>HG738139.1:12695067-13028254 GCA_000499405.2 Onchocerca volvulus
TTATTATTATCATTATTAATTATTGCCATTAATTATTGTCAGTTATTATTGTACTACTATTACTTTTTATACTTCTAAGTACTAATCTTATTTTTTCAATTCAAATTTTTCGAAAAATGAATCCAGGAAGTTGAGACATTAGGAGTCACCGAATGGGCGATGTCGTTTTGGAGAATAATTAATTGTGTTTATCAAATAAATGAATTTTATTTTTATTCAATAAAGTATGTGTTTATGACAGAATTTTTCTGATTGATGAATTGGACAAGTGTCGAATAAACATTTCACTGAGCAAATAAAATTGAACCTAGTAAATAAGCAACTATGTAATAAACAATTAAATACATTCTTTCGCCAAATTTGATTGTATTCAAATCAACGAGGGATCAAAAAAATTTTTTGGATGAATATTTATTATTGAAATAATACCAAGTATGAAAATTCCACCATCATAGTTGAAAAAAATTTTAAATTGATTTTGTTCTTATGTTATTAATAATCGATTGCAAACTTTTTCACTGCAGCAAATATAAGAAAGTGTAAATTCAGTAAGCTTATAATTCCCATCTAAATCCCATTCTTTGCGTATTTTCAACAAGTATGACAAATTTTTTTCATCTTGTTGACATTTCTTTACATAGAATTAATATATATATCTATATCATCGTTTGAAAACATTTTGAATGCTACTGCTGACGTAAAAATCAAAAAAAACAAATTTTATTAATCTTGACATGAAAAATAATGATAGTAATTGGTGAAGAATTGGATAGTAATTGATTACAATGATTTGATAATAATTCGTTTAGACTCGCCTTTGGTAATAACTAAATTAGTAAAAATATCGAATAAAATAACTAAAATTTTGGCGGACCATCAAAAAACTAAATGATTGTACATCATTGAACTTTCGGCAAAATGAGAAAAATTCAGCAACTATAATCTTCACTTCAATATTATATCTAAAAACAAAAAAGTTAAATACCTTTATGGTAATAGTTTTAATATCATGAATCTACATATTCATATATTTCAGAAAGTGAAATTTCAAAAAGACCAATATAATTCAATGTAAGGTGCTAATTTGATGAAAAACTGTAAATGCAAAAAAATCGTAAATAAAAGCCAATGTGCAGAAATCTTTTAATTTTTTTATCGTAAAAAAAGAAGGAGTTTGACTTTTTAATTCAACTAATTTATTTGAAACTTTTGATGCTTGAATGGTTTCGTTTTTTGTTATTTTATCATTAAAAATTCCTTTAATTGATACCTTGAAACACCTTTAATGGTTTTTACATCATGAAATTTCTTATTTAAAAAAAAAAGTGAATTAAATTTGTTGAAAAAGCATTTTGGGAAAGGGTGTGAATAAAATTTTTGATGATCAAACTTATTCAATAATAAATATTTTGTTTCTTGTCCACCTAATCAATATTTTCATACTAATTTGAATGAATTTGCAAGAAATAAAAGAAGTCGAAAAATTTAAAAACAATCTCTGTTTGCAGAATTCGTAGAAGAATCTGTTTGTAGAATCATCAAACTGTGAAATTACTATGATTAAAAGTAATAGCAGTTTTCGATATTAAATATTTTGCATTGTATCCATTTAAAATATTATTTCATGCAGCACGTTGCATTGGGCAAAAATTGTTGTTGTACGAAAATTTGACTTTCAGAAAAAGTTCAGTATTTTCAGTATTTTTCTGGGATTTAATAAAAAAAGAATTCAATGCGATAAAAGCAAATCAGTTCGATAAATTCAAAAATCATTTCCGAATTTCTGATTAACTAATGATGTTTCGTAGCGATCAACTGGTCTTTGAGCCATTATATCATCATATTTTGTATCTTAAACTTACATTTTTATTCTAATCAACTTTCGCCAATCTGTTAATATTCTGATTTGATGACAACAGAAGGATAAAGATAAATCTCGATTATCTTGGAAAAATGAATAGATTTTCTCCTTAATTACAATTGATGAATGAAAAATGAATTCTAATCAAAAGTGAGATAGAATATAAATTATAAAAGACATCCAAAAAAATGCATTGACGTAAAAGAATTCCAATTAGTGATTGATAGACTGTCATTTTCTTGTTGCATAAAAAATTGCTTTTTTAATTATAAGTTCTTTGAAGTCGAAATTTTTCATTTTCTTTAAGATGGGTCATTCTATAAAAATGTACTGAATTTAAAAACTGACTTGTACTTGCAAGCCAAAAAATCATATTTTTCAAGGAAAATTACAAAACATAAAAACATAAGTAATTTTTAATTAATCAAACTATCTATTATTTTTATCATATTTCTTTGACAAAAATAATAAATAGTTTGTTCATTTAATTAAATATGATAATTCTTGATAAACATTGAGCACATTAATTTGAATAAATAAATTTAAAGATTTATAAAATGCACGGTATAGAAATTCTGATAATACAAAAAGATGAATACAAGTATATCGATATACCAAACAATAGTTGAATGAGTTTGAAATTTAACAATATTTCAGATTTCAGTTGTTGAATGTTCGAAAATTTGCATCTGTAATATTTTTGATTAATTTTAATAAACTTTACCGCTTTTATTTTAATAAATTTGTCTGGCAAAAGAGTTTAAAACAGTTGGAACAAAAAAAAAAAGTGTACAAAACGAGATTTAAAATTACGTACTGACAAACGTTTGACAGACAAGAAGGAGTGTAAATAATGAATACGAAAATTCCTGAAACTATCTTTTTTTGTACGATTGAAAAGAAAAAAAGAAAAATTTTAGCTGATGAGATTAAAAGTCTAATCAAAGAATAGGAAAGAGAAATTTTTCGAATATATTGAACACGATGAATGGCGGGGCTAAAAAAGACGAAAAAAAACATTTTCATTTCATTATTTTTATTTTATGTATCCCATCATAATTGATGCAAGCTTACAAATTTGCTTACAAATCGCATAGCATAAGGCGAAAATGAACGCAAAAAGTGATAAAAAATATTATTTATTAACCTTGGTTTTTTTCCTTTTTTTCTAATTCTATCCACTTTTTAAATCCATCTTTGTTTTATCATTTAAATTGTTCGACAACAATTCTAGAACTTCGTTAGAAACAAATAACAGTAAAAATCATTATTTTATGAAAATTGTTCCAAAAAGAGAATTATTGCTAGGGCAACCGTTGAAATGCTCTATTGTGATTTTGAAAATGATTTAAAGAATCTGATATCCCAGATCAGAACAAGAATTTCCGAGCAATTTTCTTGGTGCTTCCTTCGACGACATAATTTTCATCATGGTAATTATTAAAAATCATAGCTCAATTTTAGCCGAAGGAATATATATTCTCAAATAGGTGATATGATCAAAATCAAATTTTGATCAATGCACTAGAAAATTCAAGTGATGATAGAATGTCATGTCTTTTCAAATCTTTATGAAAAATCACAAAAACTCATTTTAAAAGATCACAAACAGCAAATTTTAATCGCTTAAAAAATAATCATTTTGTCACAAAATCTTTAAAAGAAATAAATTTGACAAAAAATTGGCCTAAACAACAAAATTTTTTACTTTTTTTTTGTATCATGGATGTTCAATAATTTTTTTTTAAATAAAAGTTTGTAAGAAATGAAATACAACTGTAATTTGCGAATGTTTTCATTTTTATTTTTGTTACAAAAAAAAAATAAACATAACCATTTACAATTATATTTTAATTATATTTGATGAATTTGAAAAAAGTAAGTTTGAATATAGCATGCGAATATTTCAGGTTTTTGTAAAAACTGAAACATGGATAAGTAATGAAAACCTGAAGTGATTCTCACATGTAAATTAATCCTCTGACTTTGTTATGAAAGCGGAAGACTAATCGAACTGTCTGAAATTTCCCTCAAGATAGCTGCAGTAGTAATGAAGCTGTTATATTCGGTAAAAACGAACGATTTGCTTGAACGAAAAGCGTAGACATTGAATGTGTGCTCGAAAATCAAATGTCGAAAAACTAACGCAAAAAATGCTTTATTTGTCTCAAGTGTGTTTAAATATTAAGGATGACGTTTTATAAAATTTAATTTATAATGCGAAATTCGCAAAATTTTTTGTATATGTCTTTTTTTATAACTTTTTTTACATACAAGATAATTGAAGCAACAATAAAATTGCATTCATTTGCTTCTTTCAGAGCTAATGTAGGAATTTTTAATTGCAACTGTAAAAGCGTTAAAGTGATCGTAAAATCACAAGTTTACGATTATAGAATTAAAACCCATAATTGATCAATAAATTATTTAGTGTTTTGTAAATTCTGCAAGATGAAGTTGGCATAACTATTAGAACAATAAAAATTGCAGGATAAGAAATTATCTTCAAAATTTCAAAGTTTTAATAGATTTTAAAAAGCGAAAGGGAAGAAGAAAATATGAACAAGTTATGATACGAATGATAGCTTGAAATGATAGCTCCGAGGTAATTAATAATTCACAAATAGCTAAGATATTGACAAATATCAAAGAAACAAACATTTTTTAAAAGGGCAAGTTTTTTCTTCTTTTCTTTGCATAAAAGATATTTTTCATGAAAAAAAATTTTTTAATTTTAGAGTAAATATTTCATCATTAGGAGGGATGGGTGGATAAAGAGTACTGAAGAGAAGAATGAGAAAAGTGAAAAGATTTTCCGAGAAGATGGATAGATGTTTTCCTTCTTTAGAGTACTTGGCTGATTTAACTTTTTCAAGACGAAATTGGAATGTGGCAAAACTGGAAATGGGTTCGGAAAAAAGTAAGAACGAGAAAAATTTGTGAGCAAAATTCAACCCATTCTTTTAGAAATACGATATTCAAACGGTCAAATTAAATAAGAAAGGTGGGAGTGTAACTTCTGAATATAGATAACTTTAGACAGGTAATTACCAAATAGTCCGGAATAGACCGAAAAAGAGAGATGATAATTTGAAGAGGTGTGGTAAGTTTGTTAGAGTTGGTTGATTGCGTACTTAAATGATGCGACAACGCTTGGATGGTATTCATTTCGTTGTCACATATTTTCTTTCCTTTTCGGAAGGAAAGAAGAGGCTTTTATTTTGCGTGCGTGTGTGTGGAAAATTTTGTCCAGTTTTTCTGTCAAAACACTCAAAAAAAGACAAAAAGTTTTTTAATCAAACGAAATGGAAGTGCAAAATCGGATCAAAGCCTATAAATTTGTCGCTTATTCTGCGGTGACCTTTAGCATTGTTGCTGTATTATCAATATGCATCACACTTCCAATGATTTATAATTATGTACATCATGTCAGGCAACAAATGCAAAACGAAATTGTATTCTGCAAGGTTTGTCAATTCTCCATATCCCAACTGATTGCATGCATTATTGCATGCAATACTTTTATTCTATTATCATTTATTTATCAATCTATTGCTATCTTCTCTTTTTTCACATCTTTTTTTTTATTTAGCTTAATTAGCTGTAGTTTTTAATTCAATATTTGAGAAAATTCTTTGTAGACTGTCTAATAATTAGTTTAATAATTGTAGCCATCTTAATGTATCATTTCTTATTTTCATTCGAAAAAATTTTTAAATTACCAATAATTAATTCTATGATCAGGAATTTTCGAAATTTCATTTCTTTCACTGGCTTTTTTTTTTTTTGAAATTAGACTTTTAAATGATCTATAATTAAGATTTTGATGTCAAAAAAGAAAAAGATATAATTTATAAAAAATGACATTAAAACTTTCTGAAAACTATGATAACGCTCGACGGCGTAAACCGATTAAGAGAAGACGACCGTCACACCGTTGCAAACAAACATATGTACTTTTGTGGCTTCTGAAGATTGTACATTTTTTTTTTCTTATACATATTTACTTTTTTCGATTTCTATAAATTTCCATTTTAACAGTGAAAAAATGAAATTTTGAAAACTATTCAAACTTTTTTTTTTTGCCAACTTTCATTCAATTTTACGATGAATACTAGGTTTCTTATATTTTTTATTTCTACTAGTAAGTTATATGAGTTAAAAAAAAATTTTCCATTTTCACTAGCTTATTAATAAAGTTCTATAGCATTTTCTAATTTTTCCATAGCATTTTAAAAAAAATAAAAATTTCATAGCATTTTTTATATTTTCGTACTTTTCATTCAATAAATTTATTGCATCAAATATAAAAAGGAAGAAGTTCGAAATTTTTTTCCTTTTTTAATTTGTATCATTAAGAACGGTGAATGTTTGATAATTATTTTTATGTATGCAACAGTTCCATTGTTAGAATTAGTTTCAAAAATTCGAAATCATTTCTGAATGAGACATAATTTTTAACTTTTTAATTTTCAGTAGTTTTCAAGATTACTTTCAGTGCATCATAAAAAAAGAAATCTTGTAATTTTCAGTGTTAAATGGTACTTTTAAAATGGGATAGTTCATTTTTCTTCCAGTCAAAAGATCATTTTTTTTTCTTAATTTTCATGAAATGGAAGTAATTGCTTTTTAGTGCTCACTCCGAATACATACGAGTATTTTTCATTCAATTTATTTATAGTAATTAAATCACAAGTTCCATTCTATGTTTGAAAAAATTGCAAATTTTGAAAATTATTATGTTCCATTTTTCCATAAAATTGATAAAATAGCTGAGATAATTCCTAAAAATTTTTAAAAAATTCTCAGTTTTCTTGAAATCATTCAAAAATTGCATCGCTTTCAGCAATCTGCAAAAGAAACTTGGACAGATGTAGAACGACTCGAACGGTCTCCAATTGTTGCACATAACCGAACAGCTCGTCAAGCAAATCGGTGCGAAGGTTGCTGTATCACCGGCCCTGCCGGCCCCAAGGGACCGCCAGGTAGACCCGGTAAACCAGGCAAACCTGGATCACCAGGCCTCCCAGGTAATCCTGGACGACCACCACCACAACCGTGTGAGCCTGTTACTGCACCACCATGCAAACCGTGCCCACCTGGACCACCTGGACCACAAGGACCACCAGGACCTCAAGGAGATCCAGGAACAGATGGTGCTCCAGGAGCACCAGGACAAGACGGATTACCAGGTGAAGCTGGACCACAAGGAGAACAAGGACCACCAGGCATACCAGGACCTGTTGGACCAAACGGTCCACCAGGAGAAAATGCTCCAGATGAGCCGATTCAGCGTGGTCCTCCGGGAGAACCAGGTTAGCCAATGGAAGTTTTAAAAACAGAAATATTATTATGGGCAAAAAAATCTGAATCATATAATATATATAAAAAAACATTACAAAATAAAAAGTGGCTAAACCAAATGATAATTGCTAACACTTTTTTTTAAAGGAGACCAAGGACCACCGGGACCAACAGGACCACCTGGACAACCAGGACAAGATGGAGCAGCCGGACCACCAGGACCACCAGGTCAACCTGGTGCAGATGGACAACCTGGAGCAGATGGTGAACCCGGTGCACCAGGCCCACCAGGACCACCTGGAAAAGCTGGCGAACGGGGTGTTTGCCCGAAATATTGTGCCATCGATGGTGGTGTATTCTTCGAAGATGGTACAAGACGTTAAAGAAAATAAGCAACTTTATCATTTCCTCATATCTAATCATACTGCCTTATTGCAGTTACCACTGTTGTTAACCTTGTTATCACTATATCATCAGAAATTAACATTCAGCAAATTGATATGATGATAAAAAATCTTCATTTTATAATAAATTTACATTGCAATAAAAGCAAATTTAAAAAAAAAAAAGAATTTTCGACTTTGTAACATTTTATTTTAAAAAAATGTAAAAAATTTACAAATTCAAATTTTTAATTAAAATAGTGAATTTTTCCAAGAGAATCTTTCTTTTATTCGCCATATTTAGATGTAATAAAAAGAAATTTAAAATTTGAACTTGCGATATTACTATTAACTATGAAGAATTTACATTTTCAATTTCTTAAATTAAGGTAGTAAATTTTCAAGCTTTTGTTTCATTTTATTTTCTTCTCGACAACAATAAAATTAACTTAAAGTATGTAAGATTAGTTGGTTTGAATCCAGAAGAAAAACATATTTCATTATTGTTCTTTGTAGGTTTATCAAATTATTTTTTTGCGAAAACTATAGCTATTGTAAAATTGTACGTCAACATGATTGTAATGTTACGTGAAAAAAAAAAAAAAGCTTTTAAACTTTTTTGATTATAACATACAAATAAACAAATATATAAAAGTTGTATTGGTGTCATGGTTTTGTATCGCTGAATTTTGCATAATATAACATAAATTTATCAGGAGAGAGAAAGAATTAATGATAAGAATGAAAATTACATTGATATTTATTTCATACCTCTCTCCATTCATCATCATTTTAATTAATTATTTCAGTTATCATTACTACTTTGTAAAAATAACTTACTTAGTTAAAATTTCAGAACTTAAAAATTCCATTAGCAATTATTTTAATTAGTTATTTCTATCGCTATGATAAAAATTCATTTGATCATTGTAGGATTTCAAAATTTTATTTCATTTTAAACAGTTCACAAATTTGTTTAAATGAAAAAAAAAAAAAACAACATCGAGGTCTAAAATTTATACTAAGAAATAATGCTAACAAAATGGCCTAACTTATCATTCCATATCGTATCATTTCGAATTGAAGAATTCAATAACTGCATTTTATTTGAAATAATCTTTGCATAGTTTTTTTCCGGGGAAAATTTTTCGGAAATGCGTAACTGTTCCAGAAAAATTTCTTGATCAGGAAAATTTCCGGACTGCCTTCTGCACATGATTTTGTAATGAATCTTTACAGCATTTTAAATAATTGTCAGAGATTAAGTCAATTTTTAACTTACAATGTGAAATTTGCATAAACTAAAACAATACTTTCAAAAGTTTTTACTTTTTAGCAAAAATTATTTGACTGTTTCGAAAATTTTCTTTGATATATGATCCATGCAAGGAATGATAGCCAATGTTCGCTGATAATATCAATTCCTTATGTCATTCCATTTTGAAATATTACAAAAATTAAAAAAATAAAAAACTTTCTCTGCTAAGTTTTTGATTTTTGATTAAACATTATCAACAAAAAAAAAAAAAAAAAAAAAAGAACATTAGAAAATGTCAGCTTTGAATAATTTATTAGAAAAATGAATTCAGTAAATTCCAAAGCGAAAAGTTTTATTTGTAATTGTGAGATTTCAATTACTTTTATCAACAATAAATTTAATTTGAATTTAATTACAGACGAAAATTTTAATCTTTCATGAGAATATTGTATATGAATCTCAGACGAATGAAAAATTGACACATTTTTGAATCATGTTAAATATCGTCGACATTTTCTGCAATTTATCATGAGTGTTTTGAAAATTTCGAATTATTTCAAGAATTGATTGATTTTTAGAAATTTTACACAATTTCAAGCAAATAATAACTCAAAATTTTACATATTATTAGCATCTATGGCTATCATCCATCAATGTAACATTGTGATTCTGAATTATTTCTACAAGCATAAATCTGAATACAATAATATTCTTGTTGATGATATTCGCAATGAATCGTAATTTTGAATAATTAATTTTGTCAACTTAGAATATTTATTTCTGTCGCAGTTCATTTAAACAAATAGTAATGCATTTAACGATTTCATGTTTGATTTGATACGATAGTCAAAATAGATGTAAAAGTGAAGAAAATTAATTTATTCATTCGATATAAATATGACAGATATTCGTAATATATCTATTCATAATTTTTCGCAAATTAAATGCAATTTTATATTTTTTCTTATCTAAAAAAGCAAAATAAGAAAATGGACAATATCACGGAAGCCATTATTAACATCATTGGTAGGTAACCGATTCCAGCTTGAATACAACGCTCGGTACAATAGAATAATTCTGCGACCTGAAATTAATCAAAATTTAAAATTAAAAAAAAGGAAAAATCTATGATTACGAAATTTCCATCCAGCAAATAAACTATTATATTGTATGAGTTTCAGAAATCAGAAATATTGTACTTGCAGATTGTAATCCGAAAAACATGATAGATGTGTGATTCGTTGAAAAAAAAAAAAAAAAGTAGTTTACGAAGTTTTTCTCAAAGTCATATCAATAAAATGATTCATTATTCCTGATTCTGCTTTCTTTTATGAAAAATTCTCCGGAATTTTTCATAAAAAGAGAGGGAGAAAAAAAAAAACGATAATTTATCAATCGTATCATATAATTTTTGTCTGCTTATTTCTTTGTTTTTAAAACTTAGTCACCTTTATTTGCCGATCTTATCTTTCAATTAGTCTTTTCAGTTATCATTTTTTCGGAATGTATTTTCTTACTTAAAAATTAATTGTGAAATACGCTACGCAACAGTAGACGTTCCACTTTCATTACCACTTTTTAATGGAAAAAATAATTGCTACCAACATGCTCAATTTTTATTATAATTTACAAAATAAATTTAATTTTCAGGAAGCTATATAAAGTTCTAATTGCTATACGTAAGTATAAATCTCAGGAAATATTTGCGGAATCGGAAGATTCTTAAAAAAAAAAATGTAAATTTGAAGTTGTATCATCAAAGAAGGATTGATAAAATAAATTAATAAAATTTTTAACTGCAAACTTCTAGCTCATATTTTATAAAAATTTAAATTTTGAATTTATATTTTTTAACAATAAGCTTCATTCAAATCCAAGATTTCTCGTCTAATGCAATGAATTTCATGGATAACCAGAAGTATAGATTTTTAATATTTATCAGAATATAATATCATAAAAGATCAAAAAATTTTGTCTTAATTGCATAAATATCAATACCTAATAAAATCAACAATATTTTTAGCTGACAAATTATTTATTCGTAAAACAGAAATTAAATAATGTAAAAAAGAAAATTAAGGAAAAAAGATAAATTAATTTTGGCGGAATGTAAAAATTATTGATTTCATCAAATTAATTTCAGACATTTTTCAAATTGCAGTAATTTTTTTTTTCCTTCCAAAAATCATAAACTTAAAACCTTTCTTGACAAATGAGAATGAATGAGAAACTTATTAAAGTTATTGTATCAAAAAACTGCATAAATTTATAGATATCTACTTAAAATCAATTTAATTTACATAAATCAGAATTTATAAACAAAAAAAATTTTCCATAAAAAAAGAGTACCTACTTTTCTGATTTCACGTATTTCATCATCTGAACATCCGATACTTTTACGCAATATCTGTAAATGAAAAGTAATTAAATTTAGATGAAAAACGTGGAATTTTTTTTTTTCTGACTGAAATTTTTTTTCACAATATCAAACTTTCGTTCAAAAACTTATCAATTTTTTTAGCTCTATCAAAAATGCTTTCGTTTCAGATAAATGTGATAATTTGATTGTGAATTTCGTAGTATGGTTGATAATTACTAGTTTTTCAAATTTGACTACGTCGAGTTTAAAGTGTTACCAAGAAACACTAAAATACATCATTTCTTGCTTATTTCTGAAAAAAATTAATGAAGGTGTGTTATCGCTAAATTTAATTTCATTCTTCTAAAATGTTGACATTAAATGACAAAAAATTTGAAAAATAATTTAGATTTGAAAAAACATGGAACTATCGAAAGTTAATTGTCATTTTTGCATAATTTTTAAAAGTATGATGAACATAAATAATAATAAATTATGAAAAATAGTATAGTCAAAGAGAAAAAAAAATAAAAAAGAAAAAATTCATGATTTTATCAAATGCCATTTATGAAGAAGATAAAAAAAAAAAAGATGAAAAAATTATAATGGAATAATTTATACAAAAATTATCTGGGATATAAATAAATTCATTTTTAAATGTAAAATTTTGCGAAATTTCTATAAAATAATATTGTCACATTACTCTCAGCATTCTTGGCATTCAAAATTGGAATTCAGAAGTTTTTTTTTTTTTTTTTTTTTTTATTGCCGGCATTATCGAGTTTATAGCAATCAGTAGAATATAATAAATCGCCCCGAAAAAATTGAATAATTAAATAATTAAAACAAAATAGTTAAATTTTAAGTATTACTACAACTATTACTACATATTTTGAGATGAGAAAGTATTATGGAAGAGAAAAAAAAAAGTTGATAAAACATCTTTTTTGCAATTATTTCCATTATGATCATTTCCATTAACATAAAATCATGAATTAAGCCCCGTGGGGTATTTATTAAATAGAACTGTCAAAATTTTTGTTCCACTTTGTAATTACTTTTCTACAAATTTTGTTTTATCAATTTTCCAATGTTTGATAAAAATGATCGAAAAATTTTTGATTAAAAAAACAATTTACGATTTCTATAAAGCATAAGAAAAAAAAAAAAAAAAAACTGGAAAGATTGTTATTGTCGAATGAAAAAAAGTTGTTGTGAAAGAAAGAAAAAAAAAATGAAAAGAACAAAAAGGTAAAGGTCATTGTAATAAAAACAATTCGCAAAGTAGCGATGTGACGGGTTCGTCAATTTTTGGAAATATTTTGAAAAGTTTAAGGATTTTTATGCTTTTTTTACATAGGTATGCTTCAGGGGAAATGATAAATGGATTTTTTATCTGCGAATTTAATGCGTTATTGTAGACCGAAATTTCTGTTATTTTTTTTTTTTTTTGATCTGAAAAAATTTCTGATTCTTGAAAAAATATTTAAAAGCCTAAGGGTTTGTGTGCTTGTTTATATAGTTATACTTCGGATTGGAAACAGGTTTGCTTCGAATAGATTCTGAATCTACGAATTTAATGTAATTGTAGATTGAAATTTCTGTTTTTGTTTTTTTTTCTTTTTTATTTTGACTTGAAAAAAAAATGAAATCAATTAGTGAATTTGCAAATTCATTGATTCGTTGAGAAAAATTTAACAACAAAATTTCTAAGTATTTTGCACTGTAATTTTTCCGCTTAATTAAAGTTGAAATGAGTTTTTTTTTTTTAGCAAATAAGATAGTTTATAAAAATTCTTTCTTCTCAATATATACGAGAAAAAAATACGAGTTAATAAGTATGTTGGTCAGTTTAGTGACCATTTCATTTGGTCAATTGACGAAAATTGTCTCGAAACAATAATTGTCTTATTTTTGCTGAACAAACATAATTCCAAAAAAGCCCATCTCATATTTCAAAAAATTTGAAACTTACAAGAAGCATTCGGCGCCATTCTTGTGGTTCCTGATATCCGAATGTCTTATCAGTTAATGGTATCAACCCGCAGGTTGCATTCATTTCACCACCAACCCACATGCATGCAACTTGCAAATGATAATTGCTACTATTATGAAGCAAATAACCACTACTTCGATATTCGGTGCATAGATAATCACGATATCGTAATGAATGACGAAGTTTAGTATTTCTAAAAAAAAAATCGAAAATGACTATTTTAATTTAATTAATTTTTAATTTCATTCTAATTTACTTTTTATCTTTTTATCAGCATTTTTCACAATTCTGTTTGACGAGAAAACACGCGGCAAAAAAAAAAGTATAAATTTTTCAAAACGAACTCAATAATATAGCCATCTTCACGTGCCACGTTACCTAATTCTATCAGATTCTGAACATGTTCACGTAATTCGAACCAACGAATACGATCTGCTTCCGAACATCGTAAATAATGTGTACAGTCCATATATAATGAAGCACCTAATGAATTGAAATTTTTAAAATTAAACTTTCAATTAAGCATCAATTAACTGTTTAACAACAAAGATCGCAATTTTTTAATTTTCAATAAAAATTTTTTTTCTTTTTAAACGAAAAATAAATTGTGTAAATTATATTTTTAACACAACCGAACCAAATAGACCAAGTCGACCGATTACTACTCGACATAAGCCAAGTAGAAGAAACCAAGCTACTAACATGAATGTAATAGTATAAAATGATTAAACTTTATCTCTATCAATTTCTTTTAATAGTGTAATTAAAATAATATTCAAATTTTTTAACTTTCTACTTTGATGCATTTCAAATTCAAGAAATTTGCATTTCGATATTGACTGGAAAAATTTAAGTGAAATATTACCATTCACTGGACAACATCAAGAGAATTTAAATATGGTAAATTTCGATCTTTTGTAAAATGATTCTTATGGTATAGCGGGAATTTTGGATATTACTCAAGTAAAGAGGATAGCATCGGTATTTTTTTTTACTCATTATTATCGAAATGTTTCAGAATCAAACAATACTCCTAATATTTCTATATTCATTTAATATATAAGAAATAAAATTATGACAGAATTATTAATACGATCTATCAAGTAAGCTTTAAGCATATTTGTCTATCGAAAGAAATTAATCAAAAGATAAATTTAAACAAGTGAATTTTGCTAAAACTTCCAAATTTTTGAAACGATTCATCTTCTTCAGTAGGAAATATCGGTAAAACCGAGACATTTTATATTAATATAATGGGATAATCGAAGTATTTGTATATAGAAATTTGTAACATTTTCTAGTCAAATGAAACATTTAGCCATATCTTATCCTTTAGCTGATACGAAAATCTTTATTTCTTCATCTTCCGATTTGCATCAGATATTGAACATCCTTATCCACCAGCCTATTAGTCTAATTATCGGTATTATCAATTACTTGATTTTAGTGGTAAATATAAGCTAATTCTTTATTAAGCATATTAAAATTTACTCCATCCTGTTTTGATGCTACTAGGATCATACGAACATTGCGATGAAAGTAGACAGTACATTTTATCAATATGTCACATATTCACAAGTCACGAACAAGAATAATAACAACAACTACGATTGCACGACAGTTAACAATGAGCTGCAAAAACTTCATTTTAAATAGAAGTTTCCAAAATATTTTTTTTCCCGGAACATTTTCATTGCAAAATAACCCACAATTTAATGACATCATAAATATCCCAATTCAAAGAAACAGTAAATTTCGCTTCAAAATGATTCCACCTTGTTCAATTTTCCAATAGATAAAATGAAATGAAAAAAAAAAAAACACGTATATTAAAAATAATTTGTAAAGAAGTAAGCAAAAATGAAGCATGTATAATCAAAAAGTTGCCTATTTTCATCTTATTTCCTGGAAACGGGATAGGATAAAACATTGTTATGCAAAAATAACAAGAATGGAAGCAGAAAGTGAAAGTATCTGCATCAATCGGATTGAATCTAAGAAAAAAGATGAAGAGCAAAAGACATCTACAACTATGGATGATGAAGGATGAGAAAAAATTTATAAGGGAGCTAGGAATGTCGAGAAAAATCGGAAGTTCAAGATGACCATAAAAAAATCATACTAACGACAAATTAAAAAGCAAATGTGCGAAATCTTTAATAAAGAGCTAATTAAAAAAAACTTTTACTTTTTTTTCCTAAATTTTGGTAATCTACAGAAAAGAACTGGAATCTTATCCAATTCAAGAGCACCAAATATGCTAGTATTAAAAAAAAAAGCATATTAATGACTTTTCCTGCCCATCTTTGAAATGAATTATTTCAACTGAACGATTTTACAGCTATGATTTCGGGTAAACCAACTCAATCGGTCAATAAGCATTCCATTTTTACAAATGATTAAGAAAATTATTACAGAGTAAATAACAATAGCGCTTTTCAATACCTACCTTTCTTATCCAGCATATTCTTTTAAAGAGGTGATAGTTCGGAGGATAAATATAGAGATTCTCTATATACAAGACATTCACGTCAAGTTTTTACGATAATGAGAAGAATAAGTAAAATAACGATTGTTACAGATAAAATAAATATACAGTACATTTTTTTATCGCTCCGTTGATACCTTTCAGCACGCTGCACATTTGAAAAAGCCGATTTGACTTTCAGCGCTGCCTGTTCCAAATTATAATCAATTCGATCCAAGACTGTACCCTGATATTAAAAGCAAAAGATTATCAGAATCCCTAAATATTTAATCTGCATAACATTTTGATCAACTGCAAGAACTCAATAGAGCTATTGGAAAATTTTCAGTATTTCTGAACTATTACTTAAAAAAAAATTCCACTTCGTAATCGTTTTAAAAACTAACATTTTATGACCGATCAGAAGAAATCATTTAAAATCTACAGCTTTTGCTTTGCTTACACTCCAAAAATAATTTAGAAAGTTGGACTACTAAAGATTATATATTTCATAAACTATAAAATAGTCCCCAGTACACCAGTCAAATAGCAATTTACTCATTTGTACCTGATCAACAACCATAGAAGCAAGATCCTTGAATAAAGAATTTAACTCGACAATCGATTTACTAACACTAATCACATCACGTTCACGTTCTTTTACCATATCAGCATTTTGCAGTAATAGCTGTATTTGTTCCATGGTAAGACCTAGAATTTCTAATGTATTGTTAAAATCAAGTTTCTTATTAAAAAATCGGAAAGCAATATGAACAAAGTAGAAAGCATTATTGTCCTAAATTTTGATTAGAATTAGAATTACAACAAAATATATAATTAAATTATAAAATAATAATTTAATAACTGAGAAATACGTAAACTACACGATAAAAAAATTAAAATTATGCCATATCAATTATTTTCTGTGCGAAAACTCACTAATTAATTACATAATATAATTTAAATAATAAAATAGCAACGTTAGTATTTCGCTTACACGAAATCTAGCAGTACAGAATAAACTGGCATATTATCTTATATTTCATAATTACTGTAGAGAAAAATTATTTTTTACAACATTAGAAATATATCACCAAATACTGAAGAACATATTTACCATCTCGTGATGTATCGATCGGCACATCATCAAGAACTTCGGTATTTACCCAGTCAGTAGATGCGAGAAGATATGAATTGACAGTTTCTTGACGTGCTTCAATTTGTTTTAAAAATTTTGCCTGACTCGTACGAAAGTCTCCAGCCAAATTACTTAGTGTCAATCGCAATGTTGAAACTACATTTTCACGTAGCAGTAATTGTTGCGCGCTCTCGATGATATTGGCTTTATCAATAAAACTAAAATATAACGTTGAAAAATGATTAGTAGAAAAAAAAATATCAGATATTTCAATGAGGAAAGGGAAAAAACAGTGGACAAAATTACGATGTAAGACCTGCATCACAAAACTATGATCACGTATTGGAACTTGGCTACCATCTGATAAACGATCATAAAGTTATGAAATAGGTAATAGCATCATATAAGCTAAATTGTTCAGCACAAGATGTCACTCAAAAGAATGAGTACAAGACGTCACATGGATAATGAAACATCGATATCGTTGAAATTTTAAAGTACATAGTACAGAAATTTTTGAATTTAATAGAAAAAAAACAGGAAAAAACCTAATTAAACGCTGGCAATGAGTAAACATTTCCGTGACTTCATTTGTACTTTTGTCCATCTCTTTTTGGGCTTCAATATCTTCCATGAAACTTGGCTTCGATATGTGATTCTGTTGCATTTCTCGGATTTGTTTCAAACGTGATCGTATCCTGCAAAATCGACGATAATAAAGAAGAAATATCAGAAGTTTTGCAAAAAATAATTCGATCTCGAAATAATATTATCAGAAATGATCAACATTTTGCAGAAATACACGCAATATTTCTAATGCCTAATTCATCTTATGTCAGGCTATCCAAAAAATGTTTCATTGCTAAATAAATAATGATAGGAATGACCGAAATAAATATATTAAAAAAACATCAAATCAATTCCTTCCCATTTTGTTTTTGTTTATAATTGTTTAAGTTAGGTCAATTTAATAATTTTTGATCAGGATGATTCATATGTAAATATACAGTGACTTTCAGCATATTTTTCATTTTTTTAAATTTTAATGATTTGATTATTGATTTTTTTGAATTGAGGAAAAATTCATTCACCTCGTAAGTTCATATTGTGCTTCATCAAGATAATTGACCCATTCCGGTGGGACACGACCGGAACTTGAGATTTGAGCTGTTTCGGTTTCTTCATCCAAAGCAACCAACGACATTTTCTCGTCTGAAATATTCGTAATTACGTTTCTATAACACAGGATTTTCATTAAATTCTAAAAATTTTTATTTAGACGAAATGAAAAAATGTAGGTAAAAATGTAGGTAACATTACATATTGTTTTAGCTGGTCTAGGTAAACAGTCAGATTTGTACTTTTAAACAAAATTTAATTCTCCGATGAATTACCATACACTCTGTCTTCCATTAAGACTCTAGATATCGCTCTATGCATTAAAGATGCTATTTTCAGGCTCCTAATCTTTTTTTTTCATGCTTGGCTATATAATACCCTTTCTTCCTGAACTAACTGATAAACCTTCTACGATATCCCAACTTTCCAGCATTTTATCTTTTTATGATTTGTAGTGTTATCATTCATATCGATGGGTTTTTTCATTGAACGGAACATATTCTTTCAATTTGATAATTTTGATTATAGTAACCTCTTTCCGCACGCTAATTTTTAGCTCTTCCAATGTTCAACATTATGAAAAACTTCTTTCAGATTATATAATGATAAAGTATACAGAAAAGCAAACAATTCATAGAATCATGTTGCTGGTCATACATTTATCCAGGTGAATCAAACATACAAAACATTTTTTCAAAATCACGATGCTCATCGAATTAGTTGCATTCAATAGCGGAAAAAAATCAATGCTTTAACCTGTCTAATTTTTTTTCCACCTACAATTCTCTAAACTAAAATTAAAGTTTATTAAAAGTGGAAACGGTATTAACTAGTCATACCTGTGATATTATTAGCAAAGACGAATTTGTTGTGGAATGCATTATTTCGAAGAAGAATGAATACTTCGGTAAGATTACGCACTGAACCCGTTGGCGGTAGTACACTAAGTGTTCCCATTGTTTGAATAGAAAATTAAATTTAAAATTTCGTTTCAAGAACGAATGGCGCTGTCAATATTTCGATAGAAGATCGTTCTCCTAAAATTAGCATTGAAATTTCCAACTTTTTCATGAAAATCTGATATAAGAGAATCATACTGAAAGTCCAAAAAGCATTCTTTATTTTATGAAATGCCAATTCTCATTATCTCATTATTTCCACATTATGTCAATACATACCATCATTAAAACGTTATCAGCTTATCAGTCCCTATTGTCAGTTCATTTATTATTTACTTTCCATACCAGCCATTTTTATCTCTATAAACTTAATCATTCTAATCGCACTCTCTTCGAAAATTTGAACATTCGCTAATATTTCTCATATCTGATCTTATGACTTAAATTTCTTTTCCCTTTTTATTCTTACTTTTTTCCAATCTAAAATTTGCCGGAATGTTTTGATACTATTACATGATGGGAGATTGAAAAAGTACCGATCGATTTCTATAATACTCTCAATGGATTTACTGGATCAAACTTCCATTTCGAATCTCTGAATACAATCAGAAAGGAAGGAAAATAGGATAAAGGATAGACTTACACTTGAATATATTTCTCGATCAATTTTACATTTCGCGGAACAGCTGAAATATTGCATCATTTAAATTATGTTTTAATGTTTCGAAAGTAAAAAAATTTCAATAATGCTGCTACTAAATGCAACGGAAATTCGACAAATTCTGAGATATTCGAAGAACATGAAAACGTCTGGGTAAACTACAATGATATGGATGACATGAAAATGTACAGATGACCTAAGATGATATGGATGAAATAGAAATGTCCGGATGACCTGAGATAATATAGATGATATGAAAATGTCCGGATGATATAAAATGTCCGGGCGATCTAAAGTGATATGGATGATATGAAAATGTCCAAATGATTTAAGATGATTTGGATGACATGAAAATTTCTGATGCTTTGAGATGATATGGGTGACATGAAAATTTCCGGGTGACTTAAGATGATATGGATTCTCGTATCAACGCTATTGACAATCCAGATCCACTAAATCACCCAAATAAAGACCAAAGCTAGCTTATTAGCTCACCATTCCGGACAGTTTTGTTAAATCCATTAACTTTGCAGCACCTCTTTCGTTAATCGATGGTACGGAGATTCTATATTATATAATTTAGAATCTCGAAATGTTTTCCTGTCTTGAATATTGTAGGTTATTGTGTGTTAATTTCTTAGCATTAGATCAACTGAATTATAATATACAATTTTTATGATTTTTTTTAAAAATCACATTAAACTGCCACAATTACTTACATCAAATAATTACCGAGCGATAAAAGTGATTTCATCAATTTTGGATCGTTTAGAATTAAAAGAAAGGAAAAAAAAATCGTTGTAGGAAAGTCATTTTTCCCCAAATCATGATAAATTTCGATTAAATTGATTTACAATTAAATTCTCGAAAAATTTTGGACATCGTAAAAAGTTTCATTGTCGTCTACTTCTCTATATAAAAAAAAAAAAAAAAAAAAAAAAAAAAAAAAAACCGGTAGTTGATTAATCAATTTAATTATTCATTCGTTGCAATAAATGTTGCCTATATTTGCTTGATATAATGAAATTTTTCAGTACAATCATGGATGAAATAATATATCAATTTCTAAACAGGAATAGAATTGAAATTCATTGTTAAATTCCTGTTGAATCATTGGGAAGAATTATATAAATGTTTTATTATTCATCGTATTTCATTATTCCTTAAAGATATCAAACGATCATTTTAATGAAGAACGTTTTTAGAATTATTTGTTTGATGACGAAATGAAATGATTTGAATTTTCCGATTACTGTAATTCGACATTTGATATATTTTTTGATATCGTTATGTTTATGTACGATATTGAAATAATTTAAAAAAAAAAAAAAAAAAAATCGATTTTCGTTATTGAGAAATCAATTAATAGAGTTGTTTTAAATAATCGCATCATTTAACAAATTGTAGCCATTTATGAAGCATTCAATTATTTATGTTAAAATTGTTTACGACAACTTTCTTTCCTGTTAATTCAGAATATCTCAAAGAATCTAAAATTCTAACATTTCATTTTTTTAATTTCAAAATATTTTCTTCACTTTACAAAACATTAAGAATTCATAACATCATTAAAATTTCTGTTTTTCAGCAAAGTTTTAGTCAAATTTAAAAGTAAGAATAGAAAATTTTTAGGAATTTATGATTCCATGGATGAAAATTCAATTTATAATTTTTGAGTATGAAAAAAATTCATCAATCGTATATGTTTTGCTTTTTCAAAAATTTTGCATATTTTTTTCTTAATTCTCAATTTTGAAGTGTCAAAAATTCTGAATTAATTATAAGCTGAAAAATAGGAATACTGCCCTTTAAATCTACTTTAAAATGATAGATTGGATTTTTTGGACATGACTTATTTTTTTTTTTTTTAAAACAAGAATTAATTGTTATGAAAAAAGAATGTTGAATCAGGTTTTGAGATTTTGAGATAAACACAAGTGATATTGGTAAAGTTTTTATTTTTTTTTTCAACTGTATAACATAAATTTATCTGTTTCTTTTTTAGTGCTTGCACTTTTGTGTAGAAATTTCATACTTTTTTTTTCGTTTTTGACTTGTTTTATTGACATAAATGCTTCAGTTTCTCAATTTCTAATCTCAATTTTTATTAGAATCCATTTGATAAATTATGTTAGACAAAAATGTATGAAATTTAAAATTTTCAAGAAAATAAAATAAAAATGAATCATGAATTTAAAAAAGGAATCGAAACATATCATATCTGGAAGAAGATAATGCTCAAATATGATTTTTTTTTTTTCCAATTCCCTCCGGAGAAGTTGAACATATTTTTTTGTTTTCTTTTTCAATGGTTGCACTTTTTATGTAGAATTCTCACACTTTTTTTTTTCGTTTTTAACTTGTTTTTATGATAAACATTTCAATTTCTCAATTTCTGTTCTCAATTTTATTAGAATTATTCATCCAAAAAGTAAATATTTATTTTTGAATCGTTATATAAATAAAAAGCAAAATATGAAATAATCTCAAATTACGATTCAATAATCAATCAACATTTTCATTTTTCCGTTTTTTTTTTCCTTTTTTTTTTTTAATGCTCATAATGCCAAAAAAGTTTATAACAAAAATTATAATCAATTATTTATTTCCATTTGCCATTTGCTTTTTAGTTTTGCTTACTTGATGAATAATTTTTAACAGAGAAAATTATAAATTTTATTTCAAAAGAACTATGCTAATGTTCAATTACGTCATTATAAGTATAACAGAATTTTTAAATATTTGTTTGACGCCATTTTCGTATTTTTTAATCAATAAGCTAAATTATTGTTTCAAATGACTGCAATTCTGCTGTTATCTTAAGGATTATTTATAAGTCTCAAAATTTGGAAAGTTAAATTCCCTTCAATTTACAAGTCTCAAAATTTCGAAAGTTGAACTACCTTCGACGATCCTAAAAAATTCAAGCTGTTACACATAGAACTTACTGTTTAATGAGCATTTTTATTCCATTCCATTTATTCTTCATAGGTATTTCAATTCTCCGACCTGAAATTATTTCTCATTTTTTCATTTCTTGCTTTCCTAAATTTCATATCTTTCGTTCAGACTAAACTTCTTTGATTATCAATATAATTCCGTAAGTTATATTGACCTGCATTAATTGATCACTAATTAATTAATCACTAAATCATTAAATCGATAATTTACGTCAATATTAATTACTCTTCTAATTCCTCTTAATTTTGATAATTTCTTAATTCTTCTTCAATCAAAGTGAGAGCAAGATGAAAAATTGAAAGTAATGAAAAAAGATAATCAATAACAAATATATCACATTTCAATTTCTCCCTTCCTGGGAACGAAACAGTTGCTGAAAACTTTTTGTCATTTTTACTTTACAATAATGCCATCCTCCAAAAAATGTTTTTTTTTTTTCCTAACTATTTTACATTTTTTGTTTATTGCCTGTTGGTTTCCTACAATAGTAATACTATTTTCTAAAACTGCTTTTTTGACTATTTCACTCGAATATAATTTAAATGAAAGCAACCTCTCGAATCATTTATTAAACTTCTCTTTCTATTCCATTTTCTTCCTACTCTTTCATCTCTTCTCTTCCAATCAAATGAAAATTATCGATATGTACAGTGAAAAGTTTCATTTCATTTCATACATCATCATTCTCTCTATTTCTATACAAATTTTATTTGCCAAGTTATGAAATAGGAATGATTGAATGAATGATCGAATGATTGATTGATCGAATGAAATGAATGAATGAATGAGTCGTTCTCATCATCTGTTCATATCGATTTGCCAAACTTTCCCTTTTTCTTCTCCAAATGAATCGGCCATGAAATTTTGCCTACAAATAGACCGCTTTTTCATTTACTACTAAATTCATTGTTAAACATTTTACATGATGCAATCATAAAATTTCAATGATTTTGCTTTTTTCTTCTTTTTTTTCCACCCAAAATGTTCTTTTCCTTTCACTTTTCCTTGATATTCTTCGATTCAAATTATCGATTTTTTTTTTTTTTTCTCGAAATTATAACCTTTCTATTCTATCGCGAGATGATTTTTCTGCGCTTTCGGATATTTTACGATTAATTTGCATATAACTGATGATAATATCATTGACAGTTGTCATATTAAAATTTCGATCTATTAATGTGTTTTTTTAATTCGATTATTATTGATAATTGATGTAAAATTATATTGAGCTATTGTCAATTTCAGATTCATTTTGATATTACAGTGGAGATATCATTTGGTGTTGAAATTTTTTCAATATTTTTTCGAAAATAATATTTTTTGGAATTTCGAAACATATAAATAATGCAATCCTCATAAATTTCTGGAGAAAACAAATCAGAGAATACAAATATTCATCGATTTTGATTTGATGGAAAAGAAAAAAGCCCGAAAAAACAAAAAGAAAAATTCTATTTCAAATGTTGGAAAAGAAAAAGGAAACTTGAATTCAAACGAAAATAATAATAGAATAAGTGATCGAAATCATGAAACGATAGAAGGAATTATCGAAGCAGAAGCGAAACAAGATGGCAATGAAATCAAAAACGATAATAAATTATCAGAAGAATCTGATGCCATGCATTCTGTATTGACAAACAACTACGCTGATAATAATGATGATAAGAAATGTTTAATAGCCGAACGGGAAACCGAAAAAGCAAAATTGCATCAGGAAAAAGATTTCTGTCCAGAAATTTTGAACGGGATTGTAGAAAATGAAGAAGATGAAGGGAATGTTTCACAAGAAAAAAAAAATTCGAAGGAAAGCAATGGGAATATTGCAGAAAATTCTCCTGAAAAGATTCAAGAAACGAATCTGGATAACAATAATTCCGAACTAAATTCAATCAAAATAAATGATGAAGTGAAAGATGATAAAGTTGCTAAAGTTGTGAATAATCCGGAAACTGAAGAAAGAGATTTTGGAAGAAGCAATTTATCAGATGTTCATGATATACCGGAATCATCAATTAGTCATGATGTGCAGGCAACTGATCAAAATCTCTTGGAATATGGACAAATTTCGGAAACACAGATTTCCGGAATGCTAAATATACAAGCATTAAAACCGGATTTTTTCGCTCATCAAAAGTTAGATAATTTTTGTGAAAAATTAGCAGAAAAGGATGAAAATCTGAATAGCATTTGCAATAAAGTAGAAGCTGATAGAGTTGAAAGAGTTTTCAAACAAATGGATAGCGCAAAAATTCAGGATTCGAAGATAGGAATTGAAACCGATACTGAAATGAGTGATTTTACTGTTAATAATCAGAATCTTGATACGGTGAGCAGCATACTTACAGAAATAATTGAACAACTTGAATTACAAGAAGTCGTAGAACGAAATAGAAACATAACAGAATCCGAGAAAAAAGGATTTGAAGCAACTGCAGATGGCGTGAATCTGTCAGAATCCGGCATTTGTATTGCTAAATCGCAGCAAGAGACTGATACGCCTTTTGTTTCGGATGAAGTTGTAAAATCAACGAAAAATCCTGTTGTTCTAAATGAAGTAATCGAAGAAAAGCTGACATTTGCTGCTGATAATTCCATCCAAAAGTTAAGTTCTCCGGAAATTCCGAAAGAAAGCAATGGGCAGATTGATAGTACTGAATCAGCAATCATCACTTTGCAACAAGATTCAGTAAAGGAATCTCAAGCTGTGGAAAATTTGTCAGCAAATGAATCCAAAATTTCTTGCAATGCAGAACTGTTGCGAGATTCTGAGAAATCAAATAGTGATGAAATAGCACAACCAAAAAATAAATTTTATGAAGCTATAACCGGTTTCTGGAAGTATACAGGATTTAGCAAAAAACGTGCCGATACCACAGTAGCATCTGAACAACCAAGACATTTATCTCCGGAATTAAAGCAGATGCCCTCAGTTCATTCCAGTAAAACTTCGTTAACATCTGCAGAATCTTCCTCTGAACTTATTAAATCTCCCGAAACTTCTGTAGAATCCACTACGAAAGTTACTGATTCTCATTCTGAAACTAATGCTATCTCATCGCTTTTGAATAACACAGCAAAAATCTGTCCGCAAAAAACTGTATTTGAAGATCAGTCATCGCAAAGTTCACTTAATTCTACAATTACGGATAATCTAGATTCTGATACCATTTCGGAATCATTACAAGTGGTAACACCGGATTCATTAAGTTTTACTGATGAAACCATCAAGGATTCGAATGATTCGCTTGAAAAAATGGGAGATTCAAAAAAAAATAAGAAGGGGAAGACCGAATCTATTTTTGGTCATAAGGTAAGATGAATTTTCTACTTTTTTTTTTTTTTTTTTTTTTTTTAATTTTTTTTTTTTTTTTTTTTTTTTTTTTTTTTTAAATTTAGCTTTCTATCCGTCGCATTATTTTTATCATTCTTTGTGTCCAGAATCCTAAAAAGAGCACAAAATAACCACATCTATTGCCTTACTTCAATTGCTAAGTTTATGTGCTTCACGTGAATTTGAAATTTCTGATTCCATTAATTTTATTCTCCAGAAAACTAGTTAAGAAGAACTGACATCGTTTTTTGATGTAGATGACTTTTAGCGTTTTCGTCTTAAATGCAATTTAAAACAAGTTTGTCTTTTTTTTCGTTTTGAATCCTTTCAATGGTTGGAATTTTCTCATTTAAAAAATACAATTTCCTTTAAAAAAAAATTTTGTTATCGGCTCATTTTCTATAAAATATACTCATACTTTTGCTTAATGGAATAATTTATGCCTTTTATTTGAAATTTAAATATATTTTTGCAGAATTTTAATGGATTATTTTATGAAAGAATCATTTCTTTTTCATTTCTTTATCTTCTTGTTATGTCATGAATTTAGATATAATTTGTTGCCAATCCATGAATATGAATTTTGATTTTATTTTTTCATTTTTTTTTCCTATTTCCATTTCTTCTGCTATTGGAAGATAATATATTCATTATGCTTAAAACTTAAAAATTTTTAACCTCTTCACTCATACATGATAGAACCATATTTGATAGAATATACCAAAAAATATACCAAATTACACCAAAGAATTTGATAGAATACTTTTGTCATATATACATATTTTAGTATTATATTTTTATCATATATACATAATTTAATAGGAATTTCTTTGATTGTTTTGTTTTGAAAAATCGGAAAAAGGAAGGACTATGCAGGAATTTGTCGAGAAAACCAAGCAGATGTTCATACTCAGTGCCTTTCTCATGGTCATACATTATTTATTTGTTCAAGCAAATTATTTTCGAAATAGATATATATCTATATATATATATATATATATATATATACGATTATATTCATTTGAGAAGGACATATAGGAGTATATGTGAAAGAATTAGAACTAATTAAAATATACATCTAATTTATTATATTGCAAAGAAACTCTCATGAGATATATTTGTATTGTAGATATCCATTTTATTGCTTTAGAAATTCTTCATTATGTAAAATGCGCTTGTTAAAGTTGAAATTTGTAGCACTAAAAATAGATGTATAAAGAATAATTATCTTAATTATAAACAATAAAACGTTGTACTTTGCTAATTTATGTAGTAAACAGAGAATGTTGTTTAACTGAAAAACCAAAGTTTTTTTTCGTTTTTTTGAGGAATTGAGGGTTCTACAAAAAAAAAAAAAAAAAAAAAGATTTTGTTTACATTAATGATAAGTGTTAATTATTGATAGTAAAACGAGCGGAGAAAAAAGGGGAAGTTTTAGTTGAATTTATGTTTTTTTCAGTTGATGTTCATTTTCCTTCTGCAAGATTTTTTCATTCACAAGATTTAGAAATCTTTCCAGAAGAAATAGTTTGAACTGAAATCTGATCAGATATCTTTCCCATTATTTGTCCGAATGAAATTCTGAACTTCGAAACTTATTTGCAAAAAACTTTCTCAAATATATAAATATTTCATATGTGAATGTTCATTGTATGTAAGTTAGTGCTTGTGTGTCTATGTGTAACACGTTTATATGTGACAGATGAAATTTTGAGTCCTAATGAAAATGCAATTATTTGCATTTATTAGCATGTTTTTATGCGTGCATGCATAATATATACATCACAGCACAAGTGAACATTGACAATAGTTTATGAGAATCGAATCGGAAGAAAATAGTTTTTTTGTATTCGTATGCGTCTTGTGTTTTTATGTATGTGTAAAGGTTCTGTGTCTGTGTGAAATGTTTGAAATTTCAATCAGAATTAAGTAATTTCGTACAATACATTCGCTTTTTCTATCCTTAATTGAAAAACCTTCTGAAACAGCAGTACCGGTTCATCTTCTTTTCGCTTATTTTGTACAGGATTGAATAAGATGGTGTAGATCGGAAAGAATTAGAAAGACCGATAGCATCTGTTGTCCTTAGATGTCATAATTTATATCGCATCTGATGTCCTTAGATGTCATTATTTATATAACATCTGATATTCTTAGATTTAATGATAATTGACTTAGTATTTGAAATCATTAGATTTGATAAAGTTAGATTGTTGTAGAATTATTCTGGAACGATGTAAAAAGTAATACTGTTTTTAAAGAATAATCGATTTTGTGATAGGGAGAAATTGAGATAAATTATATTTATCCTTGTATATGTATAATTTTACGGTAGATATGGGAAATCACAGCAAATATTTCATAAAAAACGATAGTGGTACTTATTATTTAGAACTTAAAAGTTAAAAACATATTAATCTGACAAATCAGAGAGAACTGAAACGAAATTGAAACTAAAATCCAAAGATTTCTATTTTCTCAGTTAGAAGAAGAGAGATCGAGAAAGTTGCTAGATTAATTTGAGATCTGAAAATATTAAATGCGTAAGGTAAAAAGAAATATGTGTCAATTTTTCCAGTATTTACCTTACAAAATGCTCAATAAATAAGATTATCTAGATGGCGAATAACATATTACCAGCTCATTCAAATAAAATGTAATCGCCTATTACGATCATAACTCCTGTTCATCCAACAATCTATAGAAATAATAATGTAAATGTTCGTTGCGACTTTTGGCATAACAAACAAGTCCTTTACCGATTGCTTTGAAAATTTTGACAAAATGTTAAATTCCAATCGCGCATGTTTCTATTTAGATTTACCTACTTTTTCTTAATCCTGTCCATAAGGACAAACATGTTTACCGCCAAAACGTCGTAAGGATAAATATGTTTCCCGCCAAAATGCTGCGATTAACAGATAAACAAAGTGAGGCTAACCAGTCATTGATTCACTGCTCGATAATAGTCGACAGACAATCTATATAAAGAAAAATGTAAATGTTCATTATGGCTTTTGAGACAATGCTTCTAGTTCTTCACCGATTGATTCGAAATTTTTGAAATAACGTTGCATTCGAATAGGCGCGTATTTTTCATATAAATCAGTGGTTAATACACCCTTGGGCATGCTTTTTTTTTTAATCCATTATACTTGTAACGGTTAGAAGGGAGCGGACATTTTGATTTACACAGACTAGCTGGACGGACATGCTTCGCGTATTCGGGTATATCTAGTGAGAAATAAGTGATGAATCTGCGTTATTTCTGGAAAATTATCCATAAAAAATTCATATTTCAATGGAGCATCTGAGGAATTTTTCTGGACGAAATTTAGTGATTAAAAGTGGAAGTCCAGTTCTACACCTATTTAAAGTGAAAGAGACTGAAAAGCGGGAGAAAAAGATTATTCCAAAATTCGATCAATTCCTCACAAAATTTTGTATTTCAGTCTTCCCCCAATGAAATTCGGAATTCATTGATAAAAATGAGAATGTGTGATACTTCATAACACTTTTGTAGATGAATGAAATAATCGCAGAAATTGGACTGATGAAAAATGCTTATATATTTCTAAATGCTTTTAAACTTAAAATCATTCATCCTAATTTAAAATAGTCTTCTTTCAAAGAGTACGATTTGAGACTTCTTTGAATTCCTTACATTGAAATTTCTTATCAGTGAGTTAGTAACTGAGTATATATATAAATTTGATTATTGACGTTTCATAAAGTTTTTCATCCCTAACAATAAAATTGTTTGAAAAATTGCATGTGATAAAATCATTTCATATTTCGAGTACTGGTTTTTCTCATTTCTCTTCCATATTTGCGGATATATTTCTCTACGCTCTCTGCTTATGATTATATGATATTGCTATCACCATTCGAAATACGCCGGATTTGTGATAAAGCTGGCGTCACGCCAAGACGACTTTTGTGTTTTTGAGAAGTTCTGATTTCGAACAGATGCCCCGATGTATGATCTGGAAATATTTTAGATTGATGGAAAAGTGTGATAGATTGCTATATTATTAAATCTTACAATTTCTTATCGTTACGTCATTCCTCCGCTTCTTTTCGATTGTATCGCAATTATCTGCAATTATCAAACTTTGAAAAAATGAAAGGTAAACAAAGATAAACATTAAAAGAACAATACCGAAGACAAGAATTAAAAAGTGCTTAACAGCAGGATGGAATACAGCAAATTTTACCGTCATATGTTTCACATATGAATCCAGATTATTCTTCATAATCATTTATCATTGGCATCACTCTTTCTTAACTCTATCACTTTATTTTCTTTTTCTAAATCAAAGACTAAATTTTTACTCTCAGTGATGCTTTCAGTGATACCAATCTTTCAATACTGATACTATCTTTTCTAAAATCTCATTTCTAAGACTCTGCTACTTTTTTTTTGTTTTTGAAAATTCTGATATGATGTAATTTTTTTACAAGAATCTAACATAATATGGTTTTTTTTTCTCTGATCCTAATATGACGTGATTTTTTTCCAAAATTTCGAAAACGAAAACTTTTTTTTAAAGATTCTAATATGATATGGTGTTTGATATTTATTTATTAAAATAGATATGTTCAATCCCTAATAATATAAATTTATATTGAATAATATTATATAAATCCATTGTTTCATACATAATTTTATCGAGAATAATATCAGAGAGAGAAAAGGATCGAGATCGAGATCGAGATTTAGTAGAGGAAGAAAGATCAATTTGTAAGAAATGGAATAGCAACACCTTCCTGATTCAGGGTCACTGGAAACTGCAGATCCATCCATTTGGCTCACAGGAAAAAAGCATCATCATCATGTGACCTTCCCATCTTCATTATTCGTCCTCATCTTCTCGTGGAAACGACCTCCCACCATTTTTTTTTTTTTTTTGAAATAGAGAGAAAAAGGGAAGGGAACGGAGAAACAGAGGAATTCAATTTTCTTTCCAATTTCATAAATAAAATTTCTACTCCTGTCATTTGGGTATGGAGTGGATATTCTCGAAATCAGATCCTGTTGGGTGAAAAGGTTAAAGTTCACATTGGACTTCTATTCGAAAATTGCTCTCTCACTGCTGGTTGGGTTAACTCATGCAATGAGGTGCGTCGGTGAATATGAATTGATATGGAGGCAATGTTACTTTTTCATTTCCCGCCTTCTGGACTAAGAAATGATTGATATCGGAGATATAATTTATGAGAGATCAAATGGTCATATTTATACATTTTCGGATAAAAATTTCGAAAAATATCTCAAAAATTTCATTAAATTAAAATTTTCGTTGCACAAATATAAAATAGCTCGTTTTTGCTGTTGCAATTTGTGAATATTAAAGATTGATTCGATTATGTTTGGATCAAAGAAGTACAAAGGAAAAGATAGCGGAAGCTTACGAAGTATTCGACCGGAAAATGGTCACCATCAACATATTTTTTCCAGCTTATCCATTCGATCCCTGGTTTGTTTGTTTTTCTTTTTTTTTTTTGTTTGTTTAAAAAGATTCATTTAACTTAAAGTTCAACAAATTTATTCGTCTTCAATCACATATGAATATGTAAATTTTATAATTTCAAAAGTTTGCATACTGGAAATTAAAAGAATTGAAAAGGACGTCTTTCCTTTTAATTCTTCATAATTATTCCAGATAAATTCTTAATTCCTGTTCAATTTTGTTTTGTGAGTGATAAAATATTATGTTTAAAATCACATGAGAAGAGAAAGTTTGAGATTTCAAAATCAACAATTTGTTATTGCATCTCAAAGATGTGATAGATGCAACAACAATTGAGCGGGAGATTTTAAATTTAAATTTTTGATTTGAAACCTTGCTTATGTGAAACTTTTTTGAAATTTTAAATCTCTTTATACGAGAACATGTTTGCTACTCGTTCTTTGATTATATTTTTCTATAACCACATTGGAATTCAATTTTGAATATTTTGAATAAATCACTTAATCTTTAAAACTTTTCAACTTTTACTTTCTTTTTAGTTTATAATAGAACTTTCAAGATAGTTTTTGCTTTATTCTTTATTAGCTAATAAAAAGAAGAAAATAGTAGGCCATTACCATCATCAAAGTCATTTTGGCCTAAATATTCCGAATAAGTTATTAGCAACAAGTTCTAGCCAGAAGCAGATTGTGCAAGTTTACCGGAAACAAGTAAAGCAGCTATGGAATCCAGTTATTATGAGGTTAAACGGATGAATGATGATCAAGTTAATGCCGCATTTGCTGAATTACTGGTAAGATACATTTTTAACTGTATAGGTAAATTTTTATTAATGCTTTCAAAAGCTTTTTCAAGAAACGAGGATCTAGATAAATTTTTGTTCAGATTTCAGAGTGGTCTGAATACTAATTGTATGTCAACAATTGTTACTTTTTAGTTAAATTTCAGAAGCAAATGAATATAAAAGATGAAAAATTTCGTGCCTTGTTAGCAGACAATGATATGGAAAAGAAGCGACAAATGGTTTGTCAATCTCAAAGACTTAATATGTCCAATCAAGAAAATTCCAAGGTTCTTCTATAAACTTCAAACTTTTTAAATATTAGCCTATTTTAAACATTGAAATAAATCAAAACAACAGTCTAAAGAGACTTCAAACAGAAATTTTGCAAAATAGTATTTCAGATTCAAGAATGATTTAAGAAAAAATTTTCAGCGACCGATTGATCTGATTCGACGCATGGAAAGAATGCTGGCATCGGAAGAAGAGGCTAGGATAATGAAGGATGTGCTGAAAGATCTGAAAGTCCAGCTTAGTGTTCAGAAAGTGGATTGGATTAAGGAGGTATAATGTAATGATATTGGTTTCAGTAATTCTAGCAAAATTCTGCTAATTATAACTTGATGAAAATGATATTCTTGTCTTAACTTCTCATCATAGATAATGTGATAAAAGGAATTGAAAGCTTTATGTTGTTACTACAAATAAGGGAGGAAAAGCGCTTGAGGAAAAAGGGGATACAAAAGAAGAGAATCGGTTGATTGTGAAAGTCGAAATATTATGATAATTAAAGTTTAATTGTTTTGATTTTCTTTTTGATTCATTTTTCTTTTTTTTTTTTTAAATAACAATAATAATTTTATAGAATGAGACTAGCTGCGGAGAAAATAATGCTTGCGGAAATTTTTTCATGTTTTTTTTTTATAGTTCGGAAAACAAGGTGGTCTTCAGTTATTATTCCGCATAATGCACAATCTCATCGAATCCCTGCGACTGTTAGAGAATTCGGAACGAGAGGAAGAGCATGTTTTGCAACTTCACGATAGTGTCAAATGCTTGAAATCTGTTGTCAATACATGGGTAAGTATTCATGTAAAAGTACGACAAATTTATTTGATTAATGTCGGAAAGGATATAAGAAAATCTTGAAATTTTGTTTTAAAGATTTTAAAAATTAATAATTAATCCATTGAATTGTATATATCAAGTTTTTCAAAATCAGAGTTCAGGTTTTTGGAAACAATATGTTAAATTACAGTAACTTTCTTATCCCGTCAAATTGACTTTGCGGTTTTGAAATTCTTTTTCAAAATATGTAAATATTTATATGTCTTAAAAAACAAAAGAAAAAAAATTAATAAATAAAATTTATTTGTTTAAGCCTGGAATGGAAATGTGCTTCAGACGTCAATCGAAAATGTTTCCATGCTTAGTTGGAGTACTCTCGGTGGCTTCCGGCAAACCATCTTTGGATCATTGGGATTCACTGAAATTTGTAACAGTGAGTCTCTTGGGCGTCGTTACTTTCGTCAACGATGATAAATTTGAACTCAGAGGGTTGGTTATTTTTGAAATATGAAAAGTGATTCTAAATTAAATTAATAAAAGAAATGTTATGTTTGATTATTTCACGTTCGGATTTTCATCAACTGTAAAATTAAATTTAAAATAATTCAAATCCCATCTATTTTTATTACAATATAGAAAATGTTTTGGATTTTTAGTCGTGAGACGCTCTTGCAAGCCTTAACCGAAGAAGCCCGATTACGAAAATGTGAGAGATTTCGCTGTATTGTCAGCTGTCTAAATAAGTCAAATCGCCTCGATGTAGTGGTTAGTTGCAATTTAATTCGGATAATTTTTCAAAATTCATTTCCTTTTTTTTTTCTGTTTTATTAGTTCCTTTTTTTGTGCAAAATAATTTTAAAAACTATTATCCATGAAAAGAAGCCAGCATTATTTTAATGTTGTTAAAGGAAAACATTCATATATTAAAAAATAACACTCATATAAGTTAGTCAGTCATTTTAGAAAAAGGCCATGACATTGGTAAATGTTATGCTGGATGTGCCGGAGCCAGATGATACAACTACGGAGGAAGGTCGCGCATCTGCTGAAGCTGCTTGGCAAATTCGGATGCATTGGAGGAGTGAATTTATGCGTGCTGGCATGTATGATTGTGTTCAGGTTAAATTCAGTTTTATGTGAACGTCGATTTAATTAGATTTCAAAAGCTCATTGAACGCTAAATTTCATTTTCATTTATTATTTCCTGTCAGTGATGTCGATTGATGAAAAATAATGCTTTGAGGTTACTCCACTTTTTTCAGTATGATGCGGTGCACATTTGGAATACCGGGAAATTTATTTTATGTCCACTTGAGTAATGATCTCAGTAGAAAGAGGGACACCATTAAAAAATGAAATATTCATGAGTCAAATTAAGTAAATCTTTAATTGTTCTGAAAGATTTTTTAGTAATGAAATCAATTGAAAGTAACTTCAGTTGCTAGACCGATATCCCATTATCATGTGTTAATAGAAGACGTAATATATATTTATAGTTTTTGGAAAGTTGCACTTTGGAAGCAATTAAAAAACAATATGATAATTTCTGTCGAATCAAAGAAGCTGATTTTGCTGAACTTGTAAATCGGTTTGAACAAATGTTCGTTATTATTATTATGTTCTCGTGATTTTTTATTCGCTTCATTTCAAGAGGGAAACTAATGAAAGTCAGTGAATTTTTTCAATCAATAATATTTTTCTCTTTTAACTGAGAAAGTTCTGTATTCGAAGTGTGTTTATTTATAGAGCATATGGTACATGAATCATTTAACAATATTGCATTTCAGAAAAGGAGAGTATGAAGAGCCGGACTGTTGCTATAATATTTTGTTAGCTGGTGTGAAGAACACTAGAGCCGAAGGACCATTTTTGAGCATTCTGCAACACCTTCTTCTGGTAACCGACGACAGTAACGTAAGGTGGAGATTTACCAAATGAATTTATGATTTTCGAATTTTTTTGAATTCTGAAAAAATGAATTTTTTTCATAATTCACTATGTTGAAATGTGAAATATGTTTTATATTATTTCAAATATTTTGATTTTTAGGACAGAATATTTTCGATTGATTGAAAATTGCATCTCAGAAATCGTTCTACCGAAGACATGTGTGGATCCTGATTTCCGTGGAAAATTTGAATTTACTCAGGATGTCATTCATTTTCTCGGTCAGTAGATATTTTGTATATATAACTATTGTTAAATTCGTTAATCTTCATCGTATTTTCTGTATTTAAAAAAGCATATTTCATATGTTGGTATATTTGTTGCTCACATTTCCAAATAATTTCTCGGAAAGATTGATCAGTTGCTTTCAGATGCCTTGGAAGATGGCGAAGAAGAAAGACAAGCGAATAAACGTGTCGAAACAGCTACACAAGCAAAAAATGAAGCGTTAGCCAAATTGAGCCAGTATTATAAAAGAATGGAGGAATTTGCAAATGAAGCAGAGCAGCTTAGAAAACATGTAAAATTTTATAAGCCTTTCATTAATGTTTAATTTTAGTTTCTATTCTATTGTAATTTAGGTCTAAATCATCTGTCTCATTTTTTCAGATTAAAGATCCAAGTGTGCCTCTTCCTCCACCAACAAGCCGTTTATCTCCACCAGAAACCTATATTGAAACAACAGATAAGAAGATACCTCCCGTAATAGGAGGCCCGCCTCCACCTCCATTACCATCGTTTGTACCACCTCCACCTCCACCTCCGCCTCCACCTCCACCTCCACCTTTACTGTCATCTGGTAAATTCATTTTAAACTTTCATTTTTTTAGGAAAAAAAATTTCTCTTTCAGAAGTTTTTTTTTGAAAAGTTTTGAAAACTTACAGTGATATTTTTTATCAAGTGATTATAGGAGGCCCTCCGCCACCACCACCACTTCCAGGCGGACAAGGCCCACCTGGACCACCACCGCCACCTGGATTCTTGAATAAAGTGGTAAGTCCCGAGCTGCCAGAATATCTAAAAAAAAAACCACGTCGTGAAGTAAATGTGCCAATGAAAAAAATTCCATGGAGCTCGGCAACGGTAAGTTTTTCAGATGCTCTAAAATCTTGATAAAAATGGGACAACTCATACACAGATTATTATTCTCTTACACAAAGTTTTTCCTTTCTTTTTTTCTTTCAGATCATACCTAAAGAAATCAGTAAAGAATCTTTTTGGGCGCAAACAGCGGAAGAGAAATTCGCCAATGAGCGATTGTTTGAGACATTGAAGACGAAATTTTCAACGATGTAGAATTTTTGCTTCTTCAATAAGCATAAGGATTTAGATAGCTGTTTCTCTATTTTTATTCTTAACATAGTACGAATATACTTTTCATTTTAATATAATAAATGATTCTTCCGATATCTAAATATTGTGATTCATAAAGAAAAATGAAGACTTTTTTAAGCAGTTCACAATTGCCAAGCAAATAATTTTATGAACTATAAGAAAGTGAGGAAGTTATAATAATTTAATCTAGAAATAATTCGAAATAACTCGCATAATAGCTTTATTTGTAGTCGACAAAGTAACACCGAGTCCGATTCAACAACGAGTGGAAAGAGTTTGCCGAAGAAGAAAGTTCGAAAGCCACTAGTCATACAAGACGAAAAGATCTTGCAAAATCTTGGTATTTAAAGATCAATTCCCAAAAAATTTTTTTTCTTAAATTATAAACGTTTTTTCTTAGTGATTTTTGAATTCAGTAGTTTTTTTATGCACTGAGCTCCTTTTTTAAGCCATTCTGCAAGGATCGCAGAAGATACCGTTGGAGGAATGGAAACGGATTTTGCTAGAAATTGATGATCGAGTAATATCTTCCGGAACAATGCAGCAACTGAGAAATGCTTTACCACCGTCTGATATATTGCAGAAACTTCAGGATTTGGCTGGTAACAAATTCAGCGAAATGCCAGAAGGCGAACAAGTAACTTTAAGCATACATTTCTTATCTAAAAATAAATTTTCAATTTAACTTTTTTAATGTTTCAGTTCTCTTTAATTTGACTTGTATTTTCTAGTTTGCTGCAACACTAGCTTCAATAAAAGGATTGCCAGCACGATTGGATTCTATGATTTTCATGCTCGAATTTGATAAAACTCTCAACGATTTGAAACCGGTTTATATTCCTGATATCATGCAGTACTTAAATGCAAAATCGTTTTTCTTATTTTCTTATTGATTTCATTTATTTTAGTGCTAACTTGACTGAATGGTCTTATTTGGTATGTAAATTTAACATACAAAGGTATTTTTAAAAAATGGTAGCTAACTTCATTGTATTATTTTAGAACATATCGGCTGTGATAGAGGCATGTGATGAAATTCGGACTTCAATTGGCTTCAAAATGTTTCTAGAAATGGTTCTTTTGGTTGGGAATTATATGGGACATTCATCGAAGACATATAAGGATATATTCGGATTCGAAATGAGTGTATTGAAAAAGGTATGGTGTGTTCACTTTGGAATGTTTTAGAATATTACGAATATTTTATATATGTCTTGACTCGATGTTGAAAGGTTATTTCTTTGAGATTTGTGGTTTTTTGCTGATACGATTTCGATTGTAGTTAAGTGGTACGAAGGATGTAGATAACAACGAATCACTCTTATACTATCTCGTAAGTTGGATGTCTAATGAAGCGAATGGTTTATATGCAAACTTCCCAAAAGATGAATTCCTCCATGTTGATAAAGCTTCACGTGTTAATCCGGAAGAAGTGTCCAAAGGCATTTCGGCTTTGAAAAATGCGCTCAGTAAGGTAATTTTTTATGTAACGTTTTACACTTATATTGGATTGACTTTGTATCTCGTAGTTTTGGACTGTCTCATTGTTCTGACGTGCATCAATTCAAACATTGAAAACATATTAAAAACTTAGTACTAGTATGTAGCATTATGTAACTGTCGGCTTCTTTTTGCAGATCGAGAATCAGCTGAAAACATTTGTCAAGCAAGCAGAGAACGATTTGTTTTCTGAAAAATTGGGTCCATTTTTATCAAAGGCAAAAACAGAATGTGAAATCGTAGAAAAAGTTCGTTAATTCAGTATTTTGGAAACTATAAATAACTATGGAAATTTCGGATAAATACTAAAACTAATTACAGTGAGCAAGTTACTGGAATATTAGTTAGAATTTTATTTGGATAGGATTTTAATAGAGTTTAAATCTGATTTACAGATGTATAATACCATGAATGCAAGATGGGAAGCTTTGAGGAAATATTATTCGTTCGACCCAAAAAAATACAACATGGAAACATTTTTCGGTGATTTGAAATTGTTCAAAGAGGATTATGAGGTAAGTATGGAAAAGGATTGAAGCTTGGAATATTGCAATGAGAATTCATGTGGTTTCGGAATTGCAAAGACTCAATGCATATGTAAGAACCCCAAAACTTGAACAATGATGAATCGTAAAGAACATTTTCTGCTTGTATTTTATATATATATTTAGAAAGTAATTCACGACATGGAAAAGACGCGTGAACTAAAAGAACGCGAGGATCAGAGGAAGAAAAGACTACCATTAAAACCATTGCAACCAGGAGTTGCGGCATCACCACTGAATCGCACTGTTGCAATTGAGGGGATCTTGAAAACAGGTTTGGTATTCAACAGTTTTAATGTCGAGAAAGAATTATAAATGAGCATGATATTGTCATTAAATTGCTGCAGCGCATTTAGCATACTTAGCTGATGATATCATTCGCTATTAAAACAATTAGAAGCCGTTCCTGAAAAGATGATGCATAATCGTCGATAGTATTATACATTCGCGACGCATTAAAATTCTTGATGGCAATCCAGATTTAGGTTCATTGTGGGGATTGGTATTTTCAGCGATAGTTTTATTTGGATATTTGAGAAATAGTGTGCTAATTAAGATAATTTTTTTTTTTTTTTTTTCAGAATCTTAAATTTCTTTTTTGGACTTATTTACAGTAGTGAATTTTCTCGAATTTTTTTTTAGATTTTAATTTGTTCAGAAATTGACGATTAGTGTTGCAGTAGAACTTAGAGGAATATAGTAGCTTAGTAGATAATCACTATAAATCTTTTATTAAGTTTTTTTTCTTTTCGAAAGTTAGATGATAATTTATTATTCGGCTACATTTTCTTGTTTGAAGAATTCGGCTTTAGTTTCTTTCTAAAATTTTGCAGTTATTATCGTTTAAAAATGTTTTAATTTCAGGAAAGCAAGATTTGGGTGTTGTGGATGAAATTGAGAAGATACTAGAAGCAGGATATTTGGAAGGTGCGGAACGAAGGACGCCAAGAAGAACACCACGTACTCGTGCTGGTAATCAAAATGTTGTAATGTTAGATTAATTTACTGATTCATTAAGACCAAAATGGGAAGGATCTTCTAAAGAAAGTTATGCATCATATTTTACTGGTTAATAATTCTTGCTAAATTTTTATGTTTGTAGGTCGTGCTGCAATGGAGCGACAACGTTCGCGTGCATCTGAAGAATGTATGTCAACTGTATCCAGTTCTGGAACATCCCAACTTCCAACGCAATATCGAATACGGAGGAAAGGGCAGCCTACAGTACTTGTACAGGTTCTTTAATTTTATTTGCTTGATATTATAATGCTTCATTTCATTACTCATTTTAATTTTGATGTTTAAATCATTCAATTGTGATATCAGGATGATTCATCTATAAATTTATGACAAAACATTATCAAGAATTTTCGAGATAACTGCAAGATATTACTGTGGATCAGCTAATCCATACGAAAAAGATTACTGGTGATCTAACGAATTAATAACGATTTTGAGAAATCATAAAATTAAAAAATAAATTTTAGGTGACTAATCTGGATTGTGTTACTCGCGATATTACTTTACTAGAGTAACGTAAAACTCATTTTTTGGATATTTCAAATTCTGGAAAAAACTTAGAACATGAAACTTGAAGTTCCTTTTTTATAGGCAGGTGTAATATTGCCGAAAGAAAATAAAAAGCCATGAACATCTTGACTGGAATATCCTTATTTGGTTGTTAATTTTTGCTCTTGATTTCTTGGAACATAAAATTCTTTGGATATTACTGAACCTTAAATGTTATTTCATTATTTGCCTAGATGTTATTACTTTCATCCTACGTTTTTATTCTTGCTATTCAGCAATTCGATTAAGTTTTTCTAATGAAAATTTCGAGGTCGTTTAGGATTATTTCGGCGGTAGGATGTTCTTACAACATTTTGAATATGCTATGCTATTTATTATAACCGCCTCTAGGCCATGGTTTAGCATTAATTGCTTTTATCAATGTCAAAATTAAACTCCTCTTTTATAAACTTAAATTTTGCTTGTATATTGTTATTTATCATCTTAGAGAAAGTTATAATTGTTTATTGTAAGTTTTTGTATTAGAAACATTGTTTGTATATCAATAATAACGGGTCGTTATCTATTTCACTCTTATATTAAATGCATAGTTGTCACATTTGACAGTTGTATTCATTTATTTATTTTTATTTTGTGGTTTTCAAGTTTCATAGGCTAGATTTAGTGTAAGCTTAATGCTTATCGAAGGAGTTTCAAAATTTCTCAGTTACCAAAAAATTTTGAAAATTAAAACTTCAAGAGTATGTAATTTTTGGAACTAGGTATTAGGTATTTTAAAAAAATTGAGTTTCTACGCGTCTTATTTTATTTTGCGTCCTGAAAATCCTTCTCAAAATCCAAAAATTTCTCTTCTATGTTTCATAATATAGATTGCACATAATCTCTGTATTAATAATCTGATCGCGCCTTTCTTTTCATTTTTAGAATATTGCTTATTTATATGTTTTCGAATTTCGTTGTGTCTTGAAAATTTGAACTTTTCTCATATGTTAAGTGCTTTATTTCATATAAGGCCTTCTTTGCTTGATTATTATAACAATTCGATCAATTAATATCGAGTATTTATCAATTATGAAGCGACATTATATGTGACGTGAATGGATCTATACATACCTCTTGAAATAGCTTCTTTTTTATGATCATTTTTTTTTCCAGTTATCGAATTATTTTCGTATATTTTTCACATATTTTATTTATTCTTTGTTTCTGAATTCAATTGGAAATACTTCGTTGCACATAAAATGATTCGCTATAAATGTATAAATACATATATGTGTAATGAGAAGAATATATCTCTTCGAATAAATGAATTGAAATGAAATTTTTTCTGCGCAACTTTGCTATAAATCCGACTAAATCCCATCCGCCATATGTAGATTTCTCTTACTTTTTTAACTCATACAAACTTAATGTATGATTCAGACAGTTATATGTAACTGTCGACGTATCGAATGGGATGTTTATGTGAAATATTTCAATATCACTGCGATATTGACGTGTAATTTGTACGTTTCTATGTAGCTATTAGTGTACGACTCGGACACTTACGTGTAACTATTAATTTATGACTGAGACGGCTACGTGTGACTGTCAACGTATGATTCGGACATTCACATGTAACTGTCAAAATATGACTTGGATATCCATATGTGGATTTATTAGCCAAATTGAGAAACTAATAAATGATATGATTACTAGATAAAAGGTCAATGATTATTATTAGTACAATGGTCATTGTCGATAAGGTCGCAGTGATATTGAAATATTTCAACCGATTCTTATGTCATCTGATCCTTATCACTTGCTAACTTATTCCTATGTTGCCCTCTTTATCAGGCTGAATCTCATCTCTCATTAATAGAAATTCGTGGAGGAAAATCTCAGAGCGAATAATTTCTGCTCCAACATTGCTCGTGATATCAAAAAAAAATTGTAAAAGTAATTTGTAAATTGGTTATTTGTTGAGGATTAGAATTTGTTATCAATGATTTTGTAGCATAATGAAGTCCTTGATATGACCAATTTTATTTGCTGCAACTATGGCGCACAATGAATTGATGAATATCAATTGTACAACTGATAAATTTCAATTTCCCTTTGATAGGAGAGGAGTTATCTGAGGATTACTGGTATTGTAAACTGATAATTTCAATTTCCCTTTGATAGGAGAGGAGTTATCTGAGGATTATTGGTATTGTGAATTGATAGAGTTTGATGAAATTTAAAAGTACCGTCATCAAATACCGATCAGAGCAAAGAATTGAATGTCCTGACTAATCAGAGCAAAGAATGAATGAATGAATGAATAAAAGAATGAATTCCTTTAAAAAAATCATTTTTATAGTGAAATTACCATCCATAACAACGCACAATTTGCAATATGTTAATTATAGTGTAAAAGTCAAAAATTTACAAAGATTTTTGATTATTTCATCATATTTATTTATATTTCAAAAAATTTTTCGGTTTTCTCAACACAATGACTATCTGAGCTTCTTTTCCATGTCTTTTTTTACTATAGATATTCACCATTTTAAAATCAATAAAACTTTCCTAAAACCATCTTCCCCGTTTTAACATCAACTCTTGAGATGAACATCGGTTGGGATTTGAAATTTTCACTAGTGACTGTAATGTCGTTAAGATTCAGAAGGATCTAAGTGGAAGCATTGTTAGAATCTTCATTGTTGGTTGGCTTCATTTCATTTCGGTTCGATTTGCATCTTTCTCATTATTCTCGCGGGATTCCTCATCTAATATTTTTCCTTCATTTTTGTTTTGGATTGTTAGCAATTTTTTGTATATGACAAGAAATACTCATTTGAATTTTTTCGAAATATCCAGTAAAACCTCTTTTGTGATAACCAGATGTCCAAAATAAATTATTTATCCTTCAGCATTACCAGCATCTTCGAATTTTGCGGTTTCTAAATATAGTTCACATTTTATTATCTCACGTTCTTTTAGTAATTGCCAAATGTCTGCAACATCGCACAAATCATCATCGAAAAACAGACGTCAGAAAAAGAGAATTGTATATGTCGATAAAAATGCTCCAAAACGACCTCGTAGCGCTTATGTTCATTTCGTCAAGTATGTTTACCTTTTTTCCATTTATTTTTGCATATTTCGATACTTGTCAGTGTTAGAATGTAAGGATTATTGCTGCGAATTCATATTGCACATGTTGATGGATAATTATAAAAGCTAAAAATGATCTCTTAGAAAAATGAAAACTGCTGGTTTCAGTGCACGAAGAAAGGAATTAACAGACTCTGGTAGGCATGAGGCATTGCGTCCACGTAGTTTTCTTGCAGATATTGGAAAGCAATGGAAAATTTTGCCGGATGATCAAAAAAAAGTGCTTTAATTTTGTTCAAAAATTTAGAACGAATTTTTTTTTTTTTTTATAGGTTCTAGCATTCATGCAAAATTTGCGTTTTTATGAGGTTTCTTTTCGGCAGGAATGATTAAAAGTATTTGCTGAGATACTTGAGATCATTTGTAATATTTGAATTTGCTTGATGAAAAATTATTAATTTTTAGAATTTTTGAATTGAAATTACTCATATTGGGTTTATAACCGATTATAATCGTAACACGGATTTAGTGATAAATTTTTTTCCGCAAAAATTTGAAGATCAGATAGACACGACTTGGTATGTTATGCTGCCAGATTTCAACAGAAGATTATGTTTCTTTGTGATTTTGCTCTTTCTCAGCTATATTTGGACAAATCAGCTGAAGAACATGCAAACTACGAGAAAGCTATGGAAGAATATAAAAAAACGGAAGCTTATAATCAGTTCCAAAGTCTGTTGGTTTTTTTTTTATTTTTTCAAACACTATTTTAATAAGATAAACCATCTGGAATATTCATTTTTAGCAAAAGAAAAGTGACCATAGCATATATATTATCCTTAATTATTCCCTTTATTTTACTTTATTTATTTTGTTGATCTTTTTTGTTTACTTCCATTTTTTTTTTTTTTTTTTGATTTTTACATTCTAACAATTTGACTTATTAAAAAAATAAAAGGGAAAATTCTTCGTTAGATCTATTTCTTAAAGAATAACATAATCCAACATACTAAACATAATTTCACATATGCATCTTGCATATGATCTGAAGCATTAGTTTTAAAATTTCTTGTATCCGTAGTGATGAATAGGACATTTTTTTGAAGACGATGATTTGAAAGTTCACCACCGAAAAATGTAAAACATATATGTGCTTCTAGTCGTCTTAAATGCCATATTCTTTTTTAACTGCTATACAAGTAAGCATTTTTCAAATGTTTTCCCATGTTAGAATGAAGGGAATTATTATAAAAATTATTTCATTCTGGCATCTTCGTTTTGCAAAAGAATCAAATTTCAGTCAAGAAGGAAGGATTGATGAAACAAAGAATGCTGGAGTTGAAGAAACGTAAAAACGATATGAAATCTAGTGATGATGAGGCAATTTTTTTCTATTTTGTTTGAATTTTTAGAGATCAGTTTTTCTGTTTTTTTCCTTTTTTTTCTGGGATAATTAAGATTTTTGAAATAATTTCAGCAATTATGACATAAGCTTTATTTTTAAGGAAGACGATAAAAGTGAAGCAGTTGTTGCGAGTGATATTCCAATATTTAGCAAGGAATTTCTTGCCTACAATAAAAGTATGGTCCAAAATATTCGATGAAATTTTAATTGAAATAGCAACATTTACACCATATCATTTAACTGTTTTTTGAGAAATGACTGGAATCATAGTCGTAGCGAAATTTTGTTGAGTTTCGGGATGAACATTTTATTTAAAAAAATAAATTACTTCCAGCATTATTTTCCATTTAATAGTGTTCATGCATTATGTATTTAATGTTCCCTAAACTGTAAAACTAGTATTACTTTTATTATGTCGATTAATTTTTTTCAAAGCGATTTTTTAGGCCAGGAAAGTAAATGTAAAAAGTTGCGAAAAATGGTGAGTGCTCTCCAGGAAGAGAATGATCTCCTCAAAGCTGATATCGCAAAGTAAGCTTTTTTTTATAACATATTTTTTTCTTGAAACTCATTGCTGCTGTATATTATTTTTTTTCTTTTTTTTTTTTTTTTTTTTTTTTTTTTTTTTGTTTTTTTTTTTTTTTTTTTTTTTTTTTTTTTTTTTTTTTTTTTTATTAAATAATGCAATTGAATATTTCACAGTGGTCTGCATATGGTGATAAATGAATAACGGATATATTTAAGCAAGCCAGGGGATATCGTATCTTCTATAAGAAGTTAATTTTGATGAAACAGGATTTGTATTCTATAAAATAAGTTTGTAGTCAAACTGACATGGACTATTATTTTGGACATATAAAGCATTAATGTGACAAATTAATTCGAATCGATCCTTTTGATTAGTTTTTGCATCTTATAACGAAACTTCAGAAATCGTAAATGATTTTCTAGATTATCAGAGAGGATGAAATTAATATGTGGGCAGCAGCATGGAGCAGTACAATGGTCTACAAAAATAAAACAACGATGGACAAAGTTATTGATCGATGCTCTTGCATATGTTTCTGTTGATGGTAAATTCTGGTTATTTGTAGTGAAAGTTTTACCACTTTAGAGAAAAAAATTCAGTAGATATCATATTAATATCATATTTCGCGAATGTTTATGCCAAGACTGAAAGATCTGCAAAAATAATTTGGGTCCTGGACGTTATTTTTCACCTTTGAATGTATTATGTTTTTGTAGTATCGCTCTTATTCAGCTATTACTTTATAGGAGAATATCCAACTCCACAAAACATCGAAACTTACATGCAGAAATTAAAAAAATTAATTGTCGAAAACCCAAGCAGTAAAGACCTAATTGCGGTGCGAATGGCTTTGTCGGAAGTGAATTTTACATAAATTCTTATTTTTCAGTATCAATTATGTATTTTATAAATGTATATTTTTGGTGGAGTAAATCGGAGAAATTAAGTCGAGTAAAATTGTTCTTAAATACTTGTTAATTTTTAAGATATAATTTGAATGTGATGATGAAATTCTTGTTTAATTATGTTTCAATAATTGATATATGTGGCATTTTTCCTTTATATAATATCTTAACATCCTTTAGATGTATATTTATATATTGCTGTTTTATATGTATTGTTTTGTTATTTAAAAATGCAATCCAATTTTACGCGGTATTGTTTTGGTAGATTTGTCGAAAATTATCGTATCTATTCGATTCATTATCAATATCTTTACAGAAATTTCAGCTTTTTTGCTGCTTGGTTTTGCATCATACCATAGAAAATACACATCCTAAGCAAATGAAAAAGTTGGCTCATTTTTAGTTTAGCAGTTGTTACGAAGTTCCCGATCAACGTCTGTCTGTTTGAACATGAACAATTTTTTCCCTGGATTTTATCATTTCAGATTTATTCCTTCTCTTTAATTTGTTTACCCTCCGATTATGTTGTTTCTGTCTTTAATTACTTTAAAAAAAAAAAAAAAAAAAAAAATGAAAAAAACCGAATTTTGGCATTTTCAACTTAGATTATAGATCTCATATTTGAAGCATTTGCAGGCATTTAAGCTTTAGAAGATGATAAGGAAGAGGATCTACACTGTTACCATTTTGATATGTATTTTCACTCAATATTTTTGCTGAAGTAACAGTATTTCTTTCAAAGATCTGTAATAATTTATTTTTACACAAAACCAATGACATTAATGTGGCAAGGAGTTTTACGTATCTATTTGAGCAAATGCTAATGATTTTTTCATCTATTTTTCATTTAAGGTTTGTTGCTGCAATGGGCAAAAAGGCAAAGAAAGATTTTCCTAAAGCTAAGCTGAAAATTGGAAAAAAATTGAAGAAAACAACCACTACTGATACACGAGTTCAAACCAAAAAAGTTTGTTTATTTAGTATTCGATGGAAAATGAAACTGCTTAATTCAGCTTCTATCAGATATGAAATTACTTGTCGTCAATGCACAATTCTTTATTGTAGATGAGATTCTAAGTTCAGCAAAATACCATATTTTACGCTTTCCAGGTTGTACTTGTGGAACAGTTAACGAAAAATGATAACAGTTGCTTGTCACATCGTGGTTTATCACTGGATGAATTATGTCGTCAACTTGGCCATTATAACATAAATGTGAGACGAGATTCGGTAATTGGTGTAAAGCAATTACTTTCTTCACATCCGGAACTGATACCGAAACATTTGCATACATTGATACCAGCTATTGGACGACTGATCGCATGTGATGTAAATTTTTTAATCTTTTTTTTTTTTTTCATAAACATTCATTTTAAATTATTTCAAACTATTTTTCATTTTTCTTTGAAACCTAGTAAATTTCAAATACTATAATAAATTATGAAATAATTTCAGAAGAGCGATTCATCATTTCATGCTCAATTGCGTGCTCTTCTGGAATTGTTATGTACAACGAATGCCTCGACAATTTCATCCCATTTCACGCTATTAATGGCACATACACTTCGTGCTCTAACACATCTCAGGATGGGAGTACGAATCTATGCGCTTACTATTCTGACCCTACTAATGCGAACTTATCCTGACCTTTGTCGAAACAGCATTGATTTATTCGATTCATTCGTGGAATTTTTGGATAGTAAAAGGATTCCGGCAAACAGAAAGGTTTTTGAGTTCATGAAATTTTACTTACTCTGAAACTTAAGTTTATTTAGAGTGATTTTTTTTTCCAAAATTTTCAGAGACTTATTTAAATATTTTCATATATTCATTAGGATGTGGATTATGCTACTTTTTTGAAAAGAATTAATAAAAAGATCAAAACATTGTGATTATTCAATGCAGAATATTATAAATGTTAAACATAGAAGGAGATAACAATCATACGGTTGATTCCATACCTGTTAAATAACCGTGTAATTTAATTTAAATCTCTTCTGGTTCATAGTTTCAAATCAAATGAAATTAAAAAATAGAATTGTTCGATATCTTAATAACTCGCACGTAGAAAGAAATTTCATGATGTGCTGTTTTTATTCACTTGATTTGTTGATTTTTGAAAATTATATGATGAATCAAAAATTAGATTTTTTAGTTATTGTTGGATGGCGTTCATGCTTTCTTACAAGCTTTCTTAGTGGAAGAATGTGCGATAGTTGGACCTCTTCATGTTGCCTCTTTTAGTATTCGTACTAAACAGTGTACCAGAATTAACTTAATTCCAACTGCACCTTTGATCGATTTTTGTGTGCTTGGTTCTCAACCACAACGGTCAAAGTCTTCGCTTTATTTACCTGATAAATTTCTGCCTGCATTATCCGGAATTCTCTCACTGTTTTTGATGAGCGCATCAGAAGAAGAGTCCTCTTCTAATGAAAAAGAATGGGTAGAAATATTTGGAATTTTAAATAAAGTAAGTTTCTAGGAATGTATAGTAATATGCTGAGTCAAGCTTCATAGTGATTTTTTAATATTATTTAGATTTGCATTTTCTAAATTATACTTATCTTATATTTAATATTTCGAGTGATTTCAAAAAAGTCTATTAATTCCAGTTATTAGAAAAATTATTTATCAATCCAAGATTTAGGAGAAAAAAAAAACTCAAAAATCTATAACATTTACATTCTTATTTTCGAAAATTCCAAACATTGCAGGTATTGTTACAAATTCGTGCATCGTCTCAAACTGTACAATTCGAAGAAGAACTGAAAAAAACATTGTCGGGTATCAATTCTTTATTGAAAAATGGAAATTTGTCGGTGAGAATACATACTTCGCTGCAAAAGCTGAATTTACCCAATAAACGACTAGTTGGGAAACGTTAAAAACGACCACTAATTCTTCATTATCGTAAAAACACGTAATGCTGTAGTCATCTTGTGAAAATTTTTGGAACAGAAACTTATAGTTTTATATAGAAATTTGATTTAATATTAGAAATATCGTGGCGATCACTGTTAAAAAATTGTTATATATATATTTCTATCTTGTTCTATCAATATACTTAGACTAGATTGATCTGAAAAACTCGATTGTCTGGCTTAGATAACTTTGAGGTATTCCATTTTTGTTTTGGTCAAAGATCAGGTGGAATGATTAATTGAAATAGTGATGTTAATTTAACATGCTTTTTTTTGCAGATTAATTTTTTTATGTACTATTCGCTGTTAAATATGTTCATTATGTATTACATTGTTGTGTTTTATTTCTTGAAAAGAAAAAATAAAAATTAATTGAGTATTTTTATGTTTAACTGAGAGATTTTTTTCTCTACAAAAAAAGAAAAAAAACAGGCAAAACATTTCTGGAGATCATTTTGGGCGCAATTATAGCTTTTAAAGTGTAATTAGTGAATTGAAATAAGTACCATAATACTGGGTCGTAGTCAATATCATTTAAGGATGAGAGAATTGCCATCATTATCGAATTTAAAATTTCTTCATAAATTTCAGAACCAGTTTCACGATCAGCCTTAGGAGTGGCTTTCGATATTTTTTGTCCAAGGCCATTGCCACAAAATTTAATTAGTATTCCATAATTCTTTTAATTAGATTCGAATATGTTATATCACAGCTTTTCATATGCTATTTGTCTTCAATGATATATAAATATATTACTGAAATCATTTGGATTAATTTTGGGACAGAATTATTGGAATTTCCAGGGCCCTGAACATTCATCACTAATTGTGGATCAAATTTTAGCATTAAATAAGTGAGGAAAACAACTTTTTGGCATTTTATTAGAATGGAATTTCCATTAAAATATGAAATTGAGTACAGCAATAAAAATCGAACACCAGCTAGGAATTACAATCTTCGAGAATCCGAAAAAAAAGTGGTTGTGAATTATTCTTCCTTACATTTTCGTTGAATTTTCTAAACAACGAAAAATTTTCTGCTCCGGTTTCACATTTTGATATCTAACTCAATTCCATCTTTAATTTCAACTTTTGCGATTTAAAAATATTTACAAATTTAAAATTCATATCAGTTTGAGGAATATTTATCAAATTTACATTTTCTGACTTTCTCAACTGGACTCGATTAAATTTGCCTTTTGACTATTTGCTTCTGGTGAGAATTCTCCGTTCGGATACGTACACATTGGTTCTGATCAGATAACCAAGTATTCAATATACATCACTTTCGATCGCTATTTATCGTTTGAGAGATATCAAACAGATGTAGGAAAGGAAGGAAGGAAAATTTTGGAACAAATAGCTAGTTATTTGAAATATTTAGTTGAAGTAAGTTATAAAAATTTATTAGCATGATTGAAGCATTTAGAATATAAGCTTTGCTGTGCTTCCAAAACTATTTAGTGTGATTAGATTTCTTATTTAGAATTCATTAATTTCAGAGTTATATATTTCCTGAAAAAAAAGATGTATCAAAAATTGAAAATGTATGAATAGTGAATAAAAGAGCAAGGCAGATAAAATTAGAAACATTTAAATCAAGTAAAATTGCAATATTGTTGAAACTCGAATTAAAATGGAATTTGATCATATGAAAAAGTGAAAATGATTACAAGTTGATCAGTGAAATAGATAATGCACGAAAGACGCATAATATCATTTTCAAGTATGGTGTGCACATTTAAAGTATGAATATTGAAAGAAATATAACACAGTGTAAATGCAAAAAATTAATATAATTCTTAGATCGGATGTTCTGTTCTAAAATTAAAAATTTTAGCGCCTTGCATTTCTACCGAATCACTTTAGCTGTATGGGTAACGGAACGTTCGGTAAATTTGAAATGAGAATATTAATATAAAAAATTTGAAACAAAATCTAGTTGGCTAAGAAGGTCAAGATCATTAAGAAATTGATCCGAGAATTCAATTTCGAACTAAAAATTCAGCCATGAAGAATAAATAGATATAAAGAGAATTCCTCGTCATTTGAGTAGTTATAAAATTAGATATAAAATTCTTTCCGAGTGAACATATGGCATATTGAATCATCAGATTAGCTTTAATCTTTCTAACGATGTAAATAAGATATCATTTCAAGTATTCTGCAAAGTATATTCTCGCCATTATAATTCATAAGCATACATGGATATTTTTTTTTCTAACTGTAAAATGAAAAACTTACCTTATTTTTTAAAATTTGATTAAATGTGAAAACAATTACACTCCCTACAAACAAATATATAAATCCTATGCAATTTTTCATAGATATTATTAATCATAATTACTGGGAACTTCAACTTTAACAAAAATAATACTTTGGTGAGAGTTTTTTTGATGGACATTCTATTCTTAAGAATATAAAAAAATCTTCCTCTAGAATGTCCTCAACATGTCTCCAAGTATTTTAAAATGCAAAGTAATGTTCCACATTTTTGTGCTCTGGTACAAAACATGATATTTGACAAAGTTATCAAACAAAAGCATGAGGCATAAAGTTCCTATAAAAAGTCAGATCAGCTTCAACACAATATGAGCAAAATGAAGAGCCTGAATACAACAACCTGTATAAGAGAATATCAGATGGACTGGAGTAGTAAATGTTGTATTATGCGATGAAATAACTTGATAACTAAAACACTGCACCAGTGTCAAAGAAATTTTCGTCACATTAAAGGCAGCATGCTATAATATAACATCTGTGATTCTTCGTTTAAAATCCTAGTTAATAAAATACATTCAAATTTCGAATACGACTCCAAAATTTCAAATCTAAAATAACCATTAACAATATCGACTGTTTAAGTTGACATTTTAAAAAAGATCTGTGCTAGCAAAATGTTCACTTTTACTAGAAATATCCTCTAAGATACGTATGCCAACTTCACGTCCACGTGCCTTCTGCTCCACTTGCCACTGCGCCAACAACAGATTTGAGTAAATTAATGGGTTGTTATAATACTTCACGTAATCAATTGTTTCAGCAGTAGGAAATATGAGGTCGAAATTACTAGAACGATCTAATTCGTCTTCAAATTCAATCAAAATTCGTGCATCACAACCCGTCAATTCATCTAGTATCCTTCGGTCAATTTCCTATAATTTTTTTTTGAAGTAACTGTTTAAACTCTAAAGATTTCTACAATTCCGATTAACCAAAAACCATTCCACAATTTTCTCATAATTTCTATTGGATTAACTTTTTCACCAGAAAAAGATTAGAGCTGTAGAGATTCATATTTTGCTGTTACAATGAACGAATAAATCTCTTACCCTGTTCTTTTTAAAATATTCAAGGTGATACCGCTCCTTTTTTAAATCTTCTTCATTTTTGTAACCATCAAACGATTTCACACGATAATCCATTGATAACGTATCATCTTTGCTGCTGAAAATTTCACAAAAAATAATGTGACTACGATTCGAATTGTAACAAAATTTTCTTGACATAAAACACGAAATGAGCACTTCATGTTAATTAATTTTTTACAACTTTCAAAATCAGAAATTAGAAGAATACTCACATTATGTCTGGTGGAATCTGGATACCACAAAGATTTAATACATCCTTTGCAAGCGTTGTTTTGACGGCTATATCTGTAGCTGTTGCACAGTGTAATGAAGGTGAAATATTTACCTGAAAATAAATATGTAGTGAAATCTAATTACTACATTTGATCTATTATGTTAATATATTCATTTTGAAAGCCAACTTCGATGATTCTTGACTCAAATAAAAAATTCTTCTACTAAAAAGCACGAAATATAATACCTCTAATAACCAAGGCCTAAGAGTATCGTCAAGTAAAATATCCATTCCATAAAGTTCATGACTTGTGAAAGTATATAAACTGTGTTTTTTCTGATGCATTCGAATATGACTTTCGCAACTAAAATACGACAATTACTTCAACAATGAAAGAAAAAAATGAAAAATTAATAGTCAAAGTAGCAAATACTATTTTACTATTTTTCACAGCTCTCTTAATTTTTATTTGATTCAATAACATCACACGATTCAGATGTACTGTTCAATTTTCATTTTGAAATTAAATCAACTGTCCTCCTAAGCAAGAAAACTATCATCAGGTGCAAGATCAAACAGCACAAATCTTCCGATCTTCAGGTCAAAAGTAATAAATAATAAGAAAAATTTACGCAAGAACAGCTTTGATAATGATATCCGTAATCTTTGACTTAACAACATTTACATCTACATGTTCAGCTATATGTGCCCAAAAATCCGACAATTTCCATTTCGGCACAGGCGTTGTACGTTCACCTGCTGATTGTGCCAATTTGTTGATACTATAGTTCGTTAAATGCATGAATTTATTTGACATCGAACCAAGTGCAGAAGAATAGCTGTAAATGTATGACATATTCCAAGATATAGTAACTCTGAATTATCAAAATAAAAAAAAAAAATGAGAAATAAAATGAAACAAAATACTTTCTCCCTGGATTCACTTTGGTTCAATGTAAAAAATTAGATTATAACTGAAAAAATTTTAGGAAGAATAAAAAAAATTACGGGACACTTGCGAATCGAACAAGACCATCATTGTATAAGTATATACGCAAAGGATCGAGATTTGTTAGGTAAACGTATAAACGTAAATCAAATTTTGTCGAATTAACAATCAGAGGACGATCAATGTAACTGAAAGTCACACTTTTAAATAATCTATAAGTTTTTATAGAATCCAAGTTTTATAAAAAATCTTCAAAATGAAAACTTACTGCTGAGCAACAAGTGACATTTTCTTTGGAATTTGTCTAAGTTTGGTAGCAATAGTGATGCCCGTTCCTCGGGCAGATGCGGGCTATAACAAATAGTTTCAAAAAATTAAAACTATTCCTAAAATTTGCATTTTTCTTTGTTTTCACATCACTGATCAATCTCTAACATTTCACACTGCTTAATCTAGCAAAAAAATTTAATTGTATAAATGACTGCTACGAAGTTAATAAAGATTTAATTCACTGCATCATAAATATGATTACTACTAGATTTCTTTGGTCGCAGTCAAGAAAACAGCAAGTTGAATATGGTTAAATTAGAAAAATGAAAAATTCTTAACATAGTTGAATTAGAAAAATGCGAAATTCAAAATATACTGGTTTAAGTATGACGATATGAGAAGGATTATCGTGAAGGTAATTCTTTTGAGGAGGATTATCGTGAAGGTAAGCCTTTAATCTCTTCATATCCCGTGGTAGAACATAAGTTATTGGCATAATGTGATATTCATCCGAACCCCATAGAACAATCATTTCATATATGTGTTGCCAGAGACGATCTTTTCGCCCCATGTGAAATGCACCAGGAAAATGATTAATCTTCAAAAACGATAATTTAGATAGATTATAGAAACTTGGATAGCTAGTATAAAGTCAATAGTCTCAGTAATTACAGCAATTTAAAATATTAACTTGACTGTAAAAACTTAACTACTTAATCTTATAAAAATAGAAAGACATGATACCTTCTGATATGGCTTAATCGTTCGATATTGAACTGATTTTAAATGTCGTCCCCAGTAACCAATCCAAAATTTCGATTCATCAACTATTGTAAAATGACTTGTGGTAAGGCTTTGCCGCATAACAATAGGTAAAAGACTATTTTTACACCACATCAATTTTGAGCGTATTGCTTTGCTCGGTTTTGCTACTGTAAGAGTAGATTTTTTTATTTTTATTTCAGTATATAAACTTTAACATTTGTAATTTAGAATCTCACAATGCACTGCTCCCAATTACATATTACTAAGGAATTAATCTATTTAAAATTAACTAGTAACCTCAAAACGGCCATGGTTAAGATTATTTGCTGACAGTAAGACAAATTAATGTGGCTGTTTCAAATAAGAATTGAAACTGAATGTTTGCTGCAAATTCAAGAACAAAAGTGACATAAACATAGATTTAATAATAAACCTTTTGATTCTTTGCTATAAAATAATATTGTCGGAGGCACATTTGAAAATAAACTTGGACGAAGGAATGGTTTCAAGGCTGGCGGCGACGATTCTCCAATGATACAACTGTAAGTGTCAAAACCAATAAACTAAATGAAAGAAGCTGAATGAAATAAATTTATTTAAAGAGTCCAAAGGGAAAATTCACTACCTGGTTGTACAAAGGCAATTTGTAACAAGGCAACTGAGACTGCATATATCGTTATCTTTCTCTTCTATAACGTGAATAATTAGGAAGAAAAAAAAATTTTTTTTTAAAATCTCATCAGGTTATCCTTTCAGTTACTCTAATAAGTCCATCCACCCATCCTTTTTTTCAATTTCACTGAACCATCCAAAATTTCAAACAGATTCATAAAATACTCCACTCAAAAAAAAAATCATTAGGAATAAAATCGAAATTAGAAAGTACCATCTAAGGCAGCAGATTTTATAGGCTGTTGTTCACCGCAGGAAGATGTTGTTGATGATACCGAACAACTCATCGTATAATACCTGAAGCAATCCATTTGTGGATAATTCAAATTAATGGAAACATTCCTGTACACATATCCACAAGATGAAGTTAACATACATATAAATAGACGGAAATGAGGGACAGATGAATCCTCGAAATGATTCAATCCTGAATGAACATAGCTGAATACGGTCAGAATGGGGAAAGAAATGACCAAGCCAATCCCAAGATCAGCCTGAAACTTCATAATAATTCATACAAAAATGTATAAGTGAAACTTAGAAGTGAAAATAAATGAGAGAAAAGAAATAATACAAATGATGGAATAACAGAAGATCCAATTTCTCAAATCTTAAAAATATTTTAAGGTTTTAGTAGATAAATGCCATATTACAGTAATTAAGTGTGAAATAAATGTGTAGTTAATTTAAAAATACTTGAATTTATGATTGTCTTCATTTTTTTTCTACTCAAAGTTATTTTTAACTCTTGGCTGAGAGATCTGATATACCCCGGTGTGAAATAATGACAATTTAATGAGGAATTACCCGCCTATACTAAGATTCTTCTAACTCCATTTGCACATTGTTAGATTATTTTATAACCTTCTATCCCAATGATTCTTCCACGTAAACTATTCTTATCGGTTATGCTCCATCACTTCTGGACATCCACTCCGGAAAACTGATTCCGGTCCGGTTTCAAGTTGATCATTTCGAAATATGCGCCTACGCGGCCCGTGAAAATTTGGTAATGTTTTGAATTTGTATTTATTCCTTCGTAAAGTTGTTGGAAAAATTGGTGTATATGGATGTGTTTTTGTATATTCCCAGTGTTTGCTTAGGTTTGGTGAATCCGTTATTTTCCGGATTAATTTCCGGCATCAATCAATCAATCAGTCAATTCGTTAGTAGACTTTTCACACACTGTTTGAGTTTATCGTTTAGTGATATGATTGGATATATTAATCGAAGTTATCTCAAAACTTTGTAATATTTTCTTAAGGATAATATTAGCTACCCATTTCTTTCTTTCCACTCTTAATGACTTGAAAAAAATATTTATGGGATCGTTTGGTCCGCCTTTTTCGTTTCTGGATTGATCGTCGGATCGTCCGACTTTTTCCGTTTTTTGAATTACGGTTAGTCATTGTAAAATTGTATTTTTTCTTTTTCCGATAATTCTATATATTGCCATATTTCAGCGAAGAATAAGAAACGGTTCAGAAGGGAAATTGCAGGAGAAAATATGATTGTTTTATATCATAATTAAAATACTATAAATAGTAGGGAATATTAAAAGAACTATCATTTGTATTATTTGTAAAAAAACAAAATGGTTGATAGAACACATGCTGGTAGCTATTTTTCCTGATTAATCATTAATAAAAGAATATTCAACCTTTGAAAAATGGGAATTCCAAAAGAAAATAGAGAGCAAGATTCGAAATTTAATTTTAGAAAATGAGAAAAGAAATAGAAAAAAAAATCCTTGAAAAATGTCTTAAAATATTTTCTATTAATTTACAGCAGTTGTTTTTGTATTCGTTGTATCTACAACCAGCGCTATAAAATGTCACATTTATTTTCGTAGAGGAAAATCGCCACCAAAAATTAATGAAACAGACGATTGTGAATCAAGCTCTTGCTGTTTTACAGCCGAACTACATCGTAAGATGCGCTAGATTGTGATCTTTTGATCTTCCCGATCATCTACATTCTAAATAGTATTCGTAATAGCATGGAGTGAAAAAAAAATGAAAGTTAGAATAATTAATTCTTAATAAAAGAAACTTTCGGAAACATAGAAATGCCATAAAATTTCAAAAAAAAAAAAAAAAAAATCCAATCTTTAAGCTACATAATGAAACGATAAATTCAGAATAGCCTTATCTCTGTATTTCATTCTTCTTCTTTCTTGAAGATTTTCGTGTTTGTAATTTAAAAACAAAAAAAAAAAGATCGTCTTTAAGCTACGTAATAAAACGATAAATTCAGAATAGCCTTATCTCTGTATTTCGTTCTTCTTCTCTCTTGAAGATTTTCGTGTTTGTAATTTAAAAATAAAAAAAAAAAAAAAAAAAAAATCGTAAGAAATAATTGAAATAAATTTCAGATAATCGTCATATATACCAAATGAAAGGTTGTGATGCGGATAATATACAAGATAATATGCTAGTTTATATCCCATCTCTTGGTGGAAAGTCATGGGAAAATATTATGGAAGCATGTTTGGTATCATTTTTTTTTTCCAAATGATAGAATATATCATGAAAATTTCCTTTTTTTTTCCTTAGGATTGAAATTGAATAAAATGAATTTTAAATATATGCAATAAGCAAATTTGAATTGGATTCAATCTTAGCTAGTAGGAAAAGAAGGTCATTTGATTTCTTTTATCAAATGTAAAATTTAGAAAAATGCAAGAATAGCTTAGAGCAGATACAAAATGCATCAAAAATTTACAATGAGTAATCACAAATTGCAATTAAATAACACAATATTGCATACATTCTTTGGGAAAATAAGATACATTTGTAGATAAGCAATTATTTGATCGCCTTGAAAATCATTTTCTTTTTTAATCTTTTCCGCTCGATTAAAAGAGAATTTAGAAGTAAAATTACTCATCGGAAAATTTCCTTGTAGATCTTATTCCAAATCTCAATTACCTGAACGCTTTAAAAATCTTTTTTTTTTTTTTTTTTTTCTACTCGACTAAAAAAAAACACGTATGAAGATAGAATTGCTCATCTCAAAATTCTCCTGAAATTACTCGTAGATCTCATTTCAATATCTATTTTCTCATCGAGAAATGTAATTTTTTTTTAATTTTTCTATTTATCAAACTACAAATTATTATTATGTTCTAAAAAAAGTGCAAAAAATACAGTGTTTTAGGCAAATCAATTTATAGGCCAGTGAATGTCGATTGCATAATGATTTATTAGGTGGTAAAGGTCAAACCTATTTATGTGGATGTGATACTGATTTTTGCAATCAAAAATCTTTTCAAGATACATTTCCGCAATTAAAAAGTGTGTCGAAGAATAAAATAACATCCGGTGCTAGCATACCAAAGAATAATTTGTTTTGGATAATTTGTGGAGGTACAATTATAATAATGCGAGGATTCAACGACGGAAATTGAAATGTTTTCATCAACAAAAAAGTGGAATCATTACTATATTCCATAAGATTCTTTGTAATCAAAATTCAATGCTATGTCGATTCTTCATAGAATTAATTTATTTATCTAAGTTGACATCCTCAATTATTATTTAATAAGTATGAAAATGTTAAATTGATGTTGGTAATTACAATATAGTCATGCATTAAAATTTACGAAAAGCTAAAAATTACAAAATGGGGACATTCATTGCTATTCTTGAAGAATACTTTATAAAAACAAATAGATCATTAGGTTAGCAATAAATTCAACAGTTTTGTCATTGGAATCATTGATAGTAAAGTATTTGATAAAATTATACCACGCAGTGTTTAAGTCTGTTTTTTAGAATGAATATTTTGATTGGAAATTGAGTAATTACAAAGTAAATAAAATTTCGTGAAAAAAAAAAAGAAATGATATTATGCCAACAGAAAATCCTCTTTTTTTATTTCTACTCCATATTGTTTACTTTTGTCGCTACTAATAGCAAAAATTGCAAATTGAGGATTTTTGAAACTTAATTTTTTTTGCAAATATTTAGTTGGACAAATCGAACGGTAAGAAACTTTTAACCTGATCAAATGCTCCAACTATTTGAAGATTTAATAAAATTCAGTCAAAATTTAAAACTTGAGAATGTGTGAAAAATATATTACTTTGAAAAATATATGCAGCATAAAGTGAAAGATATGATTAAAAGTAAAAAGAGACACATTTTTCATTAAATGCAAACAGCAATACAAATTTGCAGCTTTTTTTGTTCGATCAGATAAGAATTTCTTTTTTATTTTTCGATCTATTCGACTAAATACTTGCAAGGAAATTAATTAAATTTCAAGATTGATGACAAAAGCTATTTCAACAATTGCTGATGTCATGCCATTGAAGTGATAAAAGTTTGTTTTTTTTTTTTTGGAACCGTTGAAAATTAGTGATGTAAATCTTCTTCACTTGAAATGAGTATGAAAAAGATTGAATATTCAATACATTCGAGAATACTTTTCGTAAATTAAATTTAAAAAGCAATAAATGTCATTTATTTCTTTATTTTTTAAATTTAATTCAATAAAGTCATTTCAGAAAATTTTTGAAAATAAATCAACATCTCATAAAGTCGAAATCGGAAGATTCTGTTTCATTGATTCGTATCAACTTTATGATATAAATAGGTAGTTGAGGACCAAATTTTAAAATGTTACTTATTTGTGTCATTTTTTATATGAATCCATTTAAATCATAAAATTAGATTGTTTTCTTCCTCATTCATCAATCTCAATTAATTGACTAGAAAAATGGAGAGATTTGATGCATGCTTTAGATTTTCAAGATTTTAATAGATACAATTAAATGAGAAGCGAATGAATTTCATATTAGAACTGAAAAATATATTTTGATATTTTGGATAACTTTTTGTTTTGGATGGCAAATACAAACTAAAGATTCGAAACTATTCTATTGTTAGATCAGTGAAGAAGATGATTTTTTACCAGTCTAACATAAAAATTCGTAAGAAAGCTAAACAACATCAATCAAATTTGTTTTTTTCATTTTCTGTGAAGAAAAACAAAGTTGAAAGAAAAATAGAAGGATAAATATTTCTTTATATTAGTTACATAGAACGAAAGTATAGAAAAAAACGATTAAAATTTCAAGTTATGCTCGAACTAAGCAGCAAACGAAGAGGTGAGTAAAGATGGAATAACGTTGTTAAATAAGAGATGGAATCAAAGTTCTTCTATTTCATAACTTAAATTAATGAGAAAAAAGAAACACTTTCAGTTATTAAAAGAAATATATACGTTCAAAAATATATTTATAAATAGATAGAGGAAAAACTGAATTAAATTTATTACAATTTGAGTTGTTATTGAAGAAAAGTTAATTAATTCTTAATGAACATTCAAGAGTATTTAAGAGTAAACTAATACTATTACTACTGCTCATATTATTTGCCCAAAACTTCTATCAGAAAGACTTACAGAGCATATATGTATTCAATTGAAAGATACTCAAAATGTGAACAGTGTTTAAAGAAGAAAGATTTGAAATTTCTCGAACGTTACACATCATTTGAACATTTAGATCAATATATATATATATATATCTTTACAGATTCAAACTTTTGCTATCTAAAACTTCTCAAGTTCTAACTATATAGCAATATAGTTAAACTTGAGAAATTCTAGCAGCAAAAAAGAAAAGTATAATATTTATAAAATGCTAGAATTTCAAGAATATCAGGTTTTCTGAAAAAATGTGCGAAAGTACTTGCATAGAGAAGAGTGAGAAGAAAATCTGAGGAAGCATTTCATAGAGCGAAAAATTTTCTTCTGAACAAATGTTTTATAAAAAGTTGAAAATCGTATTCGTATTGATTAATACAAAAGCATTAAAAACTTTTACGTAAATAAGATTTTTGAAAGAATTTTTTTTGCAGAATTTAGAAAATTCAGTAAATGATTAAAAAATCGAAATATGTCGTAGAAAAAAAAAAGAAATGTAAAACAGTTTTAAAGAATGGTCAAAAGTACATATGAATATGTAGTAAAGGAATGTCAATGGTGAAATAGCAGTTGTCAAAAGTTTTAGACTTATTTACTCTACGGATAAGTCTCTCTTCCGCTGAATTTTGATTAAGAATGAACTATCTCCAAATTGATTGATAAGAAATTAATAAAGTCTGAGAACAGAATCTTCTATACAATGTTATTCAAATAACAAATGAAACAAAAATTCCGAAAAATATTCAAAAGAAGAAAAAGAAGCGTTTTTCTAATCAAAAAAAAAAAAAAAAAGAAATTTTGAAATGTATAGACGTTTTAAATCGGTGAGCAATTTTAAATTTCTAATCGATTTAATGACTTGCTATTTTTCGATCTTTCTCTGTGTACTTTCAACGAAATATATGCCATCAAAAACGAGCACTTTGCTGAACGTTGAACATCTTCGATCATGTGACACTGAAATCTTAATGGACAGTTGAATTATTGATTGCTTTTATTTGAATAATTACAAATTTTACTGCTATTCGTATTGAAATTTTTTGAAATGTCCGCATTGCATAATTATCATTTCAATTTTATGACAACTCATTTGTGATAAAATTCTCAACAATAGCTTTGTATATAACGTCGGGAAATTCTATCATTGTGAAAAATTCAATTCACTGCAATGAATGAAACATATACGCGAAAAATCAAGATGTATTTGCTTAGGGTTAATTAAGAAAAGTTAAATTAATGTACAGTCTAATTGCTAAAATGTAATAAAGCCGACAAATTGACATATAATTATATTTTAAAGGTTATATTTATAATTATAAAATTTGAGGATGAAATATTTGTAAGAAATTTCCCACACAAAAGTAAGTCTTTTGCGAGGTTCAGCTTTTAGTTTTGTTTTCAAAAAAACCAAATTAGGATACCAAACATTGGCTAGGCTAATTTGCAAAGTTTTTAAGGCTCGATTTCTATTTCCTTAGATTCAAAGTGATTTATATATTATAAAAATAAATAACTGAACATTTCTCATGACCCAAATGCCTATGAATTTCAATTTTAATTCCTGACACTTTATCATCGTTTCATGTTTTCTTCGATTCGATTCGATATTCTTTCCAAATATATTTTAAAAAACTTGAAACATTAATACATTTTGAAGGTAACTTATTAAGAGCATCAATACAAAGTCTCTTCATCCATTTCAATATTTTTAAAGAATTTTTTTAATTTTCGGTTTTTCTTTTTTTTTTTTTTTTTGAAGAATTCTAAAGAACTTTTTTTTGTTTTCTTAAGAACTCCTTTTTTAAAAAATTTTTATTAATATATTTTGAAGGTGAATTATTGGCAGCATCATTATAAAGTTTATTCATTCATTTCAATATTTTTTAAAGAATTTTTGTTAAATTTTTTTTTTGAAGAATTTTTTTCTCTTTAAGAATTTCTATTTTAAAGAATTTCTATTGAAATTTCTAGATTTTTAAATACCGCAATTTCAGTGTCATTCATCCTTTATTATCATATCAAATTCTATTAACAGTATAATTATTACTGAATGATTTCTGCACTAAAAGAAAATCTTATAGTTCTTTTATTGGTGATTGGCAAATCTAACAATAGCATAATGATTTCTTCAATTATAATGGATTCATTATGATGTTAGAATTTCTTGAAGCCAACTATCAATCAAATACTGAGGCTGGACTTTTCTGAGATCTTTGTCACAGAATTAAATTGAATTAATTTTGATCCTTTCAGACTAAATCAATTTTGATCCTTTCAGACTGAATCAGTTTTGATCCTATCAAACAATCTCAAAGTAGTCAGCTAAATATCAAATATTTCTCTGGAAATAAACTTTGCAACCTAAAAATATGAGTTATAAATCCGGGAACTCCCGGACCTAATACCTTCCCACCATTCATCAGCCTCATATCTACTCCCCTCTTAGTGAAATGGAATGCGATTACACGAGGATGTCTAATTCAAGCTGCTGAAAATAATGATACTGCGTAATAGTGACGAGATGAAATATGACGTCCCAAAGCGACGAATGATGAAGTTATTCGCTTGACATTTTCGTAAGAATAAATCTGAAACTTTAATTAATTTTTGCCAAAATACCTGGATGCTGAAAGCTTACTTTTACTAATACGACAATATGATGGAAAATTCAGAAATTAATCGTTTGACAAAAAAAATTCAGATTGATTGCATCTCATTAAATGAGAAGTGTTAAGATCGAAAAAAAAAAATGTTTTTTTTAAATAGAAACATGTAATCATTCTGCTTATAGCAAGTTGACTATAAATAGGGAATAAGAATTACCGAATTTGCTATCCAAAAGAAATTAGTATTTTACTTAATTTATGGAAATGAAACTAAAATTTTCATTTAATTTAGCTGGGAATTAAATTAAATGTTAACGAGTAATTGCAGAATTATTACGTCAAAAAGATGTAATTCATTGGAATTGCTTACGAATTCAGTATATCCAATTAATTTCAGGATAAATGTTATACAGTTTTACCTGCAATAATATGCAAATACATGGCAGGTATTCTCATCAGGTTATTGCAAATTATTATTAAATAAAAGAACGATTTCAGATTCAGTTTTCGAAGCTAAAATGAATTTAATTTAGTTTAAAATTTTTCCATAATTGGCAATTTTTTGAATTCCAACTTAATTTTCAAGTAGCGAAATGATAAAAAGGGCTTATAAAGATTTGTTGATCAATTGTATTTGCTCTTTTGAATGATCAATGATTTAGTCCATCGATTCAACAGTTTAACATTTGTAAGTCTGTAAAATTAAATTCTACAGCGAAATAATTTAGAAATCAAAAAAAGTAATGACAAATTAACATTTTTATTTTATTGAACGAAGTGTGCATAGGTGAAAGTAAATGAAAATTTAGCAATAAATTACAAATTAAATGAAAAGGCCAAATGTACGTCGCAAATTGCAAATTGTTCATTTGTTGAAAACAGTAAAATGTTTCGTTATTCGATCTATTATTGGCCTTTAGAAATATCAATCATAACATTCAAGTCTTCGCAAGTTCAATCAAACCTTTATCATTTTTTACTTTCAAATTAATTTCGCAAAAATTTGATTCGCCAGATGAAAAAGAAATTTCAAATTTATACCTACAAATGTTTGCACGAATGGTGTACATTGATTGAAGTGAAACAGAAAAAAAAAAAGTAAGTAAAGAAAAGTTTTTATTGATTTCCAAGAATTCCTCAATACGAGAAATCTTTTCTGAAAATCCTTGAATTACAATAGATTATTTTCGAAAATTTCCGAATAAGAGAGATCGATATCCTTTGCAAATTTTTAGGAACGGAAAAGATTTGGTAAAATTGTCATATTTCATAGAATTATTCAAAAGTTTTGTTGATAAATAAAATACTAAAGCAAGTAAATGAACACAAAAACATGCACTAAGTAAAAAAATGAAAAGCAAAAATTTATACAACAAATGAAGTTAAAAACAAAAAAATTATACAATAAACAAAATGAGATTAAAAAAAAAAGGAAATTTCTAAATTTGATTAATGAAATTATTTGAATTAAAAAATTTCAGATTTCATTTGCATAAATCAAATAAAATGTCAAATTTTTTTCAGATGGCTGCAAATTAGGCAACAATCATCTCCGAAGTACCGTAATTTACCTAACAGGACACATTGCGTTTGTAAATGCCATCTTATTTCCATGAGCAAGTTGATTACATGCTCTACTGAAGACAAAATTTTTCTCCTTCTGATCTTTCGCATGTCATTTAGTGAGATTCTGAATGTACCTGATGAATCTGAATCCTTCGTCACTTATGTAAAGAATGCTTAAAAGTAACCGTCTAGCACTGAAAGTACTTTTGGAAAGATTGCTGAAAGTTTTTAACATAATCTTATGATAATCTCAATTAGAATAGCTTCATCACTCCATCGCTTAACGGAACGTCACGTATCACGTCGTAATTGTTGCGACACCTGCATTCGACTGTTTATTCATAAATAAAATAACAATATTTCATTTAATTTCATTCGAGGGCATTTGGTCGACATAACTTGACACAATGATCTGGCCATTCATCTGGAATCGATTGATTGGTATGGCTTGATCACTTGGTTAATTATCAATAAACAATTAGCGGTGATAGCCAATAATTATTGGAAATTAAATTATTCATTTCATTTTGTAATAATTATTCGTCAAATGTAATTTTACTTAGTCAATCAAATGAATGATGGAGATGATAATAATTACGTCTATTTTTTCCCTGTCAGAAATTTAAAAACATTTCTTAATTTTCCAAATGTCATTTCTTCATTTTTTTATAATTTAAGTAATAATATATTTTTGTTTTTGATGATATTTTGCTGGAGAATAGATTGATCATATATCATACACAAATAAAACTTCAATTTTTAGCATGAAGCGATTAACTCACTCAACTCTAACTTTGAAAATTTTTTTTAAACCAGCTTTTATCCCTGAAATTTGATATTCCTTCTTCCCTGCTAGCATATTTCAAATTTGTTCTTAAATAACAACTTCGTTCATTTCTCCCTTGAAATTAGGGAGACTAAAAACTTATTAAATATGTTATTTATTGAACCACCTTGTTAAACTTTATTTTTCATTTTTTCTGGATGGATTTGAGAAATTTCCAAAAAAACTTTATTTTTATTTGCATCATATTCTTTTCAATTTTCTCCTTTTTTCATTACTTCCAAAATTAATTCCGAAAACGATCAAAATAAGATATTGTCCATCAAATTAACATTTTTTGTATTTTTATGTTTGTCATGAATTTTTTTGGGATTGAAGAAGTTTCAATTTCGGTTAAATGCTGGAAATTTGTATTTTTTATTTTCATTTTTACATAAAGTTTATTTAAAAGAATATCAATATTTTCTTCCATAAGTAGAACTTCAGTTATTAAATAGTAGCAATCGATGTAGAAATATTGTTTCAAAAATTCTTGACAGACATGGAAATTATAGAAAACTAATCAATGTTTGAATTGATAACTTAATTGATCAAGATTGCGTTAGATGGAAAGTAAGAAATTTGTGATGAAATACTTATGAAAATGAATTTCTTTCAGAGGTATTTTCTATTTTCTCCTTTTTCCTTCGTATTTCACGAGAAAGATTTGTCCACGAATTGAATTTACCTAATATTTAATTCGAATTGTTTTCATGTATCTAATAAGTTCAATTAATCTTAATTTATCATTCAACGTTGCACTTCTGCTTCTTGATCAGCAGTGATATCTTCTATTTCTTAATTAACTCATTTTTTTTTTTTTCTAGAAACACATTCAATTCAAATTCTTCAGAATTCAGATTCAGATTATTTCAGATTCTCTTCGTTATAAATGGAAGAAAGCAATGAAATGAGACAACCATATAAAAATTCATGCAATCCGACAAATGCCTTCTTTTAACACAAAAATTAATATTCCAAGAAATCGATAAAATTCAATGATTTCTTTTTTAATTCTAATTAAAATTGCAAAAAAAAAAGGAGGAAAATGCACCAAATATTTTGATTTATTTAAGCAAATCATATTAAATAATAATTTTAAACATAAAGGAAATATTTCAGAGCATAATTGACGACATCGATTTTTTTTTTTTCCAAGTATTAAATGAATCATTGGCTGAGTTTGATGTATTTTCCTGTTAGAACATTCTGTCGAAATATTTTTTGACAAATGTTTTCCTTTTCGCATTAAATATTTTAATTATTTGTTGATCGAAAAAATCTCGAAATTCCGAAGCGTCATTGGCGATTATTTTTAATGGTAATTGACGCATTTATTTACGAGTTGTTTCAACTTGCCGAAAACTACTTGCGAAAACAAAGTATAAATATCTCATTAATCCATTAGAAAATTGAAATCAACGGAAAGTTATCGTTAATTATGAGAATTTTATTTATAATAATTTCAGCATTAATATTCTAATTTTAAATCAAATTTTTAAGTCAAATTCTAGTATTTATAAATATAATATTAATACTCACTCCGTTAATTAATTCTCGTTAGGCAAGTTTCAAATACAAAGCATTAATAAATCCTTTCGAAGTAACTTATCAGAAGTAACCTATTGATAAGTAACCATATTATACGGTAGTAACCTATCGTATAATTACCGTAATAGCAGCAATTTAGATATCAACAGCTTATTTTGCTTTTGATTTTGAAGTAGAGAAACATTTTATCAATTGAAGATAAATTTTATCAATTCATTGTATCAATTCAAAATAATTCACGATATTTTGCCTTTTAATTCCTACTTAGCGATGTACTTCAACGAATTCAAAAACTAAGTCAATGATGGCCTTTTTTAAAACATGAAATTTCAAATTTAAAATACAAATAAAAGGGTAAATTTCAATTTTTTAAATTTAATTAATTAGCAGCAAATAATAATTAACATTTATGTTATTCCATAAGATGGAGGATAAAGGATGATGATTTCAAGCATTCGAATTTCAAATTCATTACATTTCAAGTGCCAAAAAAAGTTAAAAATCTTTTTGGATAAAAGTAAATAAATGTTTGGGTAATTTAGCAAATTTAAGCTTCAGCTGTTGAATTCGAGTTTGTCAAATCAAAAATTACTGACCCGTCACATTAACAATATACAATTTATATTATTTTCTTGAATAACTTCATTTCCAGTGGACATAACAAGAAGGTTTGTCAAAAATCAATCACTAATTGATCAAGAAAAGATAGTTATCATGTTGTCCAAAATTTTGATCATCAAACTTCTATATTTTGATCTCATCAAAGTAGTTTTTTGATTTTATCCAAGACAGAATTTGCTTTATTCATTTACAGTTAGAAGATTTTGTAAGAATCCGATGGACGACTTTTGATTCTCATTAAATAATGCCAGAAAATCCATTCAGGATTTGTTTAAATTAAGTGATAATGATAATGTATATTTTTGTGATAAATATCTTCCGATTATTATATTCATTCATCACCAATTAACAAGTATCAAAAAATATTTTAAAATTTTAATAAAAATAATATTCCATTGATAAAAACTATCGCTGAATATTCAACAAATATTATTGCAAATTTAGGAAATGATAGAAGTAATTATCACCATTGTTATTATCACTGAGATAAATCAATTTCAAACAGTTATCACGTTTATCTTTTACAAATTATCAATAAGTTTGTTAAGAGCTTAAAAATCTTCTCTTAATTTTAGATAGTATTTTGATTGAAACAATGATCGAAGTAAAATAGTAAGTTTATTTTAGTATTATATTTATTCATTTCAATTAGTATGAACTTTCCAAGTTTATAAAAACAATTTATCATTTACAGATTATTATAATACATAATATAATCAATGATACAAGAATGAAATGTAAAAAATTTTATTATTACGAACAAAGATTTTAGTCTTTAAAGACTTCAACTTTTGAAAATAATACGATAACTTTTGAATTTAAAATAATTCATACACACCTGTACAAGGTAATCATTAACAGAATAGCTAATTTATTTTTAACTAGAGATCATTCAATATGTAAATGTAAGTAATATGAAATGCTACCGTATATCACCGTATAATTACCGTATAATTATCACAAATTTTCGTTAAAAAAATTTTGAAAATATACAAAAGATTCTTATAATGGGACAACATTTACCTGCATGTCCATATTGATATTATAATTATTTCGGTACAGTAATCATCACTTGTATCAGAATTTAAAAATTATCTGAAAAATGCTTTTACATAAAAAAAATATATATATATATTTTCCTGAATATCAGTTTTCTTTCCACTTATCCAATTCCAAATTCGAATTAATCAAACTATTCGAGAAATTAGATAAGATAGCTGAATTACTGATTGCTTGATTCCGATGTAATGAGTACTTCATTTAATTTACGGACTCATAGGAATCCTTATAAATCCATTTTTTCGGATCCTGGAATATAATATTTAATGAGAAATTTCTTGCAACAATTAATTTTTTAATAAATATGCAAAATTCTCAGGATTTTCCAAAGATTTCAAGATTTCAAAACTGTTTAAAATCAATTCCATGAAATTTGAAATGGAAGTATTTAAGTGCTAAAGTTTTTACAAAATATTCGAAAATTCAGAATTATAAAAATATCATATACCTCAGCTAATCATTCCATTTATCTGTTTTTATGAATTATTATTTTCAGTAGGAATATTTTCAACAGTGTTATTTTCCGATAAATGCAAATTTAGTGAAAGTTTTTTGCATTGGTTTTTCCTCGCTTGATTTTTCGATGATGATGCTTCCATACAACTATGACCTTCGTTAAAATTTGAATTCTGAAACGTCAGAGAAATAACGAATGATAATTGATGATAATGATGATTATGACAATAGCAATAATGATAGAGATAGAAGAATGATATTAATAGCAGTGTAATTAAAATATGACCAAAATTTGACAAATTCTATCATTCGCAATTAGTAACAAATTAAAATAACAAATAATTAATTTTTAATTTTATTTTTACTTAGACAAACATACATTTTTCTTAAATTTCGTTCATTATTTTTAGCTTTCATTCGTTTGACTTCAAGCATTTTCATCAGAAAGCGATTTATTTTTGAGTACTTTTATCAGAAGATTTGCTGATAACAAAAATTAGTAATGCTATATCTGAATAAATGATCAGAAATCGTGGAAAAACTAACATTGTTCTTTATTTAAATGTAAAATAAGTTGATTTTTAAATATTAAAAATTTTTAAATTGAATCAATTGAAATTCTTGCAATAAAAATACTTACATGAGTGCACGAGATTAGAGCTGACGTTGATGGATCATTTTTTTGTCTTTTATTTTTGAAGCTATGTTTTAGCGTTTTTAATAAACTGTCATATTCGGTCAACCTCAATGATGTTTCGATGGAATTACCATTTCGAAGTACATTTGGCCTGCTACCGCGTCGTAAGTTTACCGTACTTGTATGCTGCAGTTTAAACCTACTGTAATGAGTCTTCAATACATTTCTGACCTAAAATATGACTGAATTGGGTTAAAATCTCATCTGAATAAAACATTAAAAAAGATCGACATTTTATATTTTAGATTAGTACTGATAACATTTATGATAAGCTTGAAAGTTAATCCTTCGTTTATGATAACAATTGAAATAATTAGGTTCAACTGGAAATTTTGCCAAATTAAAGAGAAATTTTAGAAAAAATTATTTAAAATTAAGATTGAAATAGAAAAATGATAAATTTAAATTTGATAATTTTAATTGAAAGCATACCTCTTTATTGGTAAAGCAGTAGATGATTGCAATTATGAAGCCCTGATACATGTAAGTGAATGATGCACAATATGTCCAAATTCCGAAATACTTAAATGAAAAATATATTTTTTTTTAATTCTTCAAATTTTAAATTTAAATACATCACGAATAATTGAGCATAATATTATATTAACATTGGCCAGTAGTAAATCCTGTGAAATTAATTTCTGTTATCATAATTAGCCAAGAAAATGGGCACAATTTAAATTCATTAATTGATGATAAGTAATTCTAACTCGAAAAGTTTGTATCATCATCGCAACGTTTAAAAAGTTCGTAGTTGAATCTGTATCACAGATGACAAGTTTAGCCTAGACTTAAATATTAAAATTTAGTATTTTTACTTTAAATTCAATTACATTTTCCAATTTCAGTCCTTTTTTTTCTTCTCCAAAAAGAACACAACTCTGAATGTTCAATTTAAAACTTGTATTAAATAATATTTTCATTACTGTTCTTTCTTACTTTCTAAATTGAATAAATAAACATATTTTGATTCTTTTTCATTTTCCTCATCCCTAACTCATCTAAATTGAATTTTGCATAAAAATAAATATAACTTTGATTCTTTTCTAACTATTTCGCACTTACTTAAATTTCCAATCTGAAAAAGATTGCAATCTTTTTAGGAAAATTAAAATTATGATATCATCAACTTACCACAATATTATCTTTAGTTGGTGAGAACGGTATAGTTTGCATAATATTCGGAATACCTAATAGTGGAATAAGCATTAATGCTGCTTTTACACTTTTTCTAAAATATATAAGAAAAATATTAAAGATGAAAAAAAAAAGATATTTTTACGAAAATTATAAATTTCCAACTTGAAAAAGAAAGTATAGTATAAACGAAAAATCTGTAGACTTTTTTTTTTTGAATAAAATATTAAAAGAGTTGCAATTTTTATGGTACAATACGAATCAAAAACTACTTTATAAGTTAATTTTCCAAGATTATTGTTGTTACAAGTATTTCCTACAGTTTTTTTTTTAAGGAATTTAAATTCCCTCTTTTGAAATTTGAATTATTTTAGGTATTATGAATTGAATTAAAATGAAAATTACTAACTTCATCCTATCCAATTCACTCGTGTTGTGCGATTCACTTACTTTTGTCCATAAGACTCGAATTACATTACATATGAAAAATAAGTTTACCTGAAAAAATACAAAATTTACGCTAGCGAAAAAAAAGAAATAAATTAGCCTTAATTGAAATAAATTCTCTTTAAATGATATAATGCCTTATTTTTTTTTTTCAGGTAATATCTAGATTTTCTGCTAAAGTCATGTTTGTCTATAAAAAATCTATAAATAGCAACCTAAGCCAAATATATTTATTACTAAACAAATTAAGCGGAAAAAAGGAAAAGAAAGATTCTATTCTATTCTATATATCTATTCTATTCCATTTTATTCTATTCTATACTATATGTCTATTTATATTAAAAAATCAAATTAACTTCATGCATATTTCATATTCAGGATATATCTAATTTAATTTAAAAAAAAAGAGCTTAAAAAAGTTATGAGATTATTTATAAATGTCTTACAACTAATTCAATCATCCTTGGCCCATCCAGGATCCAGAATTCTGTTTCGAGGTAATATGATCCAAGGCAACGGTCTATTTTTCCTTGTTTCTTCAGCACTATTACTGATAACCATATAAATGTTTGCGCCAACGGAATACCTTTAAAATTCCGAACAATTAATTAAATTTAATGTTTTAATCAAAAATTTAAAAATCCTAATTTTTCAAAAATCACTAAATAAATATGTTAAAATGAAAAAAAAAAAAAAAGGAAAAACAATCAATACCATATCTTCTATCAGGGTTTATACCGTAATATCTTACCGTATCCGACCATAAGATAAGGTTTAATGCGCAAATCGGTGGCGAATACTGTAAGGACAAGCTTATTATGCAAATAGAATCCTTCAATGAACATCCAACAAAATGCAACAGTTTTGAAGTATTCGAGCATGAAAAACATTGCTTCGCATAAAAATGACTGCAAAAATTTGATTGATAATTTTGAAGTTGAATATTAATGAATGATTTCATCGATTAGAATTAAGCTTTAGAAAATGATATTTCAAATTTAAAATTTTTAATTAAAATGGTGCTCGAGAATTAATTAAGATTACTATGAGGAATGATAATTTTTAATTTTCAAAAAAAAAAAATGAAAATTTATGAAATTTGTCTTACAAATGAATTTTCAAATCTGGAAAAATCGTCTTTTTTTTACCGCCAAATTTTTTTTTTCTCTCAAAAACAAAATCATTTTTAAACGAATACCATAGTATTTATAGTTTTTCCATCATTATTATTGATGTGAAGCGGTCCAAGACGATCAGTGAAAATTAGATCGATGTAAAGAATAAGGCGAATTATAGCAACCATCAATATAGCAATCATTAATTGTAAATGTAATAAGTTCCTAAACACCCGAAGCCTTCTGAAAGAAAAAAAAAATATCGATTAATTTAGTTTTTTTTCTTTTTTAAATTTTATAAAATAATTCTGGATTAATTTAATTACTTATTACTTGAAAGCATAAATTTTTCGAATTATTAAAATTATAAAAAAAAAAAAATAGATGAACCTAAAATAAGAAAAAATAGTGATTGATATGAGCAAAGAAATGAGCGATAAGCCAAGACCAACAAATTCTAATTTACGAGCATTCCGTGCTACTTCTTGAGCTATCTGTAAATAAACAAACTTTTTCAATGCAAATTAATTCAAATTTTGAAAAATATATATCAAAAAAAAAGACTGGCTAATTAGAATCGTTTTATATCAACAAAAAAAAAATTTTTTTTCAAAGTTTTGAAAAAGATTTTAAAGTCTTTTTTTTGGTTTTTTTCTTTTGTTTTTATGTTGGGTTTTTTTTTTGTGTGATTATGTTTTGATTTATTTTTTAATATTTTAATTTAATTTTTTTTTTTTTGAATTTTTTTTTGTTTTGATCATTTACCGAAAAATTTTTTTAGCAAAATAATAAAAGAAGAAAGAAAAAAAAAAGATATTCCAATTTTTTTTTTCAAATTTTAAAAAAGTGAAACTTACAACCAGCGAACCGTTGGTAAGCTTATTCATCATTGCGATGACTTCTTGCGTAAAGCACATCGTAAAATTTGTCCAACCATGGGGACGTGAAAAGTCACCTTCAACTTTACCCATCCAACGTCCCGAACTATGACACCATTTGCTAATATTTTCTAAAAAAAAAAAAAAAGAAAAAAACCAATAAAAATCCTGATAAATATTATAATAAAAAAAATGATAATTTTTTGCATCCAAAAAATTTTTCATATTTTTTCAAAATTTCAAATTCTAAAAAAAGATTTACAAAAAAAAACAAACTTTCAGGATCAAGTCCTTTGAGTGGTGGACAACGAACAGTAATACTACTATTAGCTGGTGTTGCTGGCCAACAAAGTACTGAATCGAAGGTTGCATTACACCATAATGATCCATCACCTTATCAAATTTTTTTTTTTGGCCAAAATATTTGTTAAAAATAAAAAAAAAAAACTTAGGTTTTTTTTGACAAAATTTGTCTTCTGCTACTCTATGATTTTGAAATGTTGGCCTTAATTTGATGGCATAAAAGTAGCATATAATTAATTTATTTTTTCCTTTTTAATGCTTTCAAATATGATTATTTTTGTAGCAATTGTCCTTTTCTTAGCTAATATTGTATTTCAATTATTAATTTTCTTTTTCATTAAAAAATTATTAGTTAAAATTAGATTCAAATATTTTAGTAAATTTAAAAATGCTTGATATAAGTTGAATGATGAATCATTGATAATAATGCTGATAAAAACAATCTCATTGATAATATATTTCAAATCAATCATTGATAATTATATTTGAAAGTAAAATTATGCTTTTTCGTTTACGAAAAAATGAAAATGGATTTAATTTTTTTTTTTTTTGAAATTAAATTTTAATCTTTACTACTATTTGGAAATGTTGGTAAAGAATTTCGTTCCAATGCATTTATACATTCATCCATTTTAGTGGCCCGATTATAATGAAGACCATCAATTTCAATCAATTTATCAGCATTATATGTCCATGATGTGGACGGTCGCATTGCAGCAACCGTCGTAAAATTGTCCATTATGATCAAAGAAATCCTGCAAAAATTGAAATTAATCAATTATTGATTTTGAAGTGAATGATAAAATAAAAAGATTAAATTATTATAAATGAAATGATTGAATTAGAAAGATTTTTTCTTTTTTTTCAATCTTATCGTACTAAATTATAAATATGAAAATGAAATTATTTTTGTTATCAATTTTTGTTTTTATATTTTATTTGCGATTCCTATATAATGCTTAATTATCTTGATAATTTTTGCAAAAATTATATTTTTGGACAGATAACTTCATATGTTATGATATTTGATAATTAATTTAGAAAAAATTTTTAATCTAACAAAAATTTCGCAATTATTTTCTAGTCAATAACATGGATTTCCGAAAATTCAACAATTATCATGATACAATTATCAAACTATATCATCACTAAAATAATTTATCATTTTCATTCATTTTATTTTTGCTAATAATGCAAAATTTTCATTTCTAAAATATTGGAAATTATTTACAGATTTTTCTTGTTTTTTTTGATAATTAATAACTTGTATTTTCTTAAAATATTTGAAACTATAAAACAATGAAATTGGTAGCATTTTAATTTCTCAATGAAAAAAATTTATTATGCAACAATTGTGAATAAAGAATTAAAATAGTTTCCAAGAATAATTGGAAAAAAAAATGATTATCCAATAAAATATTAAGAAACCGAAATAATAAATATATGTTTGATTGCCGGAAATCATTTTGTGCTTTGATCACCAGGAAATGTCAAAAATAAAAAATTCCGGAAACTTTCGTGATCTATCATTTTTCAAAGAAAGAAAAACAGTTGGTAAGAAGTAAAGATAATAAAAGATTATTACTGAAATTATTTAAATTTGAAAATGTAGAAAAATATTTTTCAATACGGATTTGAGAAATTTAAAGTTTGATTTAAAAATACAAGCCTAAAAAATCACGTAACCCGTTGTCATTTGTCTTTTTTTTTTTAAAATGAAATATTAAATTTCAAAAAATTTTGTTATAAATACTTTAAACCTAGCAAATGTCTATTCGTTATTTTTGATAAAAATATGCTTGTCAGTACTTGCTGCGTTATAAAAATATCAAATTATCATATCCAATTTCAAATTCACTTGTCATTATTTTTTAAAAACTATCAATCATCAATTCCGAATTTTAGATTCATTTGAAAATATTTTTTAAAAATAATTTTTTGTTGTTATCTTTCTTCTTCGCATAGCATAAATTTATAAACCAATTGCTAAATAAAAAAAAGAATGATAATATTTAAAAGTTTAAAATATAATTTTTCATTTTAAAAATATAATAACATTAAAATTTCCTCTTATTTTATGCGATTGTTGGAATTTTAGAATAAAAATAGACTTTTGGTTTTTTTTTTTTTTTCATTAACCAAATACATCAATAATTTCAGGCTAGAAAAATTGAGAAATTTTTATGTGATGCCACTTATAAAATAATAAATTTAAATAGGAATAAAATGAAAGAGAGAGAGGAAAAAAATGGAAACACTTCTGAAATACTTTTAAAATTTGCTAAAAAAAATCTTTTGAAAATGAAGAAATAAATAAATTTGAAAAAGTTCATTCGTTGCAGAATTTCAAAAAAAAAAAAACAAAAAGAAGAAATTGAAATAGAAAAATTGTCAAAGAAATAAGCGAAAAATATTTCTTTTAGCAAATTTTTAAATGGAAAAATAGAAAAAAGATTGAAAAGAATTATTTTTTCTCTTTTTTTTTTTTTTTTTCTTTCAAAAAGCCATAAAAGCCAAATGGAAAAATGATCAGTTCTTTTTTTGTTTTCTTAGATATAAAAGCAGCATTATGATGCTTGTCTTTTATTTTTAGGCTTTTGAGATAAAAATAATTAGATTTTTTTGCTTAAAATAAAGTAAAAAGAAATGATATTCAAAAAAATTTTCGTAGAAAATGTCCTAATGAAATGTAATGTGAACAAGAGAAAAGACAACGAATGAAATTTGAAAATTAATTTGGGAAAATTAGTCGATTGACAGCAAAAAAAAAAAAAAAAAATAAAAATAAATTCACGAAAATTCAATTTGTGAATCGTTTTTTTTTTATTTCTACTTTTTTTTTTGATCCTAATTATCTTCAAATAATAATTACTGGATTTCATTTCAAACATAAATCGATTTTGAAATTTGCTAATTTTTTCATTCTTTATTCTTAAACTATAAGCCAAAATAATTGGATCCAAAAAATGCTCAAATTATTGATAAATTTTAATTTAAGATCAAAATCTACTTCTTTTTTTTAAATGGGCAAACAGGTGATGCAGATCATTCAAACAAAATGAATTTGTTTGGCATAAATAAATCAACTTGAATTCAATGAAAAATGATTGAAAAAAAATTCAGATAGAAAAACTTTAACATGTTCAAATTTTGCTAGAATGAACATTTTGAGTCAATTTAGTTAAATTGAAATTCAGAAATAGGTAGTAAACAAAATAATGAGGAATTATGAATGTCTGATGAGAAAACTAATTAAAATTTTATCGTTCTTTAATAAATATTTCAACTTTGAATGATGTGAAACGGAATTAAAATACCCTTAACATATTAATAATGAAGCATAAAAATGAAAAATTGAAAAATAAAAATGAAAAATAAAAATGAAAAATCAATACTTAATCAGTCAACTTTCCACTTCACTGATTGCTTTCATTTTAGCTATTTTCGATTTTAAAATAAAGTTTTATTACTTTTACAGCATGAATTTTCAAATTATTCTTTTAATCATTTAAATATAATTTTACTTTTACAACTTTTTCTCTCACTCAAATAAATCATAAAAATATGAGAAATTCTGCTTGTTAAGAAATTTGCTTTTAATTTCTTCCATATAATATTCAATCTTGGCATATTAAATAGATATTGGAAATGTCAAAAAAAAGCAATAGATATTGTGGATAAGAAAAGAATTAAATTTAAATAGTAATCAAATTTAAAAAGGAAAAAGAAAATTTGGTAAGAAATCTTTTGGTAGTAAAACTTTTCTCAAATAAAATTATTCAATTTTAGATGCATGATATGTGTGATTTGGTGGATGATAAACATAAATTTCAAAAAATTGATCGTATTAATAATTGTTTTTCACTAGGACAAAAAAAAATATGAGAGAAGAAATCTGAGAGAAATTGGAAGAAATTGAATAAATACATTAAAAAATATCGAAATTTTTTTTTTTGCAATTATAGCAATTTAAAATTAATGAAAGTTTTTAATTCAATGATATTTTAAAAATTAATATAAATTCGTAAAAAGCAATTCGCCAATTTGATTCATTCAATATTAAAGATTTACTTTAAGTTTCAGCAAATTTACATTTCGTGAAAAAATGAAATAATAAAATGTTGTAAATTTAATTTATTTAATTTATTTTAGATTTAGCCTCTTATAATAATATTTGTCAAATTACGGTCTTTTAATAGTTGATCTGATTAAATAAAATAAATTTTCTTCCAAAATTTTTGTAATAAATGCTGACAAAATCTGAAAAAAATGATGCAAAAATTGATTCAGTAATCAATACTTAATAATAATTAAATATCTTAATTACAATTTCTAACAATAATAATAGATAAAGATGAGTGGAATTATATAAAAATAACTCTGAACAGGAAATTGAACTTTTCAAAATATTTATATCATTTGATAAAATTGCAATACTTCTAGAATAATTTGTAAAACATGTGGAAATTCATGTTAATTTAAATATAATTTTTAAGTTTTAGCTTTTTTTCATTCTCTATCATCTTCTCCAGTCATTAATTTAAACAACCATTAAATAAATGAAATTTGTAATGAAAGTTTTTTAGATATCATTTCGTAAAAATAAGACATAAAATTGGTTCGAGACTTGAAAAATATAGTTGTATTTTTGCTAAAACAATCAAAACTTCAATGATGATTATTTTGATGTATATATTTGTGATCGGTTGATAATTTTGATCTGATATATATATGAAAGCTGGTGATAAGATAGCATGAAAATGGGCAATAACGGATAATTTCTGAAATTCGAGAGTTTGCAATTAAAGTATAATGCTTGGGAAAATTCACGATAAAATGATAGATATGATCAATTTTGAGCTTTCCAAACTTATCCTTTCTTCATTATGTCGATTGATCAATTGGCATAAATCAGTTGTCAACCATTGTCAATTATTTTTATAAAATTCGATTTATGACTAAAATTTTATATTTACATATATGCTTAAATAAATTTGCATAATAAATCTTGAAGGGCATTCTTCCTAATCGACTAACGATCAACTTATCGCACATTTTATAAACATCATTTTAGTTTTGACTTTCTTAAATTCTTTCACCTTTTTGATTTGATTAGTTTTGGTTGAAATTTAAAAAAGATTAGAAACAAAATAGATGAAATAATTATTTTGCTATCATTTAATCCTTTGGAATTTTCCAACGAGTATCAAATTTTCATCGCAAAATTTCTTGCAAATACTAGCTAGATTGAGTGAAACGTTTGTTTGTGAAGGAAACTTGGATTGAGAAGCGATAAAATACGATATGTGGAAGGAAAAAAAAAATATCGCAGAAAATGAAAAATGCGACGGCGACAGATTCGTTTATTATTTCGTAAGAATGAGATAAAAGCTTTCATTACATAAAAAAAAGCAAGTCCCAACATTGTTTTTAAAACAGTTCTTTAAACAAAAAAAAAATTTGATCAAAATAGAATAGAAATTTATGAAAAGAGAAAAGCAAATAAACACAGAAGTACGAACAAACATAAAAATGATCATCTAAATAGCAAATGCTTGTTTTTCATTTTCTTTAAAATTGAAAAGTTTTTTTTTTCTTTTTTGGTCAACAATTCTTATTTTTACTTCACACTTCCTCCAAATAAACTGTCACTTTTTTTGGTTTTTCGATTTCTTTCAAGTTTTATATGTTTTATTTTATATGTCTTTTAAGTTTTCCACTTTTTTTGATTCTTTTCAAAAGTTTCGTCAATTTTTCTTTTTTTTTTATTATTTTCATTGAAGAGAAAGAATGATGTAGATTTGTTCCAAAAAATTTATAAGATCTAGCAATTTTATCTAGAAATAAACTTGAAAATGAAAAAAAAAAAAAAAGAAACTCTATTTTTTTTCCAATTTTTAAAATGTTTTCCATTTCAACGAAAGTGTTTTATATTTATTGCTAAAAAATATATATTTTAGTTGTCTAATGCAACTTCCGATTCTATTACCACTTTTTTTTTTTTTTTCTGCTCCACTAGAAATGGACTAACTTCTAGGGGATTTGCTTTAAAAATTAAATTTTCTTTTTTTTTTTTTTTTTTTTAGCATTTTTAGGCTTTAGCAAAGAAATTGAGAAAAATTTGTCACTAAGTTGGGAACTTACCAAATTACGAAAAGCATCCGCAATCCCACTATCAACCAATTTTCAAAATTCCAAATTGATTGGATTTTCATTTAAAATAAATTTCGATTACGGTATGATGATGATGAATGATAGTATTTAATGTATTCAAGTTTCATTTTATATTTTCAATACTTCTCTGTAATGCATTTCATAAAGCAAATTAAAATATTCGTTTCTGAAGCGACAGACAGGACGACATTGGAAAATGAATCATCAATAAGAAAGTGGAAAATTAATCCAGTTAATTAATTTCATTACACTGAAAATTAATCCTATCAATTTAATTCCATCAAGTTTGAAAAATTTAAATCAATACTTTGTTTTTGATTTGTGCATAGAATTCTATGATCTATGCTTATAATGATAAGAGGTGTAAAATAAGGACGATGTAAAAGTAGTAAAAAAAAAGATCAAACTAAGATCGCTGATGATTTGAAGAGAAGGAGATGATCAATCGTAGGATAACTTTAACAAGAAGCCTAGAAAAATAAGTTTCTAAAATCGAAATTTTAGGCCAGAAATTCAAATCTAAATTTCTGGCCAGAAATGCATCAAGTTAGATCTCAAAACACTGGATAAGATTGTGATGCAATATGCAAAATAACACATCACATTGTATAATGATTTTAATGATAGTATCAATGATAGATGATTGATGATAATGTTGAAAACAAGTGAAGTCATTTTAACGTTTATTTTTAAAAAGTTAAAGATTAGAAATGAAACAATTTTAAAGTTGTAAAAAGTTATAAATAACTTTGACAAACAAGTGTAAAATTGATGGTAATCTAATATTATAATTGCAATTGAAATAAAAACTAATTTCATATTTTTCATGAATAAACAGGAACAATGGAAAGATGGAATGATGAAAAATTTTTTAATAATAAACGATTCTATTTAATATTTTATTTCAATATTTATTTTAAAAAATTAATCATTTTGCTTAATAATATTGATATTATGAATATAAAATTAAAAAAAAAAAAAGAAAAACGAAGAATTATTGCATGAGAAAAATAGAATTAGTCGTTGGTTGAATTTAAATTTTATTTTTTTATAATTTTAAATGTCTTCCTCAACATCTGATGATAAGAATTGATTAAAGCAATTGTAACGATTGTTTAAAAAAACATAAAAAAATAAAAAATACATCCGTTATGCTTCAATTCTACGTAGATTAAACATCAACAAAAATTTGAGTATCAATCAATTTCGATGGTTTATTTTTAGCTACTATTTACATTTTATATCATTCATGTCATTCTATAATTATCCATTTTGCGTTTGTCAAATAATTTTAAATCAATAATCTTATCATTAAATAATCATATTATCAGATATTATTACTTTCATCATTAAATAATCATATTATCAGATATTATTACGTAATACATTGACATCAAATTTATACAAATTGCAAAAAAAAAAAAGACAAATTTAATTGGGAATAATTCAATTTTTTGTTCCCTTTTTTTTTTAAATTAAACTTAAGAGAAGAAAAAAATGAAAAAAAAAAGGATTCAAAAATTTTGCTCATAAACAACCATAATCCATTAAATCAACAACATTTTGGGAAAAGATGAAAATAAAATAATGCAATTTTTAGAAATTGTTTATTTAATTTTTTCATTAACACTATTATGCTATATTTGTTGATTGAATTTTATGCAAATTGATGTGTTAAAAAGCATAAAATTAGCCCACCGATTTACATAAATTTATTTTTGCGATGAAATTGTCAAAGAATGTTTAATTGTAAAATTACTCATTAAGACTTAAAATTTTAATATAATGATTGTATATCATACTAAAATATAATAGCAAATAAGCCATTTAATAGTTTGATTTTAATTAATCAAAAGTTTATAACTTAACTTTAGTGCATTTTTTTTTTCTGTTCTGAATTAAAGACTGATAAAGATTAAAATAAATGATATCAAATATATTCATAGATCTTTTTTTATTATTATGGCAAAAAAAAAAAATAAACTTGACAGAATAAAATAAAAATGTCAATCATTTTTAAAATAAGATATATGTCAAATATTCTCAGCTATTTATTCTATTACATAGATTTTATTATATTACTTCAGCACTATGCTTTCTTTCCGCAAAAACTTTTTTTTGCTAAAAATTTTAGCCTTAAATTTGGATAATATATGAATTTAATTCGAATAATCTTAAACAAAAAAAAAAGTTATGCAATAAAAAATTTGACAGAGACATTTTCCATATAAATGACACCTCATAAATGAAACTATTATTTTATAAATGAAAAAAAAAAAAAAAAGAAAAAAGACGAACATCTTATATGTGATAAAATGATAGATAAAACGAAAGTAATGAAAATTTATCAGTGATAATGGATAAAATTTAAACGCAATAAACCATCATCACCTATTCTTCCTCGAAAAGTATGTTATACGTAAATTATCCTTTTACGCATTTCTTTAATTAAAAACGAAGTATTTGTGTGCGATTAAGGATATAATGTGATCAAAAATCAAGAATATTACTTGTTTATGTATATTATATATATGTAATTTACAGAAAATAAAAAGGAAAAAAAAAGTAAGAATAAGCAATCAGAAAAACTGTGAATTCTGTTTACATTTTATTTCCGGAAAACATCATCTCTTTCATTTCCTTCAAATTCAATTTCAATTTTAACAAATGATGAATAAAATTAATTTTATTTGAAGTTAAAAAAAAAAATCAGATCATTGAAAAGTTCAAGTAATAATTTTAATAAAATATTTAAGAAATGACCAAGCGTTAGGGTAAACTGAAAATTAGTCGTTAATAACTTACTTTATGACTTAAAATAAATTGCAAATGGATGATAAATTTGTCATTTAAGTAATAAATTCGTTATTTAAATATTTGTAACAAAGAGATTATGACTATTTTAGGCAAATTAATGAACAAAATAAGCAAGTTTTCTCGGCGCAAATGAGAGAAAATATGAAATTTAAATAGCTTTCAACGAACAAACCAAAAATTGTAAGATTTAAAATAACAAAATGTGCGAAATCTTAACATCTAGCAATATCGTAGCAATCATATTTCACTACATTATTAATTATTTAAATAATTAAACATCACATTAAGTATGCTGCAATTGCAGACAATTACCTATTTTTAATGCTATGTTCCAATAATAAACTTTCTTTTAAATTATAAATTGCTTACTTGAATAACTAATCACTTCAATTGATTCGATGAAGCAAATTTAATTTTAAAAATAAATTTTTATCTAATTTAAGCAAAAAAAAAAAAAAAAAATGTTTACTTCCTTGATTAGATCAAAATTCACTTATCTTTAACTTAATATCCATAAAATGAACAGTTATTTTATGATCATTTCTATATATAATCAGTTTTTTATCAATCTAATAGACCAAAAATATTTTTAATTTTTATGCTTCTTTTTTTTTCTTTCTTTATTAGCTTAAATTATTTGTATTTCGAACTTCTTGAATGAATGAAGATTATTAAAATTCAAAATATAATCTGGCAACAAAATAAAAAAAAAAAAAAAAAGAAAAAACAAATCATCCACTTAGAATTCCTTAAACAAATATTAACATGAAAAATTCAGCGAAAAAAAAAAAGCTAAATAAATGATGCAGAAAGCTTAAAAGCCTTTAAAATATTTTTTGCATCCATTAACCTCTAAGATCTATTCTTAGTCAATAAAAAGAAAAAAAAAGGAAAAAATTGAAACGATCTGTTATAATTTTATTTCTATCAAATGGTGTGAACATTTTTTCAGAAATTTTCACCAAAAAATCAAACAAAAATCAGACTAAGAAAATTCGAATTTTTTTGAAATTTTTATTTCACAAATAAGAGATATAATTTTTTTTATTTATCATATGCAAAGTATATTTAAATCTAAGTTTATATATTTATTGCAAACAGTTTCATATTGTGGCCTATATTCATTGTCTCTATTTAAATTATATTTTTTATTTAGATTTTACCTAAAATGACATGAACACCCAAATATAAAGAAAAAAAATAAACTTTTGAAAAGAGAGACATAATTTTCAAAAATTAATTAGCAACAACTGAAAAAATGAAAATTCGAAATACTTTGGTATAGAAGTTTATTCTTCAAATTGAGTGAATAAAGTTCTTTTATATTTGAGCAAATTGCGGTTTTTCTTTTTTTTTTTTTTTTTTTTTTCTTTTCAAAGCAAAATTTAAGGCATTTAAATGGAAAATGTATTATGTAAAATTTCGATTATATCCAAAACAAATTAAACTAACACTAGGACCAAAAAGATTTTATTGGAATTTTTTCTTTTTTTTTCTTGTCAAAAAAATATGAAAAAATAAAACTTGTGTTGAAGATTCTTGAAAATTTTGAGTAATGCAGTACTAAATGAAATTATTGATGTATTTTAAGTGGTAGCAGAAAAGAAAAAAAAAATTAAACTTTCGTTCATAAAAAAGATCGCTTAAAAATAAGCTTGTTGTAGTGAAAATTCAAACAGAATAAAATTTGCATTTTTCAATATTTACGACTTAAGCTGCGTAAATATTTGGCTTTTCCACTAACAAATCGTACGGTACAATGAGAATTTTTTTAATTTGGATGAATTTGAAGTGAGCATTAAAAAAGTGCAATCAATATAGTTCATGTTTTAGTCTTGTAGAATGAGATTACAAAATATTTTTTTGAATTTTTCCACAAAATACTAAAATAGTCGTGCAAAAAATTTAGGATAAAAGTTATTTTAAGAAAAAGTATCTGATTAAGATTTGTTTCTAAAAGAATCATGATTCAAATCAAATAAGACAACTCTATAAATACTTTTAATCCAAATCATGATCTCTTAATTTAAATAAAGCTATTAGCAAAATAATTTTCATTAGATTATATTCAAGAAATATAAATTGGTAAAACGATTTACATTTCGAAGACGGAAGTATTTTTCTTCCTTTTTTTCGGAAATTAAAATTTGAATTGAAATATTTAGTTAAAAGAATCCGGATAAGAAAAACGATGAAAAGAAGTTAGTTGATCGAGAAGAGTGAATAATTTTTGTTCGAGCGAAATTTCGATTATTATCTCTCTATGCCACTTATAAAATACTGCATTATTTATTTCAATTGAGAGTTTTCTAATATGTAAATTTAGAGGAATTATTGAAGAAAATATTATTATCAATACTCTATTTTGGATAAAAATATAAATATTTGTCAATAAGAGCATCATTGCCTTTTAAAATATCCAATTCTTTTTTCTTAAATTAGTATTTCATAATATATTTGCGCATTATCGATTATTACACGAACTATTATGCTACTATTTCTGAATTAAATTATTATCTAAGGTAAATTATTTCATATATCTAAGGTATATTTTTGCCGAAAATCAGAAGATGGCAATCATTCAAATAAAATTATGCTACTTCGAACTTTTTATTCCAAATGATCAAGAAAAAAAAATGATATCTTTGAATTGTGAAATTCAAATTGCTTAGTTTAGTTTCGAAATTACCAAACTAATTTTTAAAAAATATTTTGGAGCTTTTTCAACCAATTTTCTCTTCAAAATTTTCTTAATTAATGTTTAAAAAGCAGGAAAAAAAAAGAGAAGAATTGTTGTGAGAAAAAAAAATATGCATAAATAAAGAGATTTTAGCGATTTGGCAGATTTGTTTGGCCAAAACTTTGAGTCTAAAGTAAGACTATTAATCAATGACACCAAAAATAGAAATATTTTAAAAGCTGCCGCCCAATCGACTTTTTGCTTACTTGTAATAAGTTTCCAGGTTGCTTCACTTTTATTCACATTTTTCTTGCATTAAATAACTTTCGATTTACACAGGGCTAGAAAATAATATAACTATATGCTCATTTTTATTTCATCTAACAAAAAAAAAAAAAAAAAATTCATAAAAATTAGAAAAAAGAAATTAAAAAAAAATTTTTGTGGGAAATTTTTACAAATCTTCAAGTTATTCAATTATGTATAGATAAATCTATTTGAATCTAAAAAAAAAAAAGAAAATATTCAAAGATTTATAATAAACATGCGGTCAAAGTGATGAATAGCAAAATCAGTATTCTATTAAGAAATGATTGAGAATGCCAAGAATTCTCTAAGCTTTTGAAAGAAGATAGATTTAGAAGTTATTGGATGTAAAAAAATTTTTTTGGTAAAAAAAAAAAGGAAAATTTTTTGAAAAAAAGTGTAATCTAAAAACTGAATAATAAGTTTGAAGAAGTGGAAAAATTTTCTATTCACATAATCTATTATTCTTTTTTTTTTTTTTTTTTTTTGTATCAAGTATTCGTTTCAATACTGAAGAGTAATGGTTAAATACTTGTGTGCATTAATTTTATTTTCAATTTTTGTCACTTTTGACGAAGATTTAAAACTGTTGCAAATAATTGATTAAAGTAGTAAATTTATATTCTATAAGAAAACCAATTAATTAAATTGAACAATTTGAACTTCTTTATACTTGCAAAAATTTGCCTTACAAATGAAAGATATTTCAATTTAACAAATTTATGACCAAATTTCGATATTCAAATTTTGATACTGAAAATATGCCAAAATAGATTTTCATATCAAAGTATGAATAAGAGATTTCTAAAAATTTGAGCTAAAGAAAAAAACAAGATTGAGTAATAGTACTTATACATTTTAAATCACACAAACCGATTGGATGAGATGTTCAAAGTGAAGTAGACTAAAATTTTTTTAAATAAAACCTGTTGCTAATTGCTAGAGCAACTGACGCTTTTAAATATTGTACAACTTTCAAGCTTGAGTAATGATTTGATGATGACGAATCAAGCTTATTTCCGCAAATAGTGTGAAATTTATGATTGAAATATAATACTGACATAATGACAGCAAAAAAACTTGATGAAATTTTTGAAAAAGAATATCATGCAGATTCATTATAGCTGAATGGTAACTATCAAATTACTTGCCGGGATGATTAGTGATGATATTTAGTTTATAATCGAATAACTGAGAATATAATGAGCAACAAAAAATCGAAAATAAATTAGATTAAAGAGTTAGGACAAACTGGTACATAGGGTTTATTTGAGAATTGATAAAAATAAATGTCGTATAGAATTTAATTAAAAAAGAAGTTTGAGACTAAATGATAAATAGTTGTTTGATATTTACTATAAATAATGTCGCTTTCATCTTGCATTTGGGAGGAAATTGAATTAGACATTAATTAAAGAAATTTTTTTTTTTTTTAATATATATTGAAAGCCGTTGGGTAAAGATAAAAAGATAAATTTTTCAAAAATATTTTGAAATATTTCTTCTATCTAACAATTATGCGGTGCTTTTCAGGCAAGTGAAATGAAAATTTTCAATACAACAATCATTATTACCGAAAATGAGATGAATGAAAAAAAAATAGCGCAAAATGATGTTTCAAAATAACATTTTTATATTAGGAAGAAAAATGGGAAAGATTAATTTAAGCTCGTACTTTTGAAGAAAAATGATAATTAATTCAACGAAATTAGTTCATTAATAAATTCTATTTTGTTGAGCAATATTTATGAGATGATATGTAGTATAAAATGAGCAGTTGGCTTTTTGCAAAATACTACAACATCAATTTTTCAATAAATTTAAGATTGCAATTCTCTCTCTCCCTCTCTCTCTCAGCATTTTATTATCTTTTTGTTGGTAAATAAGCATAAGATGAAAATAAAGTTTGCAAAATTTCAAAAACTAAATCTAATTGTGTGAAAATTTTATTTTAAAAAAAAATTATTTTTTATTTTAATCCTTGAAGAAAAATTTTTGCAGAAAATGAAAAAAAAGCCGATCGTTATTACGAAAAGAAATGAATGCACAGTGAATGATTTGCAAAAATTGAATAGATCCAAGGAAGAAAATAAATGAAATCATATAAAAATATTGAATCGATTCTATCAATAACATCTAATTAGATATCAATAAATCATTTCATCGATCTCAATTTCTTATATCATTAAGCAGACAACTCTCAAAAACAACAAGAATTTTCTTAATTTCTAATTTTAACTCTTGCATGTTTGCACGTTACTTGCATTTTATTTACAAAAAAATCTTACTTGCACATCTGTCCAATGCTACCAGATTTTATTTTCATGTTTCTATGAAAGTATATCATTTATAGATTATTATTAATAGTTCGTTGATTACATTAAAAATTGATTCCGTGAATGATATGCGATTTAAGAAATGAGCATTATTTTGCGAAATGTTAAGATCTAAGTCCAAAAATTCTGCGAAAATGGAACCACGAATAAAATGATTCCATAAAAATCTTCAAACATAGCGAAATATTTGAAAATCTATAAGATCAAAATACAACTAATTAATTGCTTTAAAGAATAAATCGGAACTAAGTAATAATTAGTGTTGAATGAATACTTATATGCAAAAACAGGAATATTTTTGGTCGCAAATCGATTAAAACCTATCGAATAGTTTATTTATTGAATCGATGAATTTGTACTTCAAAAATAAAGAGATAAATAACTTTTCATGGAAAGTTTTTCATTTTTTTTTCAATTTTTTTCTTCTTTTTTACTAAATTCCTAGAAATGAGAATTATAACATTAAAGTTAATCTTATCCATAACAATTATCAATATTATTTAATAGAATTTGAAAGTTTATAGTTAAAATGATTCTTGCTACGCGTATGCATATATTTGTATTTATAGAAATACAAATTATTATTTGAAATCAAATGATACTTTTATACGTTGTGGACATAATATGATTGATAGAATTTGTTAACTAATACTTTGATTAATATTCTCTCCTGCTAATCATCTCAGATTATTAAATTATTTAAAAATTTTGATTTAAAGATTTCTTGAATAATAAATTTTTGATTGGATACGATACAGGAGAGAAAAGGCGGCAATTACGGCCGTAGGGCCGTGATAACAACATCTATAAATTTTTGCTACATTTTGTGAAAATTTTTTTTTTTTTTTTAATTACAAAACAACGGCAGATTCGTACACGGTTACTAATTTCATTGCGATCAAAGGTCAAAAAGTTTTAGTTAAAACGATTTTTGCTACACGTATGCATATATTTCCATTTACTGTAAATACAAAGTATTATTTGATTTCAAATTTTCTTTTTTTTTTTTTTTTTTTTTGACAGAACAATTTAATGATGGAAAATTATCGAATAAAATACGAAATAGCGTTCAAAAGCGTGAAGTAATAAATCAATGATCGAGAAGACTTTTCATTAGAAAAGACATCAGTCAGGCATTACGTCAATCATGCTTCATTCCTAATTACATTTATTCAGCAATTCAAGCTTGATATCTTAAGTGCTTTGCAAATTATAGGTAGGTAACAGATGTGTAAACATATCAGATGTGTAAATATATTTTATATAAATCGAAAAATTCATTTATTCAAAACAAAATATCGCATCTCATCCTTTCGCAAAAATTGCGCATAACACAAGATAATTAGAAAAAAAAAACATTCAAAAGCAAAAATTAATTTTTAATAAAGTATTATTAACTTTTTATCGAAAAAAAAAAAAAGAAATTGCAATAAATATCGATCTCCCTTAATTGAAATGATGCTAGAGTTTAAGTTAAGAAAATTTTTAATGGAAATTTTTCAATGAGAAAAGTTTTTAGATGGATTTTAGTTTATTCAGCATTAATCGTTTTTATGAATCTGCCAATTTAGGCTATGAAGAAGGAACTATCTTTACATTCACAATCGAACTAAATTGCAACGAATAAGGGGGGTGGTAAAAGTACATGCAAACAAAATGTAAATTTTGAAAAGAAACATATATATGAATAAAATGATCTAAGAATTGGAATTATAAATTGAAAACATTATTTTTCAAAAAATTAACAATATGATATGAATGATAGCTATACTATATATGTTGGATGAATAAAATAATGAATAGATGAATTTAGTATAAAGCAAATATGCAATAATTAGCTTCTGTAAAATCGACTCTAAAACTGGTTGATAGTAGCAATTATGGAGCTTTTATTTTTCTTTGCTCGAAAATAAAGCTTTTAGTCTGTCATTAAGAATCTTCCATTAATATATTTTCTCTTTGAGCAAGATGAAAGCTTAGCTAAACAGAAAAGAAAGGAAGAATTATTTTCCCTGAAGATATTTAGCAAATATTTAGGCTCTAAAAGCCTAATGTTTGTTGCCCGATAAGCTCATATTTGATACTGCTGTAGCTCTGCCATAATTCGACAAAAAAAAAAAAAACGATAGATCGCCGTCAATTGGGAGTAATTTTAGGCTGATTCTCGAGAGGAATATTTGCAAAATATCATGTTATTTTTACACTTCTTTTAGGTTAAGAAAGTTTATTTTTGAATAAATGAGAAGAAAAATCATAAACTAATTGGATCTAATTTTAGGCTCATTCTTGAAAAGAATATTTGCGAATTATAATATTGTTTGGTAAATTTCGTCAATCAGTCGACAAATAAAAAATGACCGCCAATTGGAATAATTTCAGTGCTAACAAAAAATATCCGTTTTTAAATAAGTTGCGATGGAAATTTATGAAGCTGAATTTAATATTCAAAAATTGATAGTTTTTTCGTTAACATTCATGGCCATTTCATAGATTAAAGAAATTTCACTTTATTCAGCATTGATTCAGAATACTGGCATCAACAATAGCTTCAAAAAATTTTAGAAATGTTTTCTTCAATGCAAAAAGGAGAATAAAAATTAGAGCAAATAATTAAATGTTCGTCATCCAACATGCTCAATCTTGAAAAAAAAAAAAAAAAAAAAGATTGGAGTTATAATAAATACAATTTCATTTTTCAAAATTTATATAAATCTCAAAAATTTTAACCAGTTTAAAATTATTTTTCTTTAGAAATTAAATATATTTTCATATTATACGAACTTTTTCCCGAATTAATTTTTTAAATATATTTCATAGCAAATGAAAATACAAATTTTCATTAGCCTATATCAATAAAATATAATTTTATTTAGATTTATTGAATTCAGACACATTTAAGACTATAAATTTTGAAACAACGACTTAGTAATTACGATGAAAATGTTATAGTGATAAAAAAATCGTAATAAGAAAAGCCGAATCTTATCAAAAAAAATGAAATATTTTTGACTGATATGGAAAGGTATAGTAATTGAAGCAAAACTTGCATATGTTTACTTACTTACATAAAATTACTTTTTCATATGGAAGCTACTTTAAGACAAACTTAAGCATAGGAATGTCATGTCATTGGACTAAATTGTCATCTTTTCTAAATAATATGCTAAAAGAGAAGAAATAAAAGCAAAATGAGCGAATATTATTGGTGGTTTTCGATTAAAAACAAAAAAAAAAAAAAAAAAAAAAATTATCTGTTATCTTCCCTTCGAAAAATTTTACAATTCCTCTCAAAGTTTGAGATTGCTGAATTCTGAACTATTGATCTAAATGATTTCGATGTTTTTAAAAATTGTAATGCTTCATTTGCAATAAACAAAGTTAATTAAAGAAATTGAATTTGCAATACATTCTAACTACTACAGATGTAAATTCAATTTTAAGAAAAATTTTTATTCTAGAAATCTTGAAAAATACAATAAATAGCAGTAGTAAAATTAGCTGCACCATAAAAAATTCTTCTATGCCAGTAAATATGATAGTATTTTCATAATTTACAAAAAAAAAAAATCAATTTAAATGAAAAAGAATTTATCATCACAAAAAATTTGCAATTGAGGCAAAAGAGAAAATTGCAGGAAGACTCTTTTCCGGAAATTATTTTAAACTTGAAAAAATTTACAAAATTTTATTTTCAGCCAAAAAAAAAATTCTAAAACTGAGATGTTCATAAGAAAAAAAAAAAAAAACTATCGAAGAGGCCATCATTTTAATTTGATGCTATTTTTAATCTGCTTATAAATTTAATGCAAAATTAAAATCTGAAAAACTTTAGAATATATTTTAGTTGACATGGATTTATGAAAGGTAATTTGGAATAAAATTTTATGCCAAAAGGTGCATTTATTTTTAGAAAATAAATAAATCATTATATTTTCAAACTATTGCTAATATTTAAATATGCATTGTAGAAATTTTCAAATAGAAATTTTGTTTGCTTATAAACAAAATGATTTATCAAAGTGATATGATTTAACTCCCCAGTGGGTTGATTTAATAAATGCTTTCAGGCGGAATTTTTTTTTTTTTTTTCATAATGCTTCTTCATTTTTGAAATTATATTTTAAATGTAATATAGTTAAATGAAGTTAGAAGTTAATGAAATTTTTGAATGAAATTAGAAGTCAATGAAAATTAAATGAAGTTAGGCTAGATTTTTTTTTTGTTTTTTAAATAACACAAATGAATCGGATAAGATTTTCATATACATATAATAAATCAATGATTGATGCTTTTTTTTTTTTCTTACGAAAATTCTCGAGAAAATATTCTTAAGATGATCGGATGATAATTTAAAACGTTTGCAAAAGAAATTTTAGGAAAAAAGGAAATTTTTTTTTCCCCAAAAAATATATACACGATAGTTATTTATGAAACTTTTATGAAATTGGTCCCAAAGGATCGATTTTAAATCTATCACTATTACTTAATTTTACCAATATATTTTACTCACTCACCATTTCTTCGTTTATATTTTCATCGAATTTCTTCGCCTTTATTACCACAGCATTATATTTCAACCAATATATTAATTTTAATAGTCAAATAATACAAAAACGAAACGAAAATATCAAAATACAGCAAATACCAGAATCATCGACAGATTGTTTGGATCGTTTGACTGAAAATAAAATTGGAATTGATTAGTTGCTAATAAATCAATCCAAATCTATAATTATTAATCGAAACTAAAGTCGAAAATACCAATCGATATGTGAAATTTAATTTTATACAAGTTTGTTAAAATAATTTTAATAAGCATATATGACACACATTTAGAAAGTTTTTTTTTTTTTTTTATTGCTTTCCGGATTTTTTTGTTCTTTTTTTTTCCTTCAGTTCTTTTTCCGTTTATTCATTTTTTCAGTTTTTTTTTTCATATTTTAAAAGTAAATTAGAAATTTATTTCAATAGCTTTTATTGTTCACTGTAATATTGGCATAAAAAAAAAAAATACAGAGAATTTATTGATCAATTATCATCAGAATATATGAATTTTTATCGAACGAAAAAGGAAACGGAAAAAAACGAAAGAAAAAAAAAGATTTTGTTTGGCTAAGATCGGCGAAAAAAAAAAAGAAAAAAGCGAAAAAAAAAAAACGAAACTGAATATAAACAGCTTTTATTGTTATAGGAAGGTTTAAATTAAGATTTTCTTACCCTTTTCTTGTAGTACTTGAAACTATGTTTTTTTTTTTTTTTTCGCTTCTTCATCGCAAAAATTGTTGTGATATTTTCTCGTCTTATCCAACTTAGACAAATCAAATTGTTTAACTTTATATTTGAACATGAAAATTTAGATTTCTGATTTCTGACCAACTATGAGATTGGGAAAGGACGAACAAAATTTGATGCTTTTTTTTTTTTTTTTATTTTTAGAATTCTTGATTGAATCAAATGTAAAATGTTTATATAAACAAGGAAGTAATTGAATTTAAAAAAAAAAATTGAAAGTACTTAAGAATTGAAATTCGTTGATCTAAAAACGTCATTTCCTGCGCAGAAATAGTCTAAAGGATGCTAATAATAATTTGATTAACAGTATTAATAATAATTTTTTTTTCTTGTTTCATATTAAATGCTCATTTTTTTTTTGATAAGAAATTAATTGCTTTAATAGTAAATGATGACGAAAAATGAATATTAAAGAAAGAACATTTATCATGAAAAATCTAATAGAATAATCACCAAAATTTAATTTATAAATTTTACATGTTTCTTCTTGACAAAAGTTTAAGTTAAAGATTCGAAAATTTTTCTTATTTTTGAATTTTTTCATGAAATTCGAAGGGATATGATCTTGATCGTTAGGAATATAGCTTATAAAAATAACATAAAGATTCGAAAGTTATTTGAAATTTTCAAAGAATTTTTTTTACGGTAATAAATCATTTTTGATGATTTGCACAAATTTCTTTGACAAAATCGATTTTTTTCTAATTTTATTAAAATAATAGAAAGAAGATGTTCAATTTTTAAAAAACAATTTGAATGATGATGCTTTTTTCAAATAAGAAATAATCGATGAATAGTCTATTTCAAAATGGAAAATTTAAAATAATGAAGGATCGAAAAAGAAAATTATTAACCGAAAAAGCACTAGGAATGAAATAATTGAGATTATGAGAATATCGAGCTAACTGAGAAGTGTTCATAAAATGTACAAACATATGTTAATGAAATTGCTAATGTATTATGATTGAAATCTTCTAATGAAGGGAAAAGAAGACGACACAATTTTATCTTCTCAAATTTCACTTTTCATGCATTATTATTTTGGCGAATATTTTCCTTAATTTGCGATAGTTTTTTTATTTTTTTTATTTAGAAAAGAAAATTGAAGGATATGTTGATAGAAAAAAAAAAGAGCAATTGAAGAAGGTAATGGCTAGCCAAAATAAATAAAACACAACTAAGCATCAAATCTAAAAACAAACTAATCTGAATGATAAAATTTAATTATTGAAGTGATGATAATATAATAATGTAAGTTAACTTCAACAATTAGATTGCATTTTTAGAAGATGCAATTTAGTTATTGAAGCAAAATAATTTAATTTAATAGTAAATATATACTACTATTGCTGAAATATTAATTAAGAGTAGTTAAAACTTAGTGAGGTGCATAAAAATTTACATCATAAAGCTGAAAAATAAATGTAAGTTAAATTTGAAAACTTAAATAATAAATTTCAAATCTGAAGATTACAACCAAGCTGAATTTGAATTTTTTATCGATGAATGAATTGAACCATTGAGATTTTTTGGAATAAATGATGAGTAGCATAATTTTAGAAAGAATTAAAAATTTGATTCCGAATTTATCATTTTCTTGATCCAAATTTCTTCATTATATCGGAAAATAAATGGAAAAAACGCTAATTATAAATCAAATAATTGAAAAAGAATGAAATATGTACATTTATTAAAATCAGAAAAGAAATCATAACAAGTTTTTTTAAGTTCCAAAATACTTGATCATTTCAATGGAAAGAAACAGAGCACTAACATTTACAATATTTTCAAAAAAAAAAAAGAATTTTATAAATATGTTAAAGTGATTTTTAACTATAGCGACAAAGGCTGATTAAGTTTGATAATGAGGCAATAAAAAGTCTGTTCGGATTAGAAAATGGTAAAAGGTCCGTGAAACTTTAAAAAATAAAAATTAAAGTTTTATTTTGAAACAGTTTGATGGTGTTGAAGCTTTCTTGTTTTTTTCTTTTCTTTTCTCTTCTTTTTCTTTCTTTCTTTTTTTTTTTTTTTTTTCTGAAAAATGATAAATGAATGAATTCTAAATTTTCAACAACATTAATTTTTTTGTGGCATTAGAATGAATTTTTTTTTTATTATAAAAAATCGCAAGTATTCGCATAGAAATTTCAAAACAGTTGAATGACATTTAATAGCAATCATTAACGTCTAATTAGTCAATGCAATACATGTTATACATGCATGCTATCATGAGTGCAAGCTACTTAAGATTATAACTAGCAACTAAATCAATCTCATCGCATGCAATCGTCCCAACGATTCTCGAATTGTCGATATTTCTCGATATAATCACAAAAATATCTTCCCTCAACATTGAGCTAACTATTTCGGTACTTTCCATTTCATCACTGTGATATGCATAAAAGCTTAGTTAATTTTTAACAACATATTCATGACCTATTTTTTCGCAAAACATATTCGCAAATTCTAATTCAGTCCTAAACATTCGTATGAATCATATTTCATCGCATTCGTACACGTATATCTCATTTTATCGCTATGCATAAGCACCGTTGAGTTAAATATCAAATTTATGTCATACATATATATATATTTTTTTTTTCCTTTCTTTTTAAAGAAACCAACTAAAATAAATGGATTATGGAAAAACTTCCACATGATGTTATAAAATTGAAAAGGAAAAGAACAGCATCTAAGTGCTCAAAGATGAGATTAAGCAGTAATATTAAAATTTTTGAAAAAAAATGGCATTTCGAGAAATTCATTCCAAAACAATGGTAAATTCATTACTTTTTCTTTTTCTTTTTTAAAAATGATGTTTAATCTAGTAATGTTAAAATTTTTAAATAACGTTTTGAGAAATTCATTCCGAAATATAAGCAATGATAAGTTTTTTTTTTTTTTCTTTTCTTCACATTATAAATCAAATCCCCTATGGCAGCAACAGCAAAAGTTTTTCGGGGGAAAAAAAAGCAAGATTTAAAACGTTTAATTGAAAAATTTTTAATTTTTAATCCAATCTCTTAATATTAAATTTTAATAATTAAAGCATGAAATGATGAAATTTAGCTTAAAAATTCATCAAAATCAAAATGACAAATGTAAAAGAGAAAAGTAGGAATAATCATTGCAAGAAATAAATCATTCTAAAATGCTCAAAAGTGCTAAAATTGAAATATTTGTGGGAAAGCAAGAATAGAACGTTTGTATTCCAACTGACGGAATAAAAAAAAAAAAAAAAAAAGTATTATGAATGATGGAAAAGCTTCAAATTTGAAAGCATCAATACGGTTAAAAATTTATTTTTTTTTATTTAAAACTTACACTTGTCATTCATTCTATTTTCTTTTGTGCTACCAAAAAGTATTTAGACAAGTCTTCCGAAAAAGTATTTGGATAAGACAAGTCTTCTTTAATAAATGACACTTAACTAAAAAGACTTCCGGATGAGACAAGTTTTCTTGAATAAATAGGATTATATTTGATTTGCATTCATAAGATATTTATACACGAGGTTTGTTGGACTTTATAGTATAATAAGTATATTCGTTTTAAGCGCGGCTGGTTTTTAAGTTAGAACATAAAACAAACAAAAAAAAAAGCTTAGCGTAAAAAGTCTTCGTTCACAATTCGCTCATTTTTATTACAAATGAAAAAATTTCTCAATGAATAATTTTTTTTTCTTTTTTTTTTTTGTCCATAGAAATTAATACATTTTCAAAAAATGAGCCAGTTAATTGAATTATATTATCATATATTTTCGGCAATTTTTTCAATCATTAAAAGATAGTTATTTTAATGGAAAAATTTATTTTTCTCACAAAAAGTTTTCACGAATTTTTTCTAATCATAAATTGTTGCCAATGTTTCTATTTTTATATTAAAAATTTGTCGAAGAAAAAAAAAAAAAGGAAGTGCAAGCTATATAAAAGTAATTCATATTTCGTTTCCAAATGTCAAATGAAAATAATGAAAAATGGGAAAATATGATTGAAATGACAAATTGAATTTTAATTTTTTAGCGCGAATAGCTGAAATGCCATTAAATCAATGAATTTAACAATGATAAAGAGGAAAAAAAAAAAAAAAAAAAAACGAAAGAGATAGGATGAGAAGGAAAAATTAACTTTATTTTTTCACTGAAAATTTGATGGACGATTTCCGAATGATTTTTGTTTTTACAAAATATTGAATGAGAAAGAAGTTATTAAATGTTAGTTAAATGATTTTCCTTTGAATCATCATTAATGCTCATGTTTTTTCATGTCTTTTCTTATTTTCAAAATATTTTCAAATAAATACCGCTAAACAATTAAAAGAAATATTGTTACAGAAAAACGATCGTAAACTTTATTTCAATGTTATTTCTTTACTTTTTTTTTTTTTCTTGAACTTAACAAACTTATCTTAATATCGCCTGTTCGTTAAATCTTCCTCAACATATATATTCTTCTCGAAATTCTTGGCTTAACTATCATTTTAAGAAACATCAACTTTACATTCATATTCGATCAAAAAATAGATAGAACATATGTTTCAGAAGTTTACAAAAAAAGCCATAAAAACCAAAATGCATTTGTTCACTAGCAATATTCATAAGAAATAATCGGTTTTTACTTTTTTTTTTTTTTAAAGGAAAAAAAAACTTTAAAATGATATTATATCGTTTATGAAATAAATTAACCATAGATTGGTTTGATCTTTTTAATAGTTTTTAAAGATCATTTTGATTGAAACTATACGAATTGCATATTTCAGTGAGACTAAAAAGACTTGAAATAAAACTTTAGCTTTTTTTTTGTTTTCAAATTTCATTAAGTTCTATTCTAAGCATGCACTTTAGTTCTTTTCTACCTGAAAGTTATATTTAACATAATGATATTTGAAAAAATGAATTTATGATATGTATAGAATAATGACAAGTATGGAAATTTTCTAAAGTACTTTGTGAAATTTTTTAATAACAAAGCAATGATTTTTTATTTTACAATCGCAAGTCATACTTCAGAAGTATTTGTTAGATTTAAATATTTTGTCCTTTTAATAATAAAACTTTCAAGAATTCAATAGAAAAAATGTCTTACTTAGTCCACCTACATATTTCAGAGATGAAAATTCTGAAATCCTAATTTTACAATTAGTTACTATTATGTTTAAAGTTAAAGCTCTTTTTTTTTCAGGTAATTAAACGCCAATTACTCTCATTTTGTTGATTAAAATAAAAAATTTTAAAACAAAAATTGGAAATTATCATAAATTACTAAAACTTATTTTTCGAAAACAGGCAGAAAATATACCGATTACGCTCAAAACATCGAGACTTCCATTAATCCATTTGTTTCATCCTGTTGTTCATATTTAAAATCTTGTTTAGAGTAAATTCGACGAATATAAAGCGATAATTTGGCTTGATTCCAAAAATAAGAATAAATGCATTATTCAATGAGCACATCAAATTGGGGATGTAAACCAAGCATAATTTATGATTACGACGAGAATTTTTTTTGAAGAAATTTCATGTTAAATGTGTTAAAAGTTTATGCCATAATTCCGCCTGGTATGCTATAATTCTCATGTCAAATATTTAAATTCTTAGCAATTATAATAAATTTTTTCACACATGAGCGAAACTTCTTAAAAACTCAGCAAAGTAATTATAATCTTCTTATGGTTTATTAGGAGAATAGACAAGATTCTATGGGTTCATCGATCACCTATTTCAGTAACATTCTCATTTTTCAAACAATTATACGACCTAACAGACAAACTTCAAATTTCATCTAGCGAAATGTACAAGCAAAAATTTTTTCTGGAAAAGATATGCCTAAACTAGTATTGCCTGATAGACTAAGAGATAAATTTGTGGTAGTAGCTTTTGCGAATTAGCTTCTGCGAACTAGCTTTCGTGAAATTAGCTTCTTCTGGAGTTAATTCTTTTGCGAACTCCTGCGATTTTTAGCTTCTTCCTTATTATTTTTAACAAAAATTTTCTTCAAATGATTATTTTTTATTACCAACGATGAACGAGTTAATTTGAATAAAATGATTTTATCAACCTATCATTTTATTAGTCTAATATTTATTAGGCAACTTTTATCCACATACTAATACATTTAGGCAATCATTTATACAACAATTATGAGAAAAATTTAATGAAATAAATCAACTAAAAAATGATTGTTCCTTCCAAAGTTGAATAAAATCAATGTGAACTGAAAAATTAATTGCTTGGAAAAGGATTATTTTCGGTAAATTTCAAATTCATTTATTTTTAAAATAAAATCATTATTTATAATGCAATCATGCTCATATAAACATTTAAAGAAGAAAAGAATGGAAAGAAAAGGCGTAAAAAAAAAACGAAAAAATTTTAAATTTTCTCATAGAACTTCCTTTCTTAGATTCAATAAAACATTTGCTCAAACTTTTTTTCTTCAGAAAAAGAATTTATCTTTCGGAACTAATTGCTTCTCAACAGAATTAATTCAGTTTAGAATTAATTATGATATGATCAGTTTAATAGATATGGGAAGACACAGATTGTAGTGATTGGTTGGGAAATTTGAAATGAAATAAAATTGAGAATCACCTCAGTAGATTTAAACTTTCTTGAAAAAGAAATGTGTAAATTTTCGAAATAAACAAAAAGTGCGAAAAATTTTTCAATTTTAAGTCTTCAAATTCAAAATTTAAAGTAATCATTCAATTTTCATCTAGCTTTTCATTGGAGAAATTTTATTCACCTTTCCCTTTATTTTCTAAGCAATTTTCTTTTCCTTTTTTTGAAATGACACCAATTTTCTACGGCCATTCTTTTTAAGCTTGAGCTCAAACAAAGCCTAATTTGAATTTCGACCCTATTTATGCCTAATAAAAACTAAAATTAGTCAGGATATCTATTTATTATATTTTTAATTCTTTCATCCATCTTTTAAATTACTTATAAAATATATATATATGTATAGTTACATATGATAATAACTTCGAGATAATGTAATTATTTGCGAACAATTTTAGAAGAGTAAACAATTTAATGACTTTTCAAAATCTTAATTTTCATAAAAAAACTTTTTTTTTGCTAGAAGCTAGAAGAATCATATTCGTGCAATTATTTTTATTTATTTTTGGAAAAAAAAAATTCTTGCAAAAATTTCTATTTTAAATCTGCGCCGAAATAAATCCAATTTTTATTTAATTTTTTGACATGCATTTAAATTGTAACGAAAGTCTTACTTCATTTTTCATCATCTTTTAATGATTGCAAATATTTCGTAAATGAAAGAGACAAATATTTATTAAACGATTAAAATACACTAGTAAACAAGAACATTATAAATTTTATGACTAAAAGAGTCGAATAAAATTTAGCAAAAAACCAAAAACAAGAAATTTTGAAATTGTTGCAGCAAAGAAACTCTTCATATGGAGAAAGTTTTTAAATCGATGATTTTTCCGATTTCTTCCGACTCTTTTTTTTTTTTACGAAGATTTGGTTTTTCATCATACTGAAATTGCTTTTTTGAAAAATAACTATTTTTAGATGAATGAATAAACTTGGCAAGTTGAACTTCCAAGGCACTATGGGATTTTTACGGCTCAGCTAGAAAAAAAAAAAGGATGAATTTATCATTTTTATAGCAAACTAAAAATGCGTTTGGAAAAAATTAAGAAACCGAAGCTTGAAGGAAATTAAAGAAATAAAATGGTTGTTGTTTATGATTATATGCATAAAAATTTGCTTTTATCATTATTATCAGCTAATTATCATTATTATTATTACTGAAGCACATTTTTGTTTACTATATTATCATTTAGCAGTTTTAAAATTCAAATATATATCAAATTTATTTCTATATTTAAAAAAGATATATTTCTAGAAGGAATTAAAATAACATTTGCTTAGAATTAATATATTCGTTAGCAATAATACAGTTAATCGATAATTATAAATATTATTCGGCGAAAGTTATTAAGTAACTCAACAAATATATTACTTAACTTTTAGCTTAGCAGCACTTTACAAAGAAAAAGTTTAAATAAAACAAGTTTATCGAAGTAATCAATTAATTTAATTCTATTATAAATTAGTAAAACAATTTATTTTGTCATTTCATGGCAAAAAATTTTTCTGCAATTTTTATTTTAATCTAAAAGCAATAACAAATTAATTCATATTAAAATAAAAAATTTAATTAACCAAAAAATATATTATAATCTAATTTCATTCTAGCAAATGAATACATAAATAAATTATCAACAACAATTTTTTTGAATAATGAATAATGAACCATAAATAATATGTGACGAGTTGATATAAAAATTTACTTTTTCTATTTTTAATAAGTTAATTTCACAATAATCGTGCTTTTATTATTCTCAATTTCCACTATTTATCTTCCTATTATTTTGCATTCTATTCTTGAACGACAAAAAAGAAAATAATTGTCAAATATTGAAAAATTACTTCAAATTAAAAATATTTCCAATTAAATATTTCTATAATCAATACATAAATTTCTAAAATAAGTATTATCAGCTCTAATCCGTACCAAATATTTTCGCTTTCTACATTATTGTTGATTAATGAGAGGATATATATTTCTAATTTAGAATCTAAAAATAATATTTCTTCTAAAATTGTTATTGATATATATAAATTTTTAGATAAATTGTAAGGAACAAAAAAAAGGGAAAAAATTGAAGGTCGTAAACGAAAAAAAAGGAATTATTTTTTGCGATATGAATAGAAGCTTGTCAAATTCAAGAATTATCAGTTAAATGAACATAAAGCCGAATCTGCTGACAAATGAAAACATTTTTGACAAAACATGGAGTACATAAGAATATTTCATTTGCGAAATTGAATTAATAAGTCAATTTCGCAAAATAAAATAATGGATGAGACAACGATTGAACTAATTAAATAAGCAATCTGTATTACTGATAATTTCAATGATAAATGTTAATGATAATTTTTTTTGAACCAAGCGCTATCTATTCCTACTGATATATGGCACTTTGAATGCTTTATTGGAAAGTTTACGATTCCGTCGCGTAAAAAGATAAAATCGCATTGGCATCAAATATTGCATTTTTTTTTTATGCGACATAAATGGTAAATTAATCTAATGACTGATTTGATTGATCATTTGACCTTTAGCCTTTATTTGGCATGGCGAAGAAAATTTACCTAGATATTTATAAACCTTTATATTTTTTATTTTCACGAGCATAATGTCAATCGTATATGATTTGCGCTTAGGCTTAATTATATATATTTAGCAACATTTATTTGCTAATTAGCTCTAATTAACTCGATTATGATTTTAAGGAAATGAAATAAATGAAAAAATAGTAAATTACTGAAAGGAAACGGTTGATTTAGAATTGATTTCGATTAATTTTCCATTTCATAGTATTTTTAAGTGAAGAAATTTAATTTAAATTCTTAATGGAAGTTGTCAAGTATAAGAAAAATACAAATTAACTTGCTTGTTCAAATTTGAAATGTTCAAAAATAAGATCCGGAAGTGAATTGTTGAATTCATTTCAAATTAACATAAATTTTGTATCTAGCTAATGGAGCGAATAAATAATAAGACGGAAATAATTACATCCTTCTAACTACTTTTTATCAAAATTTTAGAAAAAATTTGAGATAGTTAGAAAACGTCTAAAAATTAGAGATATTGGAAAGCATCTTAAACTGATGACAATGATATCATATTTCGAAATTGATCAATTAAAATTGCGAAATTTTATTTACGATATTAACTTTGCGATATCGAACGTCTGTTAGAAAAAAAAAATGAACTTAGTTCGTATTTCATTTCACAGTTGGTGCATTTCATTTTTTTTTTAAATATATTTAGCAGATGTAAGAAGCACTTAACAAATTAATTTACGCTGAAATGGATAGCAACCTATTGCTAAATCTGCTATTTTTTAACAAAAAGAAAAAAAAAAAATGAAGGAAATTTCCTTCAAATTTTTTGAGTTAAAAAAAAAAAAAAAGTATTGACGATAGTCTAATATTTTGAATTTCTCCTACAAATTTTCAATTTTTACACTTTTTTTTTCCATTAAATTTCCCGTCAAATAATCATTCATTCAATTATAAAGCCAAAATAAATCTGGCTATAAAATCTGAATTTTCTTTCAATTTCAATTCATTATGAATTTAATTAAAAAATGGGTTTAATAATAATGATATCTTTATTGATTCAATTGTTATTTAATTGAATTTTTTTTTTTATTTCCAAAACCGATACGGTTGTTTGTGATTTAAAATTGGATTTATATATGCAAATTAACAAATCTTATTATCACATTAATTAGCTCTCAAAATTTATCGGAAATTCGCTTTTGTTCGTCAAATTTGATCACTTTTGATCCTTTTTCTTGAATGGTATGTTATGAAAAAGTTAGAAAGAATTTTCTGAGAAAAACTAAAAAAAAAATGTCGAAAAATTCGCAAATCTAATTGGAATGAAAAGTTTTGAATGATAAAATTTAATCATCGTATGAAGTGAAAATGAAAAATCATTGAATAGAAGAAGACTGCATTGTTAATTAAAAAAAGCCAATTGTATTGGCCTATGAATTTCGAAATCAATATATAAACAAAATGAGGCACATTATATAAAAGGAAGAAAAGGCCTAGGCAAAATAAAGTCCCAATGAGTAATCCTGGATGATTTTCAAGATTTCATTTCCTTGAATCTTGAAATTAGTTATCAAACTATCATTAAACGAGACAAAATTTCCCATTTCGAAACTCGTAATATATTCTTATTTCAAGCATCATATAGAATTGATAATGATTTTAATGAAAAGTTTCTGGAACAAGTGTAATTCAATTAAATCAATTTAATTAACGATATTATTTATCTAACAAAATTGTTTATCGAAAGATTTTTATATTTAGATTTTATTTTCAATATATTTATAGCATAAATATTTCCTTAATATTATTTCAAATTTATAATAAATTGTAAAATAAATTTGAAAAAATTTTTCGAAACATTATGATGAATTTAATAAAAGGAAAAAAAAACTTTCGCAATTTAATTTCGTAACTTTTATAAATACTTATTAAACATTTCTTTCAATTTTTGATTTTTATTAAATTTTTCGATTTTTTTTTTAATCGTTTTAAATATAAACAAATTTACATGAAATTAGTAAAAAAAAATATTACTTGAAAATACTGCTTCTAAATGTTGCTTAAATTAAATTTAAATTACAATATTAAAAAACTTTCGCAATTTAATTTCGTAACTTTTATAAATACTTATTAAACATTTCTTTCCATTTTTGATTTTTATTAAATTTTTCGATTTTTTTTTTAATCGTTTTAAATATAAACAAAGTTACATGAAATTAGTAAAAAAAAATATTACTTGAAAATACTGCTTCTAAATGTTGCTTAAATTAAATTTAAATTACAATATTAAAAAATTAAAAAAGAAAAGTTGTTTATAACTCTTTTTTTCGCTCTAATCCTTCAATCATATATTCCTTAAAACTATTTGACCCTTCATCATCAATAATCAATACTTTCATAATTTAATAATTAAATAAGAACTAAAAATTTCAGTTAGCAAATTTAATGAATTTTAATTAACCATTTAAGTAATACTTAGTAGCCATGTTTATGTTAGCCATGCTTTTAATAATGAAAAATTCTCAAAATTATTTTCTTTCGTGATGATGAATAATTAAAATTAAAAATTTGCTTCAATTGTAGATGCTTAAAATAAAAATAAAAATATTATTATTAGTAATAATAACATTTTCCATTTTTTGTTCATTTCTTGCATTTTTCGTTGTTAAAAAGTAATTAAATATGAATTTTGCTAATAATAAAAGCAAAAGGTACATTTTTCCATGTTTTCAACGTATATTATACGAAAAGATGGTATGAAATTAAATTGAAAGAAAGGTAACTTATAGGCAGCTGAAAATTTGAAATATAAAATTAAAATTAAAAATTAGTTTTCTGAAGGAAATATTGAGAAAATGTTTGTTTGCCTTTAAAAAGATATGATATTAGATAGAAGTAGTGAAAATCTTAATCAATCATAAATGCAATAAATGCAAAAAAAAAAAAGAAAGAAAAAAAAGGAAATAAATAAATAGAAAAGTGGAAATTAATTTCAATTTGACTCATTTTTGATTAAACTTTTCAGAATTTTAAAATATGTAAAGTTGTCATTATATTTGGTGTAAATATATTAAGTATTAAAAATTTTATGAACAAACTATTTAAATTATTTACACAAAATGTTATCAAGAATAAAATTTGTACTTTATACATATCTTTCAACAAATATTTTCTATAAAATTCATTAAGTTCATGTTTACTTAATATTTGATAATCACTTCTTTATTCACAGTTCTTTTTTTTTTTTCTGTGCAGAATTATCTGGGATATATTCAAAAATCCTAAGTTAATTTTATCTTACTTTTTAGTTCTTGATTAATTTGATTTAGACTAGAATAATGCTATTATGGGGTTCGAAATCTTCACGTAACAATTTTTTATATTTTTAATTTTTTTTAAATAAATGATGAAAAAGAATATATTAGAAAGACTAAAGATGCGTTTTTAGAAAAGGAAAAATATCGGCAAGTTGAACCACAATTGAAAATTTTGAAAACTTATCAACTGCTGTTTAGAAGTTGTTTATCATCAGATAAACTGTTAATTCCTCAATATCAAACTTTTTGACAAATTATCACTGTTACATATACACTGAACCTACTAATACTAATTATTATCACAAAACTTTTGCATGCTTTTTGTTTGAAGAATTATGAGGAGAAGTTATTGCAGTGATAGCTGGAAAATGTCGTGAAGATCAAAAATTAATTTTCGTTCATCTCTTATCACATATCATATTATCGAGCTACCAAAATTGATGATATATTGATTAAATGAAGCAATGTAAAAATTTTCCGAATTCTGAATTTGTTTAACACAAAATTTTTCAAATATTTCGTGAATATTTTCTTAATTAAATGTTAGTGGAAATAACAATCATACTATTATCGCTAGAATTGAAATTAACAAAAGTTAGCAAATTTGAAAAAAAATTACTTTTAACTAAAGTTCGGAATGAAGAAAACAATTTTCGCTTGTGATGAAATTCCGATAGATAATACCAACTGCTAGTTTTTAATAAAGTTTTTCGATTTATAAGATTGTAAAAAAATATTATTGAAGAAAGTATGGGAAAAATTATTTTGAAATTCAATTTTCAGATCAAATATTTTCATATCATAATATAAAGTATCCCTATGTCTTAATAGCAAATAAATGATCAGACGGACATTAAACAGACTTTCAAAATAAAATCGATCAAACTAATGCATTTTAAAATTTAAAATTATTTCAATGAAGCTATCCGCTTACTCTCGACAAATTGAAACTGTCGGAAAAAACCGAAATAACTGTATCCCTTCCTTCACAGTATATAAAGGGAGGATTTTCTCATAAGGACACTTCATACTTTCTACACTTGTATCCACGCCATCATTTCTTTCAAATCCTTTCTCCCGATATTCTTTGTACTTTGGTCGACAATAAATTATCGACATATTGGACTCGTTTTATGGTTTACAATAAAATTTTTAACTAGTCGTACGCTCACAATACGCTACGCGACAAAGGATATACGTAAGTAATTTTGTTACGAAGTATTCCTTTTTTACTAATACAAATTAACTATTTATATAGCGCAAAAAATTCGCGACATAAAAAACCGTGGTTCCCATGCCGGGAATCGAACTCGGGCCGCGTGGGTGAAAGCCACGAATCCTAGCCACTAGAAAAAACTGGTGCCCGAGGTGAGGCTCGAACTCAGTCTCATAGTCTGAAGGTCGTGAGTTCGAGCCTCACCTCTAGCACCAGTTTTTTATGTCGCGAATTTTTTGCGCTATATAAATAGTTAATTTGTATTAGTAAAAAAGGAATAATTCGTAACAAAATTACTTACGTATATCCTTTGTCGCGTAGCGTATTGTGAGCGTACGACTAGTTAAAAATTTTATTGTAAACCATAAAACGAGTCCAATATGTCGATAATTTATTGTCGACCAAAGTACAAAGAATATCGGGAGAAAGGATTTGAAAGAAATGATGGCGTGGATACAAGTGTAGAAAGTATGAAGTATAAAGTATGAAGTGTCCTTATGAGAAAATCCTCCCTTTTATACTGTGAAGGAAGTAGGTGTGGTTACATAGATAGCCGTAAAGAGCCAATATATATTACAAGCATTGTAACAAGATCACAAGGTTAATGAGCATGTGAGATAGACATCCTTTGACACAAAGAAAGGATGTCTGGATTTATGCAATGAACTAAACAAAGAAAAGAGCGCGAAGATGATGAAATTGTAGCAATTGATTAACAATGTCAAAAAAATGACTCATGTGAATAGTTAACAACCGTTTACTATTACATCAAATGATCACAAGTATAAAACAATTTAAATTTAAATTTTTACGATACAGTTATTTCGGTTTTTTCCGACAAAAACAATGAAAAATACTTGTTTTTTTTTCAATATCATTAAAATGAAAATAAAATTGCAATATGCCTTAAAGGGATAAATAACACAACTAATTTACATGACATGCACATACTAATCAAAAAATTTTTAATTTCATAACAAAATGTATAGTTCAAACATTATTCATAAATTTATTTCAAAATTAATTTCAAAGCTTCCTAATATTTTAATATAACTGAAATAAAGATATCATATGCTCACTTATTATTTATTGTGTTATTAAGTTGCTGAAAAAGTAATTAGTTTTCGGAATTATAGATTCCAAATTATTGTAAATAGTCACAAACATGTCCTTTTAAATTCAGTTTAAGAACGGCGATAATGGATAAATTTTATGAACAAAAAATAATTTTTGCTATGCTTATAGCGTAGAAATTCGGCGGAATTCAACGAATTTGCGAAGTGTGCCTTCTGATTCGTTTCGGTTTGGGAAGTATTTTACATGCAAACAATTATCGAGATGATTGAAGAAATGTTAATCGATTAGAAAGAGATCAAATGAATATGATGGATGAAGAAAAAGTTTATGGCTCAATTTGTTCAACATCTGAAATGCTGATAAGCAAACGTGTCATCAGACATTGTCATGGAAGAAATAAGCCAATGCATCTTATCAATTTGCTCAGCATATTCTTCAGACGTTATGATTTCGATAGGATTCAGAAAATCATAGATCATCAAATGACCTTTTTTTTTCGATATAAATTTGGTTCTTCTTTATCCAATCATTGCGATGATCTATCGTATGCAATTTATTTCGTCATCTATCGCAAACCGATCAGAAATGATTTGTTATTGTTGCATAGAATAAGATAAGACAATTACTCTAAAATAAAAGATTCTTTGCTGATTTTTCGTCAGTTCGCGGAGCATCAATTTTGAACTTTTTCGCTTTTCTAATTTGCTTCAAATGTCAAATGACCGCAAGACCATAAGATGTCCACTCATTATCAGTGTATGACCTGAGAATCATTCTGCAAAACTTCTTCAACAAGACTATATAGTATATTTTTCAACAATTTGTGGACCATAGGTGTTGCTAACTTTTCAATTATCACCGCTATTTTATGATCCATTTCGAATTTAAACAAAAAATCGCTCGGGTAAACTTTTTGCTTGAGATCATATTTCTATGCTTCAAAATAAATATAAAAATAAACCATCGATAATACATAAAGTAAAATTACAAAGATTGGAATTTTCTCACTAAATCCATAGAAATTATGAAAAATATTTTCGATTTCATGATTTTTTTTTTATTTTTATTTTTTTTTCAAATATCTAAAAAGTATTGATTTGTGAAAAGAAAAAAAAAAGAAAAAAAAAGAGATGTGAGAAATGAAAACTAAGAAAATATGCCATATACATTTTGTACACATTTTTTTAATAAAATGCAATTGCAGCAACATAAAAGGTGCAATTACTTTTTGCACTTTAACATTCTTCAAAATGAAATTGTCAAATGTTATTTTACTAATTAATCAAATCAAAAAGCTGAAAATGCTATATTTGTACGTGCAAAATATGATAAAATGATGGATTATTTCCAGTTTTTCAAGTTTTCGAATGATAATATTATCGTTTGTGATTTATTTGAACTTATTTAGCACTTTACATCGCAATTTACATCATTATGTAACATAAAATTTTATTTAAAGTAGCAAATGAAAATATTCAATTCAGTAATAATCGATAAATTTTAAATCATCCTTCAAAACAAAAAAAAAAAAGAATGATATCGCGAAATTTTCAGAAATATAATATTCAAAAACTAATTTACATATATAATATCAGGTATTTTTCAATTAAATCAATTATAAGTTCCTAATATTTTTCCAAAAACTTTCATTGTTAGAATTTAAATCATTCTCAAATTAACAAAAATAAATATCAACGGAAAAATTAATTAATATTCAAATATAATATTTGGTGATGAGAAAAAGATTTCATAAAGAAGCCATATATAAATTAATAAATGATATTTCATTTTTATGATATTATTAAACCTATTTATTTTCAATTAATTAATTAAATTGCTTTCAATTCAACGATATCATTAATTTTAACAAGTTTTATTTATTTATTTTTTTTTCAATTCTTTTTTTCGCGCAATCATTCTGTAACATATTGGCATTTTTCAAATAAATAATATCAAAGAGATAAAATGAAACATTGGAAATGGAATGATTTATTAAAATTGCAGATTCGCAAAAGCAATCGATTACACGAATCAGATAAAGAATTTATATTGTTGATTGCAAACTATTTGCATATTATTTGCATTTGCAATCTTAGTAAGGCAAGATGATTTTAGATTTAATGCAAATTAGAAGTAAAAGAAATATTTGAATAAGAGAGAATTATAGAATTATACACCATTCTGTTATTTAAATAATAAATTTGATAAAAAAAAGTTAAAAAAAAAAAAACTTCTAATCATATTATCATAGCAATGAAAGCTATAACAATTTTTAACAAATTATAAATCGACTTTTTTCGCTTTTTTTTTCTTTTTTGAATTTCTAAAAATAAAATAATTTCCTTCTGAGTTTTCTCGAACGCTCACTTTCCTTTCGAATTGATAATAGCAGGAAACATTTATTTGTAAGCACTGATGTAGTTTGTTGGACCGAAAAAAAAAAAACGAATTTAAATTGAGCAAAATTGGAGAGTTTCAAGCAATGAATAAATCTTCCAATTATTTCTTTTGCAATCGAAATAAAATAATTGTTGAAAAATAGCAGCATTCATTACTGATTTGCCAACAAATAGCGGAAAAAGTGCAACAAAAATTGCCTTTTTACTTTTTTTTTTTTTCTTATTAAATACATGAAAAAAAAACGAAGAATTTTCTTTTATTCTATTCGACAAATACATTATGAATATTTCGATTCATTTGCTTGTTGCAATGCAACAAAATTGAAATTTAAACTATTTCGGACTTTCTGAAATACTCAAAAATTGCGAAAATTGTTACGAAATCTTAGACGATTTTATTGCAATTAGTGTCAAAAAAATCTAAATTGAGTAATATTACCAGTAAAAGGAATTGAATTTGAGATATTTTAATGCAAATTCATGATTATTCGTTTCTAAAATAGAGGAAATAGGAAATTTTCAAAAAAATCTTTTATAATTCAAAAATTTTGAATTTTAAATTATTTTGACAAGCTTGTCAAAAGCTTTAGTTAAATAGGCAATTGCAGTTAAAGTAGTTTGTTAAGTAACGAAACTTTCCAGCATTTTGCATTTTGCTGAACAAAATGAAAAGCATAATAGAGAAAAAAAAGTAACGAAGAACTAATTTCAAAATATTTATGTACCTTTTGATTTTAAAACTAATAGGAAAGTGGAATTTTCGGTATTTTCAATGGCTTCTTAGGCAAGCCAAGGAAAGATTAAATTAAATATTAAATTAAATAATCAGCTTGTTGTACAATTCCCAAAATTATACAATTAATTATTTCTATAATTAAAATAAAGTTATGTATATAACATTGATAATTTTCCAAAAAATCTCAAAGTTATTGCAAAAGTAATAATTAATAATGATAAGATTTTGTTAACTTGATGAATTGGCCAACTGAAATATGTTTAACTATACTGAAATTAAGCATTTGAACGAAAAATAATCTAAAAAACGAAAAATTAAGATAAAGTAAAAAAACGAAACAAAAAAACAGAATAATCAACCGAGAGGTTCAATATAATTTTTAAATTCAATGCGTTAAAAAAAAAAAAAACTGAAATCAAAAAACTGATTCTTGTCATTCATCTACCAGAGAGATTTTGGGAATATTTCGAATTTAAATAAAAATATACCATCCAATATGTAACTAAAATACCAGAATATTCATATAAATATCATTAAAATCATGGATTGAGAGGACTGATCTTTTTTCAAATAAAAGTATATTTGAAATTAATTCCTTCAAGATTATTTATCACGTAATCGATGTACCAATGGTGATAATACATAAAACTTCAGTGATTTGATTTCACGTGTGATCACAATTTTTCGAACAAACTTATGCTATCTTAAATTCAATCATTGATTAATTTGTCGCATTTTTCTTATCAGCAATGAATTTTTAAAAGTCATCACAAATGTCACCATTAATATTTATAATAAATTTCAAAAAATGAAGAAAAGTTTTTTCTTTCCATTTTAAGTTCTTTACTATTTGAATATTTTGAAGCGACAAATTATAATACGAGAAAGTTTAAGAATCATTGGATTTGTTCCAATCAAAATTTACTTCTTTATCATGACTTGAGTTCTATCATTAATCGCTTATTAATCAAATTAGCTTGAAATTTCTTCCAGAAAGGTTTTTTTTTTAATTTGTTTTTTTCCCTATAGAAAAATATTTTCTTCCAGGAAAGATTTTTTTTTCAACATATAAAACCCTTCCTTCCACGAAGGATTTTATATATTTCAAAAAACAAATTGAAGCTTGTAGTGTTGAAATTAAAAGCTATACTAAAATAGAGAATTGATAATAAATGTTTGATACTGAAGCATCATAAAAAAGAAAAAAAAAATCTTATGATTAAGATATTATCAAATTTCAAATGGAATTAAGCATGACCAGATGATAATTTCAGATTGATCATGTAAACGGCGAAATAAAAAGATAATTAAAAATTCTTAAACATCCGTGATCAGCATGAAAAAAACCATTCCAAATGTCTCGCTAATAATCTTAGAAATTATCAGTTATCAGTGAAGCACATATTGATAGCACTGATAGTATTATATCGGTAACATTTGTAATTTAAGCATATCTACAATGTAAAAAATGATTGATAAACGAAAATTTCATGTCACAATTGCTTTTTTTGGAGACATTCCCGCTAAGTTTCATCCTCTTCCTTCCAATTATTGCTGTTGAAAAAAAAAAAAAAAAACATTATTTGCATTGAAATTTAAGTTAAAGTCATTTCGAATGCGCTAAATTTAGAAAATTTAATTTTCTCATCGAACATGCAAAATGACCATTTCAACTACAAACTTGAAAAACTTCAGAAGATAATTATTTCATTGTAAGAAAATAATCAGTTAATTTTAAGCTTAAATTTGAAATCGGAATTGAAATCAACTATTTTAATCATAGATAATCTTTCAAATATTTTATTAATTCTCAAAATGAGTAGTTAATTTAATTTTCGAAATTTCTTTTACTACCAAGACATTTTCAACAATCCAAAAAAAAAAAAAAAAAAAAAAAGGCAAAATTCGAGGAAATGTCTAACTAAATAATGAAATTTGCAATAGAAATTCACGAAAATTTGAGTTTGCAAGCGTAAATTGATTTATATTTTGTAATCATAAAAAAAAAAAAGAAAAAAAGGAAGAAATAATTTACAAAAATTTTTATAAGAAGAAATAAGAAATTGATGAAGCATAGAATTTATTGAAAAAAAAATTCGACAATATGTAAGAAAAGAAGAAATTATACATATTTTAAACGAAAAGGTGTCATGAACAAAGCTTTTTACGACCATTTAAAATCATTGGTTAACTTCTTTTGAAGTAATTTTTAATAAAATATTTTTTTCCAATAAAGCATTCTAGTAAAATTGCACCTTTTTTTTTTATAACAAATAAAACTGAATACAAAAATATTCGATGAATAAATTATATCAAATTGCTATTTAGAAATTTATCAATTTAATCTAATACGTATAATTTAAGCTTAACTTGAGTGAGGTTTTAAAACGAGTTACTTGGTTCAGTAAACAAATCGTCGGTAGTATCTCGATTTCAACCTGTCAATCATTTTTAACTTTGCAGGAAATTTCTTTCGAGTCAACAACGGAAATCAAAGCGATAAAGAGGAAAAGCAAAAGAAAAGAAAATGAAGACAACAGGATTGAATGAATAAATTTTAACTATTGAAATTTGAGAAAATGGAGTTCTGCCAAAATTTTCACGAATAATAAATAGCATGATAACGAACTAATATGTTCCAATATTGAAAATACTGAGCACAAAAGGTAAATAATAGATATGTGACCGACTGAATAGGCTTTTTTAACATTTAATTAAATTTTGAATCAAATTGTGTCATTTTAATTACCACTTCTCTTCTACTAATTAGTCGTTTTCATTGTTTTTTTTTTCTTTTTTTCTTGAATTTTAGTTATTTTCTGCGGAATTATTTATACTTCTGCTGTAATTGCACTAAGAAAGGAAAAATATGTGTGTAATTTTGTACGAAATTATAAAATGATTGAAGAGAATCATTTATTTCGAAAAAATTGGTAAAGATTGATATTTGAAAATGTAAATCCATTGATAAGAATCAATTTGCATTAAATATGCAATTACTTTCATAAACATTGCGTAAACATCAAAATGATTCAAAAACAAATTATTCCATCTCATTTTTAGTTTTCTTTCTTTTTTCTCGTAAAAATCATTTCTTTATCAATTATGTAGCAGTTTTTTTTTTTTTTTATTTTTCATTCTATCTAAATACAGTATCAGTTGTGATTCAACAATGATTGAATCATTACCTTATAAAGATTCAATCGATGAAAGCTTACATGATCGACATAAATTTAAGACAAGATTATAAGTATCATCATCTAATTAAGGTAAAACTACAAATTCCTTAGCTCCATGAAACCACCGGAAAGAATAATTTTCGCGATATTTTTTTCTCGATATAAGCAAAAATTTTCGCTATAATTGCATTAACTAAAATTTCAAATTTGCTAATCGTTGATTATTTATAATTACTATTATAATGAAAGTTATGTCCGATGAACTGGCGGAAAACTTTTTTGCGGCGTTAGAAAAAAAAATGAAAAATATCGCAACGCAACGATAATTTACCTTTAGATTTACAATTTAAACTTCCACTTTTTGACCACTCATACTATTACCCAGATGCAAATCAAGCAGTCTAACTTTAATAGAATTAGCTCTAAAATTGTCACTTTGATTATATATTGTTTACTTGCCAGTTAATTATTAATTTTTAGAAATTTTGATACTAAATTTAATATTTGCATAATTGATATTTCATTATTCTTTTTTGTTATGATTTATAAGATAGATCGGGTTATTTTTAATAAATAATATGCATCACTTTTCAATCGATGGATTTATTTTTAATTTCATAGTTTTTTTGATTCTTTAGTGACACAAAGATAATACATTCATGTAATTGAATATTAGTCATTTATCAGTATGGTTAGAATGAATGAAAGGAATCGTTTCAATTATTATCAGACTCTGTTAAGATTTTTGATATGAACAATACCAAAGCCTGAATCAAAAGATTTAGGCTAAAAAAAAAGCTTGATAAATAGTGCAAATGTTGCAATAGGAACATTATGAATGATTACAGTTCTTTGGCATACCCTTCTCACCACTTTTTTTTTTCTTATTTTACTATCTTCATCAATATTTGTGTTAATTCAATTTAATTTATTTTCCAAAAAAAAAAAGAAATTTTTTTCTGTTTTATTTTTCCAAGGTTTTTCATAAGTGAAATTTGCTTTCTCAAAAATATTTGCATCATTTTGTAACTTTTGAATTTATTGATAATGTTATTTCTTCATTCAGTTCTTTAAATGGTAAAAATGAATAGAACATCAACATCTCGATTGATTTATAAAAAGTTTTTTTTTTTTTAAATTTTTTTAAATGCATTTCTAGTTTCATCATAAGTTCCTTTTTTTAAATTTTATTTTCATACATTTTGTTCATTAAATATTTGTAATAATTCAATCTTCTTTATTTTTCAAAAAAAAAAAAAAATTTCATATTTCAATTTTTGTCAATTTCCATTCATCTTTCTGTATCATATCTCAAAATCCAGAATAGGGATCGAATTGTAAGGAAAACTGGTATTGGTAATAATTATTCATTAAGATGCTGACATTAAAACTGTGAAAGCATGAAACGAAAACGAAATAGTTAAGATATTTCTGTAAGGATGTGATGAAATATTTAAAGGACATGAAACAATAGCGAAATTTCTATTATTGACTTCAGTTTGCCACAATTTAGCTGGTAAAAAGAAGGTATTGATCGCTTTACAACTTAAAATAATGGATTCGTTCGTAAAAAGAAAAATATTAAATTATTATTTCAAATATTATTGAATATTTACACTTAATTTAATATTTTTTTAATAAAATTTGTTAAGCATAATTTAAGTAAACAATGTAATTATAGATACCTCTCTTTGAGTTCTATTTTTGAATATTTAATGCTAAATAATAATTCATATAATTTGCATAATTAATTTATGCTTTATTATGATGATATTAACAAATTATTCCGTTTTAGTTTTAGAGAGTAAATTATTCTTATTTCAAACAACAATCTTTTAAAATTGCGAACAAAATTTTTTTCATCATTGTTAGTTTTTATTCAGCTTTATTTCGGTTGGTATTTGATTATAAATTCCTGATTCGATCTTTCGAAATCAGATCCATGTTGGTCTCATTTAATTAAACTAACTTAAGCCTGCTATAGAGAGAATAATGATTGAATCTGATAAAAAATAAAATTTTTCTTTCATTTCATATTTTTGGAAATATGCTGACAGTTTTTTTGAAATTATATAATAGAATAGAATAGAGCAGAATCTATATTCTATATCAATAAAAATGTAAATATTCGCTAGTCTAATTCGTAAATCTTCGAAAATCGCCGATTACTTTTGAAATTTCATCACAACGTTGCATTCGAATGGACGCATGTTTCGATATAGATACATCTACTTTTTATTACCTATCATGTGTGTAACAGTAAACATGCTTTTTTTTTTAAATAATATTTCTCTCTTTCTCTTCCCCTTTCTGCTTTTCTTCTTTTCCTTTATCGTTTTTCCATTCTGCCTCTTTTTTGCTCCTTTCACTCTCCTCACTACTATCTACGCTTTTTTTATATTCCCTCATCCTCTCATTATTCATGATGAAAAGATCAAATAGCAAGAAAATGTTACAAAATCAAAGGATGCAGTCATGGTAAACAAGTTAAACAGTGCTATCCCTTTGAGATATTGGGACCAAAAAGCCGTAAAGATAAACAAATTTACCGCCAAAATGCTCCAATTCATAGATTAACAAAGTGAGGTCAACCAATCAAGAGGTGACACGATTAGAGATCAGATGAGCGGGAAAAGCCCCAAAAAGATTTAAATGGGCAGGATTTGGAATACAGAGTTTTTTTCCATATGTAAATATCCGGTCCATTTTTTTTTAGTTTTTTATTAGATATTTTTATAAATTTCATTTTTCCAGAAGTCATTGTATTCTCTTGCTTTTTTACTTCCATCATATTTTCATTAGGAAACTCAACAGCAAAACTGCTGAAAGAATATAAAATTAACAAAGAAGCTAGAGCAGTTTTAATATAGATACATTTTCTCATGAAAGTGCTCCCCAAAAAGTTTCGAAACCATTATTTCAAATGTAAAATAATGTGAGAGTGTGAAAAATTCAATTCGGAGCAGTCTTATAACTGAAAGAGAAATAAAATGCTGCATTTTTAGGAACTTTTTTTTGATTTGCTCTTAACATATGTAATAATTAAAATTCAATGCGGAGTCTAATATTTTTTGCTTGTTATCTATATTATAATCTCGTTGCTCACTTCGTAATAATAATAAGTTAAGAACTAAAAGTTCTTATAAAAGTTCGTATAAAATATTTTAATACTTATTGAAAGATTTAAAAAATTTTTGACATAGTCAGTAGATAAATTTCTCTGATTGCAACGAATTTCTCGCATATAAGTATTATAATACGTCTACCAGATCTAAGCAATATAGAGGTTTATAGAAATTTAGGAGCTAGTAAAATTATCCTCGAAATATCCGAAATAGGACTGCAGTTAGATGATGCAGCATTGAGCTTAAGTGGAAATAGTGAAAGTGGAGTTGCATTTTTAAAAAATAGGTTCAAGAAAGGCAATTATAGTATGAGAAAGGATATTAGAGGGGTTCAGATTCAATTTCGGAATTCTTACACCAACATAACAATAGCAAAAGTTCGGAGTTCAAAGAGACACAACAATAGCAACAATCCGAAATTCAATGGAGTAATTTCGAGTTCAAATTCAAATTCAGTCACAAATCAATTTCGAAAACAGTTTGATGCAATTGATCTGCTTTAGTTCATCTAAATAATGCCTCGCAGAAGATCAAACTTAGGTTATCGTATTCGGAAATCGGAAACTTTGCAAAGGTTAATTATAAATCAACGAAAGGAAGTTTTGCGTCTGCGGAAGAATTAAACCATCTGAACTTGAAGAACCGCCAAAGCTACTAGAAACTTTGTTTGCTGAATATAGCATTTTCTATCATCAAGAAATACAATTCCTGCTTCCAAATGACTTTATTTGGCGTAGAAGTCATTTTACATTTTTTTTTCTTTTTACAAAACGAACATTTACATTTCTATTTAAATAGACTGACCAGATCCAACCAGTATACCACTAATAATACAAAAGACATCGAATCGAATAATTAATGAACCGAATAAATTATCGACACTTTAGCTAACGGACTGATTTGGACAGAATATTTTGACAATCGATTTGATATGATGTGATAATAATGAATTTGCATTCATAACTCCATTGTATTATTGGCCGAATGGCATATGAAATAAACAATTTGTGAATTACTGTATCTTATTGGAAAGGCAAAAGCTTTACATAATTACTAATTAATCATTTAATTTCAGGAAATCAGAATTTAACAATTAAATGGCTTCATCCTCTGCCAAAATCACTCATGTGATATTTGATCTGGATGGATTATTACTCGACTCAGAAAGTATCTATACACGAATTAATGAAGAAATTTTGTCTAGTTATGGTAGAAAATATACAATGAAATTGAAAACCAAAACAGCAGGAATGAAAATGGACGAAGAAATCAATTCAATATTGAAATACGTAAGCATTTTCTGAATCTCTTTTTTCTATTAGTTTGGATTTTCTTAAAATTTTTCATTTCTTATTTTTGAATAATTTTAAAGACTCATTCTTTTTTCTATTCAAAAAAAAAAATCGAAAAATTTGAACTTTTATTCATTCAAACTATTATTTTGACCAAATACTCACATCATTTCATAATTTTCAAATCAATCAAATTTAATCGATCAATAGTAGAAAAATATTTTCAGGAAGATTTAACTGGGAAGGTAACATTTGAGGAATATAAAAAGCAATATTTGAAACTTGCGAGCAAATATTTACCTGATTCGAAATTACTACCTGGTGCATTGCGTTTAGTGAAACATCTCGCTAAACATTTAGTACCAATTGCAATTTGCACTAGTTCGAACAGTTTTGAATTTGAGATAAAAATGCAAAAACAAGAAGAATTATTGCAATTGATAAATCTTCGAGTAAGTATATCTTTTAAAAAAGTCAAATTTTTTGCTGAAGATACGTATAATGCTTCTTGCTTTATTACAGATCATGTCTAATTTTATTTAAATGATAAAAAATTGAAACAAAAGCGTTACTTAGATTGTTCTTCTTCAATTTGAAAGAAAAAATATTCCGTATGTCGCACTAATCATCACATGAAACCTGAATTAAATTAATTTTGCCGCTTTTTTTGAATCATATCTATTTGCATTTTCGATTTCAATCATTCAATTTCAGGTTCTTGCAGATGATCCATCAGTAAAGCAAGCTAAACCAGCACCAGATGCATTTTTGATTACCATGCAACGATTTGCTAAGAAACCAACTAGTGCAGCTAATGTTGTAGTATTCGAAGATTCCATAAATGGTGTTCGAGCAGCTATTGCTGCCGGTATGCAAGTGATCATGGTTCCGGATCTTCATTACTCGAAGCCACCGGAAGATTGCAAAGAGAAAATTTTACTTGTTTTGAAAAATTTAACCGAATTCAAACCTGAAACGATAGGATTACCACCATTTGATTAGTTTTGCAGATTATCTAAAATGGTATAAAAATTTGAATAAATATTATTTCTTAAGAACCAAAAAAAAAAAAAAAAGCAGAACACTGGAATAAATGATTTGGCATTCAGAAAATACATGACGGTCTGTTTCATTGGATTCATAGCTCGAATTCAAAGTGTTGAAGAATGACAAGTATAAATTTAGACAATATCTCTCAGTACGATTAGTCATATTTAATTCCGATTGATTCATAGATTATTGCCAAATCATTAATTATAAGAAATCGTAATTCTGTGTCTAGCCAATCGATTTTATCATCATAAATGTATATCTCACGTTCCAAGAATTTCTGATTTCTTTCTCACAGTAATTCAACTCATGCAATAGTATCAATCTTACAGTAGCCAATAAAATGGAGAAGTATTTTTAAATTTTTCATAATTTAAATGCACCATAGAAATTACTATTACTACATGATCGCAAATGAGCGATTCAGTATCACTCCTTCAAATCAATCAAGAAAACAAGTCTGATCGATTTGTTAACGCAGGAATGTTTTGATAATGATAAAATAAACTGAAGTATTTTTTTTTTCCTTAAAATATTGAAGCTTAAAAAAAAAATAATCGATATATCATTTATTCACACCGAGAAATCGATTTCGCGGAATAATTGCGATCAATATTCATTGCTACTATCACTAACTGATATGCAATAGACTGTTATGTTCTTCCAATATTGTCAATTAATCATTTTATTTGTTTGAAAAGTCAATAATAGGAAATTTATTAATACTGAACAAAAAAAAAAAAAAAAAAGAAGAAAACAGAAAGTTTTCATAACGAACTCAGAGATGAGTAGTCAGCATTTTTGTTTATGCATAGAAATAATTATTGAGAGACAAATGATGAGAAAAATCTGCAAAGTTTAGTTTCAAAAATGCCGCAAATGCTTTCCAGCATTTCTGAAATTACAACAGTACTATGTGTAATCTTACAAGTGATAACAGTGACATATCATTTGCATATCTCTTTGATTTTTGATAGAACCTTCTGGTATTCAATTCGAACATCAGAAAAGATCAATTTGCCCAATTTAGAAAGATCAATTTACCTAATTTAAGACATTTGAGATTTTTAAAACTTTTAGCTCATAAAAGCTACCTGTTTCGATAAATGTAACGTTTGTTCCGTTGATGACGCTGCTTTAATGCTTGAATTTCTTGACATATTTCCAATAATTAAGTGATTTTTTTTCCTATGTAACAGCACGTCAAAAAAAAAAAAAAAAGAAAAATAATTTCAATTATTATTTTGAAGAACAAAGATTAGTACGAAAGGAATTAATTTAAGTACAAAAAAAAAAGTTGTTCTTAGACTTATTCTGCTAAATTCGATTCGAACTATATCTGTTCATTTTTACTGATGCAAATAATTTCGATTCAATTTCGTATAACAATTATAAATGTAAAAGACTGAATAGTTGTCCAGAATGTAAAAATAAATGTTTCTTCTATTTAACATTCAGAATTCGCCGCAAAAACATTTGCCAGCAAATTCTATATCGACGATATTTTGCAGAAAAAAAAGAATATAATATGGCAGAATAAATTTAAGAAAATTTTCAGATTTACGACATCGAATGGCGCGTAGAAAATTGAAATGCCATCTTTTTAAATTATTCCGGTCAACAGTCATATGTAAGCTAACATATCCAGTTCTATAATTTATTGTTCATTTACTAATTAGCATGATATTTTAGAGTACTAGAAAAATCGCTACACGATCACAAAACGTATAATAAAGGATTTATTTGTTAAAACAAAATTATTACAATGCCAGTATAAATATTTCCTGATTGAATGCACAAAATATCGGTTATATTTCGCATCTGGCACATTTTCGCTTCCGTTGCGTTCTAATCTATTTGAGTCTGTTACAACTTGTTCCGTTAGAACAAATAAGCAAAATGATCGAAATTCACAATAATTTTCAAGCAATCCTCGATGAAAAATTGAAAGAAATTACATGTGATATAATGAAATATAGGTAAAAATAGAGAAACAGCTTTGGACAAATCCAAACTAATCAGCACAAATCATTAAAAAAATCTATTGATTTTTTACTACGATTTTTTTTTTATTTCTTGGTTTTTGATTATATTTGCAAAAAAAAAACCTAAAAATCTAGCGACTTTAATACGAACATCACTCCTGTATCAATCTGCAATAAAGTATATTTTCAAATTGTTCAAAAAATACGATGTAACAAATAATCAGAATTATCTCAATTTCAAATTTATTTAGATCTCAAACTAAAATTCATTTATATCATTTATCTAAGAAAACAACTTTTTTTTTTTTTTTTTTTTTTTCAATAAGTGATATGTAAGGAAACAACAGCAAGGATCAACATATATTCTAGAATTTTAATTGAATTGTTATTCTAAAGAATTTTCGGATTTTTCAGAGAAAAATGTCCTAAAATTGAATTAAAATTATCAGCACATGATATGGTCGACAAGTTATCTTTAGTCACCGTGTGCTACAATGTTTTTTCCAGATAGATTTGAAGCTGAACAATTCCAGAATAAATGATGGTTAGAAAAACGAAATTAGAAATCAAATGGGACATTTGAAATTATAAATCATTATGAAATTTCGAAATCGATTTTTCCATCAAAAAGAAACAGTTCAATAAATTTGGCGTTAATTTTTGGCAAAAAAGAAAAAAAGAATTGTTTTGCAAATTAATGAAGAAGAACAGTAATTTTAAAAAAATTTGTGTTGTTAAAGACATTCTTTTCTCCTATAAAAAAAAAAAAAACGAAATTCTGTAAATGGCAGATATATTGAAATATCGAAAGTTTTCCAAATTACTTCGAGCAATGACGTAATCAATAGTGAAAAAATTTTTCATATTGAAAAATAACGAACTAAAACGAACGGTTGAGATGATTAAACTATTTACTCAAAAAGAATTTAAAAAAAAAAAAAGAAGAAAAAGTAGTTAACTGTTTTTGTGTTGAACGAGAAGTTATTCATTTCCATTATTCGATGAATAATCTTTGAATAACTTTCAATCAAATCAAAAACTTTTGAATAATCTTTTGATGAAATTAATTGAAAAAGTTATTCATTGGCATAGAAATAGCAAAATTAATCAAAATAGAAAAAGAAACTACTAATTATGATGATTGTTAAATTATTCTTGCATTTTATTTTAATTTATCAAGCTTTCACTTTATTAAGCTGGAAGATATTCGATTTGAATATACCCATTTCAAAAGTTATAAAATGAAGCAGAATTAAATTACATTTTCCGCCAATTTTTCTTAACACTACGACTATATTAAATTATTAAAATCACAATACGACAAATTTAAGTCGCGTCACTTTTCTACTAAATAATTTCTAATATCACGAATATATCAGAGATTAGATATTGCACAAAATTGATGATTCAATCTTTATCAGTTATTGCTCTTTGATGATTCAGTCTTTATCAGTCACTGCTTTTTGATGATTCAGTCATTATCAATTCATTGCTGTTTGATTATTTAATGATTCAATCATCTGATATTAATTTATATAATTGCATGATTGGTAATTCGTGAAATGGCTCTGCTTGCTTAGCAAAAATAAATGCCAACTATCTTTTCGATTAAGTGAAAATTAATAAAATTAATTTAGCTGTTCGTGCAATTAATTTCCAAATTAATAAATCAATAAATATGAATTAAATGCAAAATAATGAAATTGAACAAGATGAATTTCAATGTCGAAGAAGGGACAAAAAAAAAAAAAAAAACTTTTCTGAAAATGTTATTATGAATATCAATCATTAGAGATTTTAAAATTTGCTGCAAAAAATTCTGATGAAATGTACAATTCAAACAAATGTCATAGAGATGATAAGTTGATCATAACAAAAGAGAAAACTACAAAACAAAAGGTTTTATGGAAAATTTCTTTGCGAAAAGATCGCAATTTCGTGATGCTAAGCAAGTAATTGAAGTGTTAGATATTTGAACAGAATTTATTATAAATTTTTTTTTTTTTCGCAAGAGAAATGCGAAACTTCAATTGGCCGAAAAAGGAATTCTATCCAAGTACAAGACAATAATTGATGATTTCTGTCAATTTAGATTAACCGATTCATTGGGATAATTTAATTTTGCTTGCAAAGCCTCACCAAATTGCGATTTTAACTTTCCGCCTAAATTACGACGTAATTAATTGAAGATTATAAAATTACATCGCGAGATAACGGAATAGATAGAGGAGATACGGGATATTTTCAGGCAAATTTGTCTTTCTTAGTGTATTTTAATCGTTGTTGATACATTGAGTAGCTTATTTGGAATTATATATTGCATTTGCGTCACGTCACATTTAGTAGAATTTCATTTGCTCGTCGTAACGTCACGTAAATTTCACGTACCATTCAAGTCAAGCTTATTTTAATGGAAAGGTTGCAAAAAAAAATAAAATACAGGAATTTGTTTAAAAGTAATACCAATTTGCACCATGTAGGTAGCAAATTCATTTCCAGGATAGGAGCACAATGGGTCCGTCTGGCCGAGCGGTCTAAGGCGATGCGTTCAGGTCGCATTCTACTTCGGTAGGCGCAGGTTCGAATCCTGCGGCGGACAAGGACATTTTGCAAATTGTTCACAACAATTTGAATGAATAAAATGAGACATTTAATCCTCTCTTCTATCTTATCATCTTTATGAGCATTTCATAAAATGACTGTCCTACTATTATCCTATCATGTTGAGCAGTTTGTTTTACATTCTCGACTTTCCTCAGAAAAAAAATATGCCAAATATGTCATCAAATCGCTTATTGCTCTTCAGTTTGTTCTGTTGACTATAAATCGGGTAGTCTTAGCTTATTCGAATTAACCTTTGACCCCTTGATTACATTTTATAAAAATTGCAATTTAAACGCTTCTTGAAATTAAACTTTAAAAGAATGCAACTTTCAGACTTACTTTTCGTTTCATTTACTTTGTATATATACATATCTATTTATGAACGGAGAAAGATAATTGTACATTGCTATCTTAAATGATATTCATTCCTTCTTTCGGAATTATTCTTTCTTATATTTTTTCAAAATTGAAAAATTTTTGCAAAATAAAATAACAATCATGCCAAAATATACTCAATAGAATTAATCTTAACTAAATTATAATCATCTTATCGTTTATTCTCGATGAATTCATTCAATTCTTCGATGAAAATTCTGCTAAAATATCGAATGCAATCCCGAATTACTAAATTCGAACAAAGAGATAAGAAAAAAAAAAAAAAATGAAATTCGAACTATTACAATATATCGAATGATAGTTAAATTTTAAACCTATTCCCTCTCTCATCTCTTTTTTTTTTTTTCCAAATGCCATTTTAAGTCTTTTCCGTTCCGCAATTATTCAATCCGTTCCGCAAATGTTTAGCTTCATTTTCTTCTTGTTTCAGTTCCGCTATTTTCGCCATTGCTTATAGCTTTTGAGCATTTCATTGAGCGGACAAATGAATGAATGAATAATTGAATTGAATTGAATTGAATGGCACATAAACATTCGTAAACACACACACACACACACACACAGATACATGTCATATATGGGTGTTTATGTATGTGTGTGTGCATGTGTGTGTGTGTGTGTGTGTGGTGTGTGTGTTGGAGCTGAGGTCTCACTGTTGATGCTATCAGCGATTGAGAATGGATGAAATGTTGGGGTGCGGCGTGCGGCGTGCGGCGTATTTTGTTTGCAACGTTTTTGGAGCATTCCGTCCTACTTCACTTTGCTCTGATCATGACTGACTGGCAATGTTGGTGGCACTATCGTTGATGAAGAATTTGATTCTCAATTTGTATCATTCGTTCAAGTCGGTCGCTTGGTTGGTTGGTCGCTCGGGTGGTCGCTCGGGTGGTCGGTCGGTTGGTTGGTTGGTTGGTTGGTTGGTTGGTTGGTTGGTTGGTTGGGTTGGGTTGGGTTGGTTGGTCGGTCGACATTTCTCATCACCAATATATCGCACCATCAGCTCCAAAACTTGCCAATCTCCAATTGTGGCAATAGTAGTAGTAGTAGTAGTATTAGTAGTGTCAGCAGCATCGTCACCTTGTCCTTCCTATTTTCATCATCACATACACTATCTACGACTCATCGTCATCATCATCCTTTCTCATCCATCCATCTATCCATCCATTCCATCCATCTATCTATCGAATTGAGCTAGTCATCAATTAGTCAAACAACTTTTTGATTAAAGTATCGCATTTTGATAACAATATCAGAGAACTGATAATGAAATGATAGTTGCTTTCAGCGGTTTTTTGTAGAGGAAACAATCAAAATTGTTTAATACTATGTTTTTTTTTTTTTTTATTCCAAGTTAAATTATTTCATTCTAAGTTAAACTATCTCATTCTGATAATAATATCAGAGAATTAACACTAAAATGATGATTTTTGATGTTGCACTTCTTGTTGATTGTAGATGGGACATTGAAGTTGTTTGATTTTATATATATTTTCATATTTTAAGTTAAGTTTAGCTTCAGTTTGAACTTTATATTGTTAGCTAAGTCAGCTTTGCGATTGGATTTAATATTTTTACGTTGATTTTATATTCGAAGTTAATTTCGATTGAATTTCGTATTCTAAGTTAAATTTTGCTTCGATTGAATTTTACAAAAATAAGTTAACACTTAATGCTAAAAATTTTTAATAACCTAGAGTTATATTGTGAAAATTTTGAAATGACAACTGTTATTAGTAGAAATTATGGAATTAAGTTTGGCATGAATTTGTGAAATAGGATAAAAGATCCAATAAACAAAAGAAAATATCCTTCAGGGTCAGCATGGTATTCTTGGGTTCAAAACCGTTATCTGATTATGATAAGCAATTTGCTATTTGCAGAAGAAGTTTAAGTTTTATTATGCAGTTACATAAGTAAGCAACTTTGGCATATAGTTTCAGATGTTTGCAACAGAAAAAGTAACATAACCGATTCGTATTCTAAGTTAAATTAGCTTCGATTAACTAGACTTCGTATTTGTCATGCTTATTTTAGCTAGGCTTTTGCAGTGAAACTTCCGATAGGATAGTCAATGTGTGTTTTTGTTTGAGCATTAGAAAAAAAAAATTCAAGATAATATTTAATTATAATTATTATTGAGTGAATGAATGAAATTAAGATTTATCCGTCTTCAAATCACTTTTATGAGCGAAAACGGGTAGAGCTTTAAAATAGTGCAAAATTATCTGTGCCAAATATTGCTTAACAAAATCTAGAGATAATGTGTCAAAATAAGTGTTCGATATAAATAATATTCGTCTGCATACTTCAGACTGAATCAAATTAGGTAATAAAAGTAAAATTGCCAATAACCCTGCATATAGCAGTTAAATTTTAAAAAAATTAAATTTTGTCGTTTTCTTTTTTTTTTTTTTTTCATTGTTTTTCTTTCTTTTCTAAATATTTGAATCTATGTATAATAGAGCCTAGTTATAAAATAATAGAGCCTAGTTATAAATGGCTAGGATTAAATTATAAATGGCCATTTCAGGTAAATGTTCATTTTCGCTTCGCTAATGTAATATTTATCATCTTTTACACTTAACTGCATGTTGCTCATTTCGGAGTTTTTATTCTAAGTATTAGTACGATATTGTCTACAATATCTATAAAGCTAATAAAGGCTATTATCAATGTAAATGGAGGCAGAATATCAAAGAAATCAAAAAAAAAAGAATGAAATAGAGCCTAGTTATAAATGGCTAGCATTAGATTAGATTATAAATGTCCACTTCAGGTAAATGTCATTTTTGCTTCGCTAAATCGATCAATTGCAAAATTTGTGAGACACAAGCCAAGAGTTTAGACTTTGAAAGACGCAGAAATTGCTTTCTGTATGGCTATGTTTATGTCTCGAGCTTTGTGACACATGACCTTGGTTCAATAGTAATACTAATAGCCGAAAGTTATCTTTTCTACATTTTTTTCTCTTTCTCCTTCGTAACTCTTTGAAATTTTCGATTCTTCAATTTTTCCTTTAAAAATGTTGAACTCTTTGTTATCATAGTTCTAGCAATGAATGATGATGATGCTTCATGTACTGCAACTTCTACTTCTATTCGTTTCCATCCTCTAATGGCTGACGATCCTTCATCTTTTCATACTTTTATGGATTTTTGTTGAGAGAAAGCAATGAGAGCAGTATCGGGCAACAGCAGTTGCACGACAACAGAAAAAGGCAAAAACTTGAGCAATAGGCCCGAAGTAACACATAAAATAGCAAAGCCAAGGCCTGCTGGCTTATTTGTGAAAAAAGACAGAGCTTCCGTTATTCCCATGATAAGGCTTTCTTTTATCAGATGTAGTCATGTAGCAAGTAGCAGATTCAGTGAGTTAGTTAATACTTGATCAAGTGGTTTCTGCTATTTTACTCAACATATTACTATTTCCTACTCAAATTTGATCAATTCTTGGTGATATTTAAGTTTCAACTATTTTTTCTTTTTTTTTTATTATTATTAACAAATTCAAGAATTGTTCAAGAGATAAAAGATGAGAGTTGTATTGAGGAGAATCGATTATAACTTAGAAGCTGACAGATTGTAATGAACATTAACTAACTATACTCGAATATGATTTCATCTCTTTTAAGATTCATGCACTTGTTGTAATTTCTGCAACAAATGCTGAATGAATAAGCCTAAATAAGCCTCTATTGAAAAGATTGATTTGAATTGAATTCCTGAATATTCAATCCCTTTATAAATATTAATTTAATTAATTAACTGATTAAACTCTTATATTCCTATCATGCACTTTTCATTCATTTTTTTTTTTTTTTGCTTAATAAAAATCTGCAAAATTCATCATGAAACTTTTGATATTGCTAAAATGATTACCTATTTTTCTAAGTTATATTTCATACATTTGGCTTTTTATTTGTACGATTACTATTATTTTATTTGTTGTTATTATTGCTATATTCTCAGATTAGATAAAGAATTTCCAGTAAAATTTCTATTCATAGTATTTCTCAATTTATTTTCAAAATTATATTAGTGTTAGCAATTGGTAATCAATATATTTATAATATAATTTGAGATTTAAAAGTAGTTTTGTTAAAATAAAAAGAATAAATGAAAACAAAATATCCCTTCCTATTTCAAGTTGGGTTTTATTAATTTTGACAAAACTTTTGCAATTGCAATATTTCGTACGCTCATAAAAGTTCAGGTTTCAAAGGTGGCTTACCCCGGTTGACTAAATAATATTCTTGTTAAACTTTTAGTTGATGATGAAAAAAAAAAAAAAGGAAAGGAAAAAAAAAAGACATGTCATGATGATTGCCTTCATCGTTGTTTTCATCAGATAGGATTGCTGTTTTTGCTTGATGGTCCTGCTGTTGCTTCTAACTACTACTTCTTCTACTGTTGCTGCTGTTGCTGCTGATGTTACTACAAATAAACAGGTTTCAAAGGTTTGGTGACACTTGATTGTTGGTAATTTTGGATAGATCGATGGATGATGATGATGATGATGTGGCTGATGATGCTTTGCCCGGTATCTCAAACCCTCATCGCTAATTTTCTTTAAAACTTTCTTCCTCTTGTCATTCATACTTTTTATCATATCTATTTCCTAAAGAAATAAGATGATGATGAAGAAAGGTTTCTTTCAGTACGTGAAAAACGAGATCCTGAAAGCTATCACGTCATTTCTGTTCCACTTTTCTGAATCATATCATGAACAGAAATTAAACAAGATATCAGTAGTCATTAACAGAAACAAACAAGATATCAATAGTAGTAGTAGTAGTAGTAGTAATAGTAGTGTACATCAATCTACTATTATTGCTTTGTTGCAAATGATGATGATGATGAAATATTGAAAAAATTAATTACTTCTTTTTTTTGCTTTTTCTTTAACTTAGCTTACGGCATTTCGAATGTAAAATCAACCATTTTTTCTTTTTTTTTGAAAGAATTTTCAAAATTTCAGATTTTACTCTTCTCATACAATTATTTATTTGATAAGATATGAACGAATAACATATAATCTATCATTTAATGATTGTTGAAAATATTTTAAGATTAGTGGAAAAAGAAAATCCATTGTTAAAAAATGCTACAAATTTATGCTGAAATTTCACTCTTAGATAGATTGTAAAAGAAAATGACACGACCATCATTCTGCTGAAAATTGGTTCAAAAAAAAGGAAAAAAAAGTGTCCCTCTTAGTTTTTCTTTTTTTTTTTTTTTTTTAATGAAAAAATGTTTTCCCCAAATATTCATCCTCTTACATTATTTTACATATCTTTTCTTTTTTTTTTGATTCTTTTTAAATTTCTTAAATAGCATATTATTTTCAAAGATGCTAAATATGAATGCTTTCAATATTGGATAATAATTTATATTACTAATTATGATATAATGTTACTTCAATCATTTTACTATGAGAAAGAAAAAAGGATAAAATTTTCGCAAAGAAAATTTCTTTTATAATTACCATAATTTTTGTTTCATTTAAATATCGTATTCCACTTAAATACCGTATTCCATTTAAAATCCAATGTTTTCTCAGATATTAGTGATGCATTTTGTGCAATTTATCTGCTAACTTGCTTCCAACATATACTAGTTTTTATATTGTACGATAGTTTTGCAGCAAGAAAATAAGCATTATTTTGACCAATTGTTATTATTGTTACAGTAAGACGAATAATTGAACGATGATGATGTTGATGATGATGATGATGATGATGATGATGATGTCTTTGCGAAAATTTTTCATCGAAATTTTCGCTCCAGAACTTGATGTTTTATCCTTTTTTTCTCTCTCTCTCTCTCTCTCTCTCTCTCTCTTTCTCTTTCTTTCTTTTCATTAATTGTAGTGACAGTTAGTAGTTAGTAGCAGCAGGAGCAAGTAGCAGTAGCATCAGCAGCAACAGCAGCAGTTCTTGGTCATGACAGCGTCATGCGATCGATGATAGCGATAACGATGAATGGTAAATAAAAGAATAGAAATGGACGGGCAAGATGGACGATTGAAATTGGAATCAGTCGTGCTGCTGCTCTTCGTGCTTCTTCCATTCCATCTGTTTCTCGTTCTTCAAATTTCGAAAAATGCGACCAGGGTTGGATGGACGGGCGAAATTTGTAAATGATGATGATGATGATGCTGAAGTGGCTGTCGAAATAGTAAAGAGGGAGCGAAGATGTAATGGTTAGGTAGATTTAATTGCATGTGTCATGTGCATATTCATGTGCATGTGCATGTGCATGTCTTTATGCATGTCGTGATCTTGTCCTCCAACCACAGCCAAAATTATGATTTAAAATAGTGTTTGTCTATTTTTGTATGTCTTCATTGCACCTTGTATGTACTGTCATGAATTTTGGCAGTTCGATTTCGTCGTATCTCGAATTAAAAATGAACTGAAATATTAAAAGGTATGGAACACCTGGTAATCACCACCTACAGATGATGGCAATATCAAATAGCAGATACTAAGCATCAACCAAAACAGCAACTTTCAAAATGATATTTTACATATATTTGGCAAGATTTAATCTTTAGTTTTAAATTTATCAATTTCAAAATTTTAAATTTATCAATTACGAAAAATTCATTCGTTGCCTCATTTTTTTTTTTCTAAATTTTCTTTTATTCTAAAATTTTACCATTTAAAAAGATATTTTTCGAGTTAAATCCTAACCTAAATTTTGTAAAAATTTCACTGGCGCAAATGAGACCATCCGATTTCATCGAAACGGATTGGAGCACCAGAAAATGGGAGCAATCGGTCGGGTCGAGCGCATCGCTACCTGTCCTTTTCCGCGTCACTTTACTTTTATACCTCTTCTTCATCCATCTGGGTGGTCGGTTGGTTGGTCGGTCGGCCGATTACAAATGAACTAAAATTCTACTACCACTACTATTACTACTACTACTACTACTACTACTCATGCGACAAATACATATAACCGATTCGACATAGTTTCCTGTCCTCCGAAGTTTGTCACATTCTTCGATGACCCGGTCTCGAGACCGAGATTATCTTCTACTTTTTGAGTTCATCCAATTTGGACTTTAGCTATCATTTCATTCCCTTTCCTAAGCATTATATTACATGTTGATCAACGGATAATTGCACTGTTGGCTAAATTTGGTGACAGCATGGACATAAAAACATTTCTCTTTCTCTCTCTTTCCCTCCCTCTCTTTTTCCTTCTAGAGGTACATTTCGGTATCGGTTGTATTTGATCATACATCTTAGCAACCGATTATTTCGATTTTTCGTAATAATATTCACAAAAGATTTCTAAACTTATTTCAATTTTAACTTTTATCATTGGTTTAATCATTACTTACTGTTAATTTTGCTATGAAATGCTGAAAATGATTATATGCAAAGTTGCTGTTATCACGACAAATTATTTTATCGTTATTGAATATAAAAAATTAATAAATATCCTCTTGTCCAATTAGCAATGGAATGTGATATATTGTTGGATAAATGAAAGTGAATTTTATCTTGTTGAATTCAGTTTTTTTGAAGTTTTTTAATAGTTTCACTTATTACAACCGTACGTTTGAAATAACATTTTACTTCGAAAATATTTAATCAAGTAAAGTTTTTGAAAATTCAAAAAACAGTGTCTAGAAAACAAAAGAGAGCTTCTTAAAATTTCGAAATCAAATGAATCAATTGAAAATTTGCTAAAATTCTAAGAAAACAAAATCCTCTACCTCATTTCATACATCTCAGCTGATATTATTAAAATTTGTATCGTTAAATTGGATATCTTCAATGAAAATCTATTTCGTAAATATCAATTTTTGTATGCGAAGAAGAATTGATTTCTGTTTTGTATTACAGAATTTGCTTCTTTTAATTTCAGAAAACTACTGGATATAAAGTATCAAAAACAGCAACGTGTTTCACGTGCCGTTGAACGTATCTTGCGTCTGGTTTACTCAGAGCATTTTACAAAAGTAATGAATGAAATTTCAACCGCTTCATCGCCAACATCATCAGTACCACTAGAATTGGAAAAACAAACTGCAAAACGAAGTGCTAGCAATGCGAATAGTGATGAACAAAGTGATTGCGAGTTGGTTTTAAAATAAATCCTTTTATTTCTCTTCTAAAATTAAATTAATCATTTGAAAGCTTTCAAAAATTTTATCGTTATTTCCAATAAAATCTGTTTCTCGACCAAAAACAAAATGTTTTTTTATTTAATTAATTATTTTTGTTTAATGAGTGATTTTCTTAATTGTTGCTCCTCAACTGTTTAAAGCTTCATGCTATCATTTTCAACATAAAATTATAACATTTTCATCTAAAATTTCTACATTTTACAAAGTTTTTGATGGAAGAAAATTTTTTTTTTTTTTTTCAGTCCAAAGATGAAAATGCCGAAAAGTGAAATAGAAGCAATAACGACCGAAGATAATGATGTACAAATCAGGTATGTTAAAAATACATGATTTGATTTATTTACTAATCGAAAAGGATTATATTCTAACATAAATTTAGCAGAGTCCAGTTTTTTGTTATTTTTTACTATTTTAGCAGATTTTTTTAATTTTTTTTTTCAATTTATATAGATTTTTTTGAGTGACGTATTCATCGTTGTGGACAAAGCAAAAAAACACTCCGGGGATCATAGTGCTGAATTATGAGATGTATGTTAGCTCATTTCAGATTTTATAGTTTTTCGATATTGATAGCCTTCATGTTAATGAAATTTAATTTCGAAAACCAATTTTTTTGAAAAATTGGATTTAGGTAACAAATTTATTACTAAAGTGATGTGTTATTTTTTGAAAAAGATTCGTGAAATTGTAAAATTAGAAGGAGAAAAACAGAAAATTACACTTTTTTTTAGGCAACCATCCACAGATACAATACCCGAGCAAATCATTCAGATCATTTCACCATATGATACAACTGATTTGGTACATGCTAATGAAAAGTCGCTCGCACAAGTTTTTGGATCTTCGATGTAATTTTATTTTTATTTGTTGAATTTATTGTTGATCCTTGGCTATTTAAATAAATGCCTATGAAAAAATATAAATTAGAAAAGCAGAGCGGTAGTATTGCTCTTTGCTTTTAAAAATCTCCTGATCATTATTATTCTTGAAATTTGAATTTTTTGAATAGAATTTTATTTAATTGTAAATTTAATTGTAGCCAAACGCCTTTGATAACTGCTGCCGATATCAATCGTATGAATCGTGAGCGAGGCTTGGAAATTGTCGCCATGGCAGGTCGATATGAAGCATTAGTCGTAAGTTATAACACTTTTTTTTGACTTTATAAAGTATTTAATTTGATATTTTTATAGTGTAATACTTGCATGCAATTTTTTCCTTTGCTATGATCGCAAAAAAAAAACAAAAGTTTTACTATAGCTGAATCACTTTTAATTGAAATGAAATTGAAGTGATGTTTTTCACTTCGAACTACATCCTTATTTCATGTGATACAATAGTTGATAATATTAGTGAGTTAATTTTTATTTGTGAAAATTTTATTTCTTGGATTTTTGCTGTATTTTTCAAATTTTAAAGAATTTTTTTGGAGAAAAAATTTACATAATTTTCTTATTTTATTTTGCAGGATAGTGCTTCACGTTCACCGGCTGCAAATATGGAACGTAATAAAATATGGCGTAAAATAACGGAAGAAATCAATAAAAAATACTCCCATTTAAATACTTTAACTTTTGAGCAATGCAAAAAATTATGCAAATATTACAAGCGTAAGGATCCAACCAGTTATGGTATTGCATTTCATTCTATGCATTCTGATTTAATTCCAAGTACATATAAAGAGCAACAACAACAGCAAGCTGCAGCTGCAATTGCTGCAGTTGGCAATGCTACAGCTTATGTTACCACAAATGGACAAATTGATGAACCTATCGATGTTGATGAGTTATTAGAAGCAAATGATGTAGTGGATGGTATTTGTTGTGATACAAGTAAGTTATTCTCCATCATATTTCCTATTAGAATAGAAAATTTTAATTATTGAATTTATTTTATGAAAGTTTGTAATTATATTTCTAGATTGGATAAATGTTACTAAAGGTTTTAATTGAAATTGAAAAACATTTTGATTGAAATTTTTTAATTAAAACTCAAAATAACTATGAGGATAATTCTGGCTAAGATCTTACAAAAGAAAAATAGTCTTGCTAGATCTGTCATAATTTTTTAAGTCAAGTTTTCTTATTCATGTCTTCGAATATCTAAGGAAAAAAAAAGATCTTCGAAATAAAACCGTAGTTGACCAGATAGCTATATGTTCTTTACTCTTTGAGAGAATCTAATTTTTACTATTATTCCGATATCTGAGCAATATTTTCAGATGTATTGAAAGTGAAACAAGCAGAAGATACGATGGATGATATCGTACGAGAAGATGATAAACCATCAAAAGATCTTTTGCAATTTCTTGCACAATGGTTAATTATTTATTTTATTTTGTTTTTAAACTAAAATAATTCTTTTTTTTTGTCTCCTCTTTCGTTCTCTCTTTTTATGTGACGAAAGAGACGATGGATATTTGGCTTACTTTCTAAGAAAATTTATTTTCATTTCCTTTAGTTTTCATTTGTTTTCCTTTAATTCCACTTACTGAGATACACATAAGGACATGTTAAAATGTCGCAGAATGTGATACATTTCTTTTTTTAAAGAAGTTCTTAGTGTAAATTATAAGATATTATCTATTCTTCCGTTGAATTAATAGAAATTTTTGTAGTATTAATGATTTTTACGAGGAAGTAATTTTCAGCTCAGCATCTTCATCGTGCAGCTCTACCGATGGCTTAGTATTATCTGGACAACAAGCTGTCGCATCTGTTATTGCAAATCAGCAAAAAAAAGAACGAGGACAATATGTTTGTAAATTAGCAGAAACTTTTAACGGTGTCTTTGATAGCCATTCAAGGTATGCTTTACTGAAATAAACTTTGCTATTTTCCTCTCTTTGATTCGCCTTTTTTTTTTTTTGTAACTTAAATTCATGAATTTTTGCATTATTTTAGCTCCTCTATTTCTTTTTTTTTCGATTTTTTTATCCAGTTCAAGCATTTGATCTTGAAAATACTTGATATTTGGCTTATGTTCTAAAAAATTTGTTTTCATTTCTCCAAAAGATTTTGTTTACTGCAATATCCATTTTTTTAAAGATTCTTTTCTTATCTTGCATGTCTTTTCACGTGAATGTTTCCTATAAATAATTTTGTCTTCTTTTTGTTTTTATTTCTTTTAGAAATAGTGCAAATAAATGTGGAAATGATTCTGTTTAATTAGATAATGTAAATAAAGTAGATTTGGCATTCAAACCAAGTAGATGTAAGAATCCTATTTCAATTCAGTATATTTTCTACTCTTCAATGTTTATTTCCATTTTTTCGAAATATTTTGTTTTCTTGCAATATTTTTTTTTTTTCAGATTCTCCTCTCTATCTGCATTCATTCAAATTATTTCCGCTTGAGTTAATCTGACGAATGTTTGTTTTCTTTGAGGACAATAATTTGCTGTCACTATTTCAGATTATATCACATTAATGCTGAACGTAATCAAGTTTGGAAACAGATAACAGATTCTACCAATGAAAAGTATGGATCCGAATTGGGTGATTTGACTATCGAGCAAACTAAAAAACTTTATGCAAATTATAGGCGGAAATCTCAATCACTTTCTTTCAATAACAATGGAGGTGCTGCGTCACGATCTGATGCTGGTAGCATTAATGGAGCTGCTTCTGCTGAGTAAGAGTGATATTTTCGCATGAGAAAATGATAAAATCCCTGTTCTCATTATTGCTAACTTTTTTCAAAAAGAGGAAGAGAATTGTACGGCAGCATTGAAATGAGAGATGAAAGGTAATCCAGATAATTAAATTAAGATAGATCCATTAGAATTCTATCTGCAGATGGATAAAATGTGGCCTTATTTAATTGGACAGAGCAAACAACATAGATTTATGATTGTTTTTCTTTCTATTAAAGTTTGGATTCGGATGCATCATCAAGTAATTCCGATCTACTAACACGTTTGGTAAATCCGGTGTCAAATGGAACAGGTGGTGGAACTGGCACTTCTCAAAATCGAACCGGCTCGCCAACTCTTTTGCCTCGGTTAACATCAAGGGATCGGAAGTCTAATATCGATTTGAAAAATGGTTGGTTTTCATGATCTCAAAAAAGAGATTGCATCAAACAGTATTTTTATATGACAGATTAACGAAGAGGATTAAAACAATTTCAAGCCGAAAAATTAAAAATTAAATTCTGCATTTATCATAGCCTAATTAGTATTTGTATTAGAAAAATGATAATTCTAAAGTCTTAGAAGCAGAATTCAGTGTTCTTGCTATCATTTCTTGGTTTGATTACGCTCAGGTTTCTGAAGAAAGCATGGCAGTTGTTTGTGAAGGGAATAAGTTGGAAGTTGTGCTCTGCATATTGAAGCAATGATGTTTCAGTGATTACTTCTTAAATAATTTTTCTCATTTATTTTATAATATTGAAACAATAATAGTAGTGTGGATTATTCTTTTATAGGATTTGTAAATCATGCTGGTAATGTTAGTCAGCGCATTTCGGCGAACCCCGGTTTGTCATCAGTGGAGTTGCTAGCCATTATTGCTGATCGTGATGCTGAAATTAAACAGTTAAAAAATGAACTCTTGCAAGTAATTGTTATTTGATAAAGATTAAATGAATAATTTGTCATCATTATTTCAGAATCGTATATCTTGCAACGCGAATGTTGGATTTTTTTAGTGCTTTGATTGAATCCGTGTATTCTCTTAATCTTATCTTTTTTGTATTTGTAAATATTTTACTGATATTTTTTTTTCATTTCCTAGTTTTTTTTTTATTGACCTTCCTATACTGATTAATTAATGTTTACCCAAAGCAAATGCAGATAGCAGGGATATTGAATGAAATAGAGTGGAGGCTTATTTAATGTATTTGAAATCGAAATGCTTAAAATTATCCAGAGCTGTTTTAGAAATCGGTCGAACATCAACTCCAGATATCACGTGTTTTGGAAAAAGTATCAGATCTAGTAAAGGCAGCAGTAAATACCAATGTGCAACGAGAAATAATGTCAGCAATGACAGGGATGGCTGATTTCAGCGGTTATCGTGATAACGGTTATTGTGATAAAAGTTACGATGATGATAGTGATTTGTAATAAATGATTTGCTGCTACTTTCCAGTCTAATGCTTCATCTTATTTCCAGGAATTTTTAAACGCATCATAAATCCATAAATTCATTATCATATAGGAATTCGATACGGTATGTTTTTCATTCAAGTGCTGTACAATGAATTCTAGAAGCAATTTTCAGCTCTTTTATACTCGAAAATTATTCCGAATCTTATTCATGTTCTTTTTGCTAGAGAAATTTTTCTAAGTTTATTACGAGGAAATTTATTGAAGAAAGGCATATTTCTTTCTCCTCTGTTAGAGTTATTTATTTATTTTACTTTTTTTGAGAAAATTTCATTGGAGTTGTATGTGTAAGTACAATTTATTATTTGATTTCTTTTTATTATCATTTATTTAGTTTTAATAAGATAATAGAAAATAAGAAAATATGTTTTAAAATAACTGTCTTTTCATTCTTTTTGTTTTGATTCTCATATTAACAGTATTGAAGATGGCTCAAGATAACCAAATTTTCGCGTTTCATTGTAGCAAATACCTAGAGATAAATTGTTAGAGTCCTCTTCAATCAGTTAAAAGACGAAGTAGATAAACGAATTATCATATTTTGTATACGTAGAACTGGGTAAAACACTCTTGTGGCAACAATTTATCCATTTTCATAATTTATTCATTTCCATATTTTGTTTTCCAAATTCTTGTTTACTAGAAAGTTATGCTATTGATCCATTAGTTCGGTAAGAGAGTGGAATCACTCGTGATAAGAGGAGGTGTCGTATAAATTTATGTCTTTTCAAGCTTCGATTTCTTACCGTATTTGTTATCTCTTACTTTTTCAAAAGCTCATTTTCCCATGTAATCTTGCCTCATTTGCTATTTACTTTTACGTTTTCGTTTACATTTTATGTTTGTTTTCTAAGCTAATTTTCATTTTCACATTTATTTCATGGTTTGTCATTCAGAAATTTCCGGTATTCCAGGTTGTGAAGACTATTTGATTTATAAATATAGTTCGGTGAACAGGAATCGGTTTTTTTGAATTTTCCCTTTGTTCGTTTACATTTCGTATATTTTTTAACATTGTCATGGATGTTTATATGTATATTATATGATATTGTTTTCATTTTAACATAATTAAGTAAATTGATGCAAACTCTCTTTTTTCAGATGTTTGATGTCTTTTTTTTTTTTTTTTTTTTAAATTGAGAACAATTTAATGGTGAATGGTATTACTTGTTTAGTTCAGAATTCTCGAACCGGTCATGAGTGCTATTAGCAGAAAATGGAAAATTAGTAAACACTTCGGTGCATTGCTAACTTGCAATGTTACCTGCAAGTATTACTTCTAATCAGGTCAAAACTCTATGCATAGTTTATATGTTACTGCTATTTGAAGAAGAATCTCAACATGCAGTTGTGTTCAATATTTCTTAATTTGTTTAAAACGATACAAGAAGATCGATTTGTTTGAAAAGTACAAAAAAGGGTGAAACATCTTACGAAATAGATTAAAACATCAATTTTCTTGTCTAATTCATTTAGAACGGTGTTTTAAAAAATGGTAATTTACTAAAATATGATAATTTTCTGAGAAAAGCTTCAGATTATATGGAATTTAAATTTCATTCTTTTCTTTATCTTATTCAACAGAAAAAGCCATCCGATTGATATTACTGACAGTTTAAACAATCATTTCAACTGTAATAACATATGAAAATCAGATACATGGAATATGTTACCGATTGATTTCTGTATGGAATTTATCCTTTACGATAATCATGATAATCATACCGTATAAATTCTTAACAGAGAAATCGTTTTAACTAGATAAAAAAATTGATTCAAAAATAAGAGTAAGAATTTAAATTATTTCAATCATGCGAAAGCTCAGGTTCATGGGGAAAATTGCATGAAATTAGAGACACATAATAATTACAATGATTTCCAGCTCTATGTAATCGCAAAAGATTATTCCGGTAATTAACGAGTATTCAGCATCAAAGTTACGTATATCGCAAGAATTGCAGATCATTTTTTATTTCAGTATTTTTAGAAAATTCTCCAAATTTCTACATTTAGCTAACAATTTCTGATTTTCTTTTTTTTTTTTCATCGGTTTTCATTTCTCTTCAAAACAGCAGTAGAATACAGCATATATTGATGTTAGTATTTATGTAAAGAACAAGTTTTAATTTACGTACGTCATTTTTTGATTATACGGATCAATTAATATCTAAGAGATTTATATCCGGCTAAACTTGATACATTTGGTATGGAAAAATTACAAGTAAATATTGTCTATCAACAAAACAATGATAGATTAGTGAGGTTGCATTTCTTATTATTTCTATTCCTCCAGAAATTTGTTCGATAAGTTCCGATAATATTCGATATTTATTGAATATGGTATTAGAAATTTCAATGAAATCTGATTACTTCCCGTTATATTTGAAATTTAAATAATGTGCATAAAAAAAGCAAATAATTATAATATGATTTATTGGAGTTGTCAATTCAAAACCCCATGAAATGATTCGATTTGGACATACAATTAATATTAACATTGAATAAATTTGTTTCAAAAATAAATTTCAACAACTTCAAAAGAAAAACAGATTCATTATGCATTGGTCTTTTTTGTGGTCTTTTCAATTAAATTGAAACTAAATTAATTTGATTTTAATTTAATTATAAAAATGTCCAACTTCTAAGTAATTGCGCATGAAATTGCTATTTTATGAACTGCTGCTGCTTTTTGTAATCTCCGTACGGAATGCAATACAATAATACTAGAAATTTATGAAGAAATTTGATATTTGCAATTAGAACAAATCAAAAGTTATAAGAAAAGAGCAATTCAAGCATTGAAGTCTTTTTCAGTAAATGTTGGAAAAATGTCCTTCTCAGATATTTCAAGTTTTAAACTTTTTGATATGAAAAAACAAATATTTCAAATTATTGAGATCAGAACTTTTGAAGATATTTTTTGAAATCATAGAATTTAAGTGACATATTCTCTAGTCAAAGATTTGTTAATGCTAAATTCTTATCACTAATTCAGCAAAGTTGGCATTACGAAGTTTAGCTTTCCCATCGAAATAGATCACAGATATAGTTTTAGAATTTTCTATTATCAGCTATTAAATCTGTTTTTTTTTTATTTAATCCATCAATCGTTCAATTCGTGAATTATGTGACCCTAATTCAAGTATCATCCTTATACGCATATTTGATAAATTCTAGAAATATGTCACATCGATTTTCATTACTATCCCTTACTAATATATCAGCATAAAGTATCTACATGTCGGGAAATCGAAAACAAATTCTAATATAAATATATTCAATAATCAATTATTATATTAATCATGACTCATCACTTATTAATTTCATCTCATCCCATCACTAAGTACATTTCTAACCTTTACCTTTTGTCGTCCATTCATTCCTGCTTTAGCTTTAATAGCTAAATCTAAAAATATCTACTAGTTAATTAATTAATTAATTTTATAAGATATTGTTACTCATGCTTATGTTATTGTTCCTTCATACTAATGACGTCCATCCATCCACCTAATCTTTTTCCCCAAAATGAGTTTTTTTTTTACATTAACAGAGGTCATTGTTTCATTTGGATCCAACAATAAGCAGACCAAATTTCCTCCACGTTCGTTTCCTACAAATTTCGGCTCGCAAATTTTTAGTCGCGCTGTAATATCGACGCAATTCTTTCTGTTTTTGGATTATTTTGTTGTTAATACTCGATAAAGATTATTTATTTATCGACTTTTCTGCATTTTTCGATTAATTATACAAGTTGAACACAACGAAAATGTTATTCGCCAACATATTTCTTGAGAAGTTTCCGGAAATTCCAAACACTAAGTTAACATCTCCATGAAATACTGTATCAGCAAACATTCACTTCTGTATTCTTGACCATAAATGATGAATAGTTTCCACATATGAAGTTTTTTGAATCCACACACATGAAGCTTGTAATTCATTAGCTACGTCCGATATAATATCTGAAAACATTTTTTTTCTCGCACAACTGCTTTGTTCTGGAAATGAAACGTAAATTTAAAATTATGAAATTATAATTATCAAGCTTGTATATATCCTCTAATTTACTGCCCAAATTTTATTAAAGTTTCCCAAGTTTATTTTCCAAACTGACATTTTCGCCTTTAATTAAATTTTCTCGTATGTAAGATTTTCAAAAGTTATTGGAGATGAAAAAATTTTCAAAAATTCATTTCTGCTTTGTATTAATTGCTTCTGATTTAGAACGACCGGGAAAATATAAGTGCTTCTGTGATTTTTTCACTTTCCTTTCAGTACTTTAACAAGTCAAAATTAGAATATTTGTGAAGAACAAGAATAAAAAAAAACTTTTTTTTAAATGGAACTTTAAAAATCTCTATTTTTAAATCAGTATTGTGCATTTTAAAGCATTTTTTTGATTGAGCTAAGCAAGTTGTAAGCTTAAGCAAATTCTTAATTAAACTTATTCAAATAAAAGGACAGGAAAATGTACCCTTCCCACTGGCGATTTTCATGAATTGAATCAATCGATTCTGGATATCAGAAGGATGTATAATTCATGCAGCTAAACGAAATTATAGTCACAACCATCTGGCACATAATATTTGCCTGTAATATCTAATATAACAATGGACGTTAATTTTTCTAAAACTAATTTGATATTTTATAAAAAGTTTAGTTTTAAGAATATATTTAGAAGATGCAAATGCTTCAAATTTACTTGAATAATTTCAAATGTTTCGTTAATTAATAATTGGTACGAACAGTTTGCATGAATCATACATCCTTCTGATATCCAGAATCGACCAGAAAATACCGCTGGAATGCAAGATGCTTTTTACATTAATTGTCTGTTTGATTTTTGAACTCTACAAGCAAGAGTAAACTTTAAGACTTTTTTTCATTGAAAATGCCATATTTCAATTACCAACAATGTATCAAATTCATATTTGACTGTGAGTTAATTTTTGCTTTGAACAAGCATCTAAAGTAATTCGAAAATGCTATATCGAGTTCGAAAATAAAACATAGAGTTAAATTATTTCTAGCAAATTTGGCTTTTTTATAAAATCCGGGAAAACCGCATCAAATGAAATAAAAAGACAGCTTTTTGAAGACTCTTTGATAGCATTCATCTGATGTTTTATGTATTTGTAATACAAGTATTTGATTATTTCTCAATCAACTGATTTCGTAATACTAAAATCTTCATCAGATAACGATTTAATCGCTTGATCTAAAACTGCAGCAAAGATATTTGAAACGATGCACTGTGGAAGATTTGTATGTCAGTGGAATTGTCAAATTTTAAAGCTCATTATCGGTCTTAGATGTATAGATAACTTGACTTATTTTGAATGGAATGTTACAGATTAGTAATCAAATTTTCGTAAAAAAATTGTAAATTTCCAACTTTTAGATTCTAATATCATATCAGATAAGCATTAAAGTAACAAAAGATGGGAAAAATAGAAAAATAATACCCGAAAATTATTGTGGATGCTTTTAAGAAAACACAATCATAAGTATGGCAAGTATGAACAAGTAACAATTCTATTTATAAAGTATAAATTTTCCTTTATTTATTGATTTTTTCTTTCTTTATATATTTACACTAATTTTCCTTTATTTATGTGATGAATCAAAAATAATTCCAAAAACATTGTTGCTAGTTCCATCCATTGAATCATAATAATTGGATACTCGCAAGAAAAGGTAAATTATTTGATTGTTTTTTTTTTTTCCTTAAAATTCATTGAAAATGTTTCCTTTTTTAAAAAATTCATTTAGTAAAAGATAAGAAAAAAAAAAGCTTGTAAAAAAACTTCTTGCTGATATGACATAAAGATTAATAGAACAATCTGATCAGAGAATAGAAATATATTTCTATCATTTTTGAAAAAAATTTGCAATGTCTGAACATTTTGTTTATCTAATTGCGGATAAGAATTATTAGCAGTTGCTAAGATAGCATAAATGTTTTGAAAGAATATACTTGGAATTATTTTTGATCTAATTTTTAAATGTCAGTAATTTTTAACGGCTGTTGCAAGACAATTTGCAATTAATAACAGAAATTTAATAAGTAAATAGCCAATCAATCATATTTTGACCGCTTAGTTGGAGCAAAGTATGCTTCAGTGAAAAGCCAACTCGCGATTCTTTACTCTTATATTGTATACAAGCTAACAATGAAATGAAAAAATTTATTACTTAATTATCATTCTTATCATCTGATCCCCATTTTTTGAAACAGATTACGACATTAGAAAAGACAATGAAGGTTATACATTTAACTCAGTTGATACAATAATTGGTATTATTGACATAGCTTATTAGCACTATATTTATTTAATTAAATAATATAATTGTTAAATGATATAATAACTGCTCAGGAGAACCAGAGTAAAATGTTCGGCAAGCAAAAAGAATTAGTATAATTTAACTGATAAGATCTGTTAAATTATATTACAGTATTGAATGTAAATATCAAGAGAAGTATACTGTCGGTTTCTTTTCGTAAACCATCACTGTTTCGAAGTAATGAGGAGAAGAGATAAGAAATTCGTTTTTCCTTACAAGAAAAAGTTTTTTTCATGACAAAAAAAAAAAAAAAGAAAAATTATGAATATCCAATTCTATATGAAAGCAATATTTTATTAATTTACTGTCACTTGTGTGATATATGATGACAATACAATGATTGCAAAATAATATGACAATAGCATACTGATTCACGGATAATTTCCACCGACAATGACAATGCTTGCAGTATGAAATGCGATATGGAATTCTGCAAAACAAAGAAAAATTATTATAAATAACCAATCAGTCTAATGAAAGGAACAACTGTATGTTAAAAAAGAGAACCATTTCTATAAATTTCGATGAAACATACGATTTATGATCCTACAAAATCATAAAATACTACTTCCTTGCCATTATAGTTTTAACTTTCCTTTCCTCTAAAATTTTTTATTCTTTATACTGGAAAAACATAACTTTATGCAAATACGATTAATAATTGCAATTGTCTGTGCAATATCAATTCATGCTGCTGAATAATTCGGAGATGCAAAAATTGGTTGCAATAAAATTTCGATTTAATAATATTCTCGTAGTTCCTAATAATTGAAACAAAACTTCTTGCTGCAAGTTTAATATCATTCTTTTGATGTTATAGCAATTCACGTACTGATTATTTATCAATAGTCTGGCTGAATGTGCTGATATCATAATTTCCAATTACAATAAAATGAAACATGAATTGATAATTATTGATATCAATCTGTAATACCAACGTGCTGAATTAGTACCACGCTCCATCTCACTCTAATAATTGTAATTTAGTTTGATTAATACATGCACGAAAAAATTTGAATTATTTATATTGGGCTGCATTTTTGCTTTTATGACTTCTGCTACTATGACTTTTAACACAAATATAATTTATTAGAATTAATCAACATATCACTTTCATTTCTAAAAATCCGAAAAAAATAGGAGTTCATTGTACATATAAAATTCCAAAATGAGAATTATATCCAAAATTTCTCTATTTCATGATTCAGTGTCAGCAGTAATGTCATATGCTTGTCCACTGCTAATCACAATTAAATTTTTCGAGTGCTATTGTTTCTGATTTTTTTTAAAGCAAATTGTGAAATGACAATCTATTCCATCATTGAAACTACCAACAATTGATGTGATCTTTTGGTTTTAAAAAAGAAAAAGATTGCTCAATAAAGATGTAAGAAAGAAAAATTATATTTCCAAAAATGCTTCCAAGTATAAAATTCAAAATGATTAATGGCGCTGATACAATATATCACACAAAACTTATTTTTTACACAAGATTCTATGATCTGAAAATAATTATTACATAGCAAAAGAGATAGAAATTTAGTGTGAAGTACAATTTTGTCAATAATCTAAATACGACTTTTTCAATAGTATTGATCCAGCTAGATTACGACTATTAAAACTATCTTTGGAAAAATTTAATTTCATGAAAAAGCTCTACAGTATTAATAGAGAAGTATTTAACTGAATGAGGAAAACAAAACACTGTTTAGTTGAAAGTGATGCCAATGTATTTCGAAAATTCCAGTAATTCTCGATACGTTGCATCAGAGTAATTTCCTTTGCTCTTCAAATGAAGAAAACGCCATAATGACTTGAAGAATATTAAATTCGAATATTGTACGAAATCAACATAGCTCTGTTAATATATCAGAAATTGGTTAAAATTTTTGCGAACATGCTGGAAATACCGTATTAAACATGATTTTTGTCATTTTAAGTTTGTTTAGTAAATTTAGTATTGCACGTTTTACATTCTGACGAAATTGTTTGACAAAAATTAAAGTGACTGTAGGCAAAATGGAACCATTGAAAATTACATAGCAATTGATGAAAATATTGACAGGAATTGCGGCTTCTTTGCCAATAAATTTGAGGGCAAGTTTCAAAAGAAAGTTGTAGCAGAGAATTTGAATTTCTATTGCACCACAAATTATTGCTGCTTGAATTAACATCAGTCGTTCATATTTTGCTACATTCATCGTTTCATTTCCTGCAAAAATTCTTGAAGCGATCAAATTTAATTATTTTATTTAAGAAGTTGATAAAATAAAGAAAAGAAAAATAAAAAAATAAAAAAATTTGCGAAGAACAAAGTTTCTGGAAAATTTTAAAAGAATTTTATAAAACGAGCATTATTTTCTTTAGTTACGGAAACAAAAAATAATGCTATCTTACCGCTAGTTCTGTTTAACTCTATAACACTTATTCGTTTGTGACGCATTTTGAGAAATATTGGAATATATACTACGAACATTGCTATGGGAAACGACAGAAAGAAAAAATAGCGAACTCTGCAAAGAAATTAACGAATAACAACGGGTGAAAATGTCAGCTGAGGATGATAATTGCTTCGATGAAAGAAAAATTGAAGAATTTCGAAAATTAATTTTACTTTGCAAAATGTCGCAATGTTGATGTTCTATAAAAGTTTAAAAGTAAAAATAATGAACTTCATAAAAATTGCTCCACTTTCTCGAGTACTTTTAGTGCAATTCAAGGACCATTGGATATTCGAAACATTGAAAGTTTTAAAGCAATAATGAAATTCCGTGAATGACATCACTGAAAAGAGTAATAGAAATTTAAAGAGATTTATTATAAGCATTGAGATTAGAATTTAGTGGCACGATTGCATGTTGGATAAGAACCGAGCACGTTTTCTATATTTACTGATATAGAAAAACCAAGTGATTAATTACAGAAAAAATAAGTGATTAAGTTTTGGTAATTTCAAGCAAGTTGCGATTGAACAAGCCAGAGTTATATTGCGACTCATATGGGAGAATTTTACTAAAATCTCTTAGATATAGATAGCCCATACAATTATTGTTTCTGCAGCATTAAATTTTCAGAAAGTCTGTTGCAGATTCATTTGAAATTAATGATTACTTAAAAATTGCATAAGGAGTATTGCAGGATCATACCGAGAGCGGACAACCACATGCAAACGATGAGAAAATAGAACTTTGATGATTCGAAAAAAGCATTGAATTTCGGCAAATTCATGGTCACAAGGCGATTTACTGCCAAAAAAAATGTGAAATGCAACATAGAGAAAAAATAAAACGTATTCATAACAATTAATATGCTGTGAATCGGTGTTGTTTCATGTGCTAAAGCATAAATAAATTAGTTAATTAATACATTTCATCAAAATGTGCTTATCACATAGCAATGGAAAAAAAAAATCATATTTAACTTTATTCAGCAACAGAGAACAGATCATTATTTGCGATTTTAAATTATGTGTAATTTTCTCATGATGGTAACAAGTAAATGAAATGTGCGAAATAGAATGAAAGCAATTTACCTTTAGTATTTTTAGTCGCTATTATTCCAAATAAAACAATGGTCACTTGTGGGATGAAATTCAAGAAAGTGCAAATGATAAGTTGGGATGAGATACAGATGAATGCACGACTGTAAGGAATGTCCCGAGTGCAGAATACAATTATCAACAATATGTTGCTGACAATACCGTATAACAGGAGTAGAGAAAATAGTATAATCGCAACATATCGTTTTACGGTATTGTACTCGACTCTTATGTCGAACACATTTGCCGTATTTCCTTCATGGCAATATAATGATACTATTAGAAATAATACAATAATATAGTTCGAACGAGCCATTGCTCACCATTAATCTTTTACTGGAAATGTTTATTTCACTTCAATTTATTTATTGCTCAGAGCAAACCCAATTGGTAAGAGTTTCGATGCCTGAAATGAAAATGTTGCAAATTGCTTTTTACTCCAATTGCAAATTTTTTCCGCTGCTATCTTTTTCATTGAACTACAGACGAATGAAATGTGCTCAGACTTTCAATAGATATCAGGTTAGTATTCATGAAGTATTAACACGAGCAAAACACGAAATCAAAAATCGAAACGAAATTAAAAATCATTTATGCGCATTCGTCCAATTTTAAAGAAATCGTTAATCTATGTCTTTATCGCGGATCAATAACTTTTCCTGACTTAATCGAAGTGTTGCTTCGTTCTCGAACAATGAAAACTGTGATAGCAGCCGATATAGAAAAAACATTTTTTCAAATAGAACTAAATCTAATAGAAAGAAATCGTACTCGATTTCTTTGGTTAAAAGATATTTGAGATCGAATGAATGAAGAAAATTTAAGCTGTTATTGCTCTAGAAGAATTTCTTTTGGAATTATATCATCTCCTTTTTTACTATCAACTACATTTAATAATCATTATGAAAAATAAATCAATCTTAGGTGAAGCAGTCATGAATATTGGAGAATTTTTTTCTAATGATAAAAACTTTAACGGGAAATAACCTGATCAAGATTGAGCTGAGATAAATTTAAAAAAAAATTCTGGGTATCACTTGAAATCACGATAAGAAAATCATGCAGTTAAATCTAAGAGTATGAACTGGGAAGGAATTTCCATGTTCATATTCTTGCAGTTAATACAAGGCGGACAATGCTACAATTTGTAGACCCATGGGATTCTTTATTCTATGAAATGATGCAATTCGAAATATTTTTTCACAGTTCACAGAAAAAGAATGTCCTTTTGGAGCAAATTATAAGTGAAAAAGGCGAAGAAATCTGAAACACTCTTGTAAATGAATGATAAATGAATACTCTTAATTTTTGCTTAATTCCGTATTGCACCTATTAAAGGTATAACGATACCTCGATTAAAACTCCAGCAATATTCATAGGGAGCAATAAGAGCCTAGTTCGTAATAAAACGACGGATCACGAAAACGTACTGATAAACTTATGGATTCCAAATGTGCATTATATCGGATATAAAGTCACTCCCAATTATTATCAATATTCGTATAAAACTGAATCGACGAAGTAAGACGAATTTTTATTCGATTATATTTCAAATGAACTTAATCAGTCGATATGACAGCGAGAGGATTTTCAAGTATTTTAAAAGGATTTCTAAAAACTATTTCTATAGTGGAACAGGCTGTCGTTGAAATCGCGGGAATGAAAAAAGAAAATCAGTGATCCCTTTGTTTTAAATTTTACATTGCATATTTGATATAGTTGACTGTAAAATCATTTTTTGTCTATCAAGTTAATGAGCTTTAAAAAAGCTCTCTTTCATCATCAGCTAACCACAGGCGCAGTCTCATGCGCACCAAAGACGCATGCTTCCGAGAGAACAAAGGATCTTTCTTCTCTACAAAATGATACCACGATCCTCCACCCACGAAGAAGATGAGGGTGAGCAGTACAAAAATCATTTCAACGAATAAGCTGCCATGAGCTCGATCGGGTGGACCAGCTTGTGGTATACTAATTCTTCTTCTTTCCATAACCTATATCCCCCCCTTTTTTGCATTATAATCTCTTCATGATATTATCGAAAAAGATGTAATTGTTGTAATACAGGTTATAGTGTTGAAAGGAAAGAAAAATAATTGGCACAGTGGAAATTTAAATTCGTTAGATTCCGAAAATGAAAAGGAAGAAGAATGAAAAACTAAAAAGAGTGGTAAATCAGTTATGTAATAAAATTATTTGCAAAGAAATGATATAATAGCAAAAAGAGTTGAAAGGAAAACTGTTAATCGCTCCGTGTAAATCTAAGAATATCGATTTACGTTTTTCAATAAAATATTCGTTGATTCATTCATATATTTTTTTGAATTCAAAAGAGGAATAATTAGATTTGAAATCAAATGAATATGAAGTTGGAAATATTGGCTCAAAAACAAAAAACAATTAATTCAGTGCTTAATTAGCAAAGATGAAACTTCTCTGGGAAAAAGTAAGTCAACAATGAATTTTGTAAAGCTATCAAAATAATATAGAAAAATTAATGGAATTTGCTACACATTGGAAATTTTTATTTTTTTTAATGAATTATAGGAATTGCCATTAAATTGGAATTTGATTTAATTCAACTGGTTTTTTTTTCATCATGTCTTAAATCTTCAAAGAAAAAAGAAATTATAGTCAAAAAAGTTTTAGCTGTTCTCATCATTTCCAATAGAAAAAAATGAGCAGAAAATATTAAATAAACTAAAATTAAATGAGTTTTCTCTTGCTGAAGTTTTTAATCTCTTTCACTCGGAAATGTCGCAGTAATCGAAATATTTTATAATACAAATATATTGAGATAATTAAGGTACTCTCGTATTAAGTAAATATGTCAGTAGAAACGAAAAATTTCGTAATATAAAATTATTTCGATTCATATTTTTAAATAATCAAAGTATTTGTACTGCAACATATTTCTCAAATGACCATCACTCAAAATGAATGTAAATAAATGCTGCGATGTCTATTTTAATAATCGATTTATCTAATTCTCATTCTAATTTCTTATCATCAAGCTTATCTTTAATAATAAAACATCGTAAACAGAATTTTTTCAATTCCGCTTCGTTTCAATTTAACTTTTATCCCTCATCGAACAAACTTCAACAATTATTCCTATTATCAACGATCAAGAATAATAAATCGAGGCTCAACTTCCCAGTGATATTTAAGTAGTTAAAATAATTATTTTTTAATCTATGCCATCGATAACTTCTCCATCAAAAAATCAACCTTTCCAATAATTACTGTCTATGACATCCATCAAATAAATAGTTTCACAATAATTTCATGGATTATTTTATTATTTTGTGTTTAGTTATTACATTTACATTCTTAGGAGGTTAATCTATAACAATATTTTTATTTGGGATCTAAAAACAAAAAAGAAGGAAACATTTTATGAAGCTCTCTGAAAAGGATAAGATGGAATTGAATCAAAGATAAATCTCATCGATGTACAATTTCATTATCGATTTTCACTGATATTCCAGTTATTATTAACATACCGTCTTACTAATTAGGTATTCGTCCATCATCTAAATTGATTCAGAAAAAATGAAAAAAAAAAAAAGACACGAACACATATTTACTACTGTGCAATTCATTTTCGACAAGTCTTAGAAAAACTAAGTCCATATTTCATTTCAAAAATGAATTCAATTTCATCATCTACATTAATGCAATTGTAAATTGTTTCTTTGATCTATTGCCTTCAAGTGAAATAATTATTAATTTTACTAATCGAAGAGGATTTACCGCATTACTGTGTACGTTACTATATAACACAAAACACCTGATGCAATGTGAATTTTATCACAGTTATTCGCTTTCTAAATTCTGTCTGAAAGATTGCTCTCATAAGAATGCTATTTGCCTCCGAATTAGGTATATATCATTTGATTTTATTCATCTTATTGCATTTAGCATGAAATTGAAATTTAACTCCAAATAATTGGATTACTTTAAAGTGTTTTGAATGCAAAGGATATTCATTTTGAAATAATTCCTCTTCAGTTCTGTTTTTTGCGGGTTGTGCGAAGTAAAGCATGGTGTTCGATGCATAATGTTTCTACAGTTTCATTTTAATGAAATTGACTTTTAAATTTTATTTGTTATTTAATCATTGATATTATTTAGTAGGGCAGTCCTCATTGATTATCAGAGGGCAATCTTTGCAATCCATTCATTCAGAATCAATTTCAGCTTGTGAATAGATACAAAAAGATATTCACAGATGAGATAAAATTCAACCCATTTTTTTTCGTAATTAGCTTATTATTTTAAATTTATTTTGCTTTTTATCACCGTAATTGGTTGATTGTGTCTCAGAGGTTACGCAATAAATTAAAATGTCAAACAAAAAAAAATAAAAAAAGGAAACAAACAAACAAAAAAACACCCTACAAATTAGATCAGCTAATTAGTGAAGTTAGTTCATAGTTGGTACGGTGAGCTAATACATAAAATGTAAAAGCTCAATTTCATTAGAATGATATTGTAGAAACATTGTGTATCGAACAATATGCCACACTTCGCATTGCCCGCAAAGAACAGAATTGAAGGGAAACTATTTCAATATAAATATCCTTTGTATTCATAATACTTTAAAGAAATCTAATTAATTGAAGTTAAATTTCAATTTCATGCTAATTGCAATTAGATAAATAAGACCAAATGATATATATCTAATTTGGGGGCAAATAGCATTTTCAAGAAAGCAACCTCCCAGAAAGAAATTAACAAGCAAATAACTGTGATGAAAATCGCATTGCATTTGTTCTTTTGTGTTATGTAATAACGTAAACAGTAATGCAGTTAATCCTCTTCAATTAGTAAAATTAATAATTATTTCGCAATAGATCGAAGAAAAAATTTACAATAGCATTAATGTAAATGATACAATTGAATTCATTTTTGAAATGAAATAGTGGACTTAGTTTTCCTAAAACTTGTCGAAAATGAATTGAAAATAGAAATGAAAATGAATCGTACAGTAGTAAATATGTGTTCGTGTCCTTTTTTTTTTTCATTTTTTTGAATCAATTTAGATGATGGACGAAAACCTAATTAGTAATACGGCATAATAACTGGAATATCAGTGAAAATCGATAATGAAATTGCACATCGATGAGATTTCTTTGACTCAATTCCTTCTTATCGTTTTCATTTTCTTTTTTCCTTTTTTTTTTCTTCAGAGTCCTAAGGAAGAAAAATTGTTATAGATTATCCTTGTCAGCATGTAAATGTAATAGCTAAACACAGAATAATACAACAATCCATAAAATTGTCGTGAAAGTATTATTTGATAGCTGTCACAGACAGTAATTATTGGAGAAGTTTATTTTTTGATGGAGAAGATATCGATGGCATATGTCGTCGATCTTCTTAACCGCGACGAGATCAAGGATATTATTTCTTATCGTATTGTTTTTGTTCGCGGTATCTCAAACTTGGGTAATTAAACCTTTATTACAAAAATTAGATAACACGACAAGGTAAGCAACAATTAAAAATCAATTATAGCAATAAAACAATTTAAATGACGATTTATCAATACAAAAAAAAGGGTAACGAATAAAAGGAACCTTCTAATATTCCAGACGGAGCATCCAACCGCACTCCTCGAAGCCTTCATGTAAAATGATCCACAAAGAAGCGTCTACGTAACATAAGAAAGCTTTTCTTTGTTATCGCATGCGAAAGCGCTTTTGGATTTGATTTAAAACAGCATAAAACAAAAGTTAAAGTATTTAACAAAGCCCCATAAAACAAAGTCATTTGATTTGAAAAAAAGAAAGAAGTTTCATAAAACCATCAAGGTTTACAAATTATTTCCTTTAAAACAAAGAAATCACATTTCCCTGATTTCCTCGCTCATTTCAGCGGCACTCCTGAGGCGAACTATCCTTTTGACTTTGTTTTCCATCGGAGACCTCCAAAGTATAGAGATGTCCTACTGCTCTCACTAGCCTGCTTTCACTAGCTATTCTTACTACTGTTGATCGGCACGTATCATCCTTACCCCTATGAGTGCATGGATTCTTCCCATTTTCCAAATATTTCTAGGCAATCTGCTTTCAAAAACATCAGCTCATCTATCTCTGGTTCTGGTCGAATTCGGCTGCGAGTTCCTCGATGATTATGTTGAAACAAAGAAATAAATTTTATACAACCATCAAAGGTTACAAATTATTTCCTTTAAAACAAAGAAATCACATTTCTCTGATTCTCCTCGCTTATTTCAGCGACAGCATAGATTATAATTACTTTAACTATTTGAATATCACTGAAAAGATGAGTCTCGACTTGTTATTTTTGATTTTTAATAATAAGAATATTTGTTGGAATTTTGCTTGATGAGGGATGGAAGTAGAATTGAATCGAAGCGAATACTGCTTGTCAATTAATCGATGAAATTTATGGTCCGGTAGCAGATAATCTTGATTCTTTTTATAGTGGGAGCTGCTTTACAATATTCTAGACATTATATATAAGCTTATTTATTAGATCAGAAACATTTACATGTGAATGATTTTACGGTATTTTATTATTAAAGACAAGCTTGATGATAAGAAATTAAAATGAGAATTAGATAAATGACTCATTACAATAGACATCGCAGCATTTATTTATATTCATCTTAGGTAATGATCACTTCACTTTATAGAATATAATACAGTACAAATACTTTGATTATTTAAAAATATGAATCAAAACAATTTCATATTATGAAATCATTCGTTTATACTGAGATATTTACATAATATGAGAGTACCTTGAATATTTAATATATTTCTACAATAAAATATTTCGATTAATGCGACATTCCCAAGTGAAAAAGATTAAAAACTTCAGCAAAAAAATTCATTTAATTTTAATTTGTTCACTAATATTTCCTATCCATCTCTTTCTATTGGAAATTATGAGAATAGCTACAATTTCTTCAACTAAAATTTTTTTTTCCTTTAAAGATTTAAGATATGATGGCAAAAGAATCGGTTGAATTAAATCAAATTCCAATTTAATGGTAACCATAATTCATTTATACCAATAAGAATCAATTCCCAACGTGTAGCAAATTCCATAAATTCTTCTTATATCATTTTTGTAGTTTTACCAAATTCATTTTCTAATTGTTCCATTAATTCTTCTCCTTGTTGACTTATTTTTCCCCAAAGAAGTTCCATCTCTGCCAATTAAATACTGGATTAATTGCTTCTTGTTTTTGAGCTAATATCTCCAATTTTATATTCATTCAATTTCAAATCTAATTATTGCTCTTTTGAATTCAAAAAATATACATATTTACTAGCTGGCCTCCGCGTTGCCGATCCAGCTATCTATGAAAGTGAAACATGTTCGCGTGTCCGGGTCCAGCTAATCTATGTAAATAGAAATGTCAATGTTCGTTTATTCAAAATCTTAAACCTCTATAAGTTTCTGCGTGTTTAAGAACACGCACATTATCTTTATTCAAAATCTATGATATCGGAAAGTCCTTAACCTATTGCTTAGAAATTTTGAAACAACGTTGCATTCGAATATGCGCATGCTTTTAAATATTCATCGATTGATTTGAATTTTTCGTACGAATCAGCAAATGTTTTTGAATAAATAAGGCGAGAAATTAAAGCTTTTCGTTTATTTTTTGCTTGTGAGAAATGTAATTCGTTAATTTTTTCTAATTTTTGCGGAATGCAACTGCGTCGCGCAAATGTCGAGGTCATGATAGTGTATAATCAAATGTTTCGTTCAAGCAATTTAAGGACTATCTTTCTGACTTCTAATATTAAATTATGTCTTGGATCGCATGATCTAAATCGCACACTTCTAAAGATTGATCCTGAGCTCTGTTGATCGTGAATGAAAACGTCTAGCGAATTAGGAATTGCAATCTCTTAAATTGAAATGGCGTATCCATTGGAATCATAAAAATGCGTGGACGGAACTTCGCAAGTTCTCCACCGATTGTTTTCAAATTTTGACACAACCTTGTATTCGAATAGGCCATCACTTTTATATAGATATGCTTATTTTATATATATATATATTTTTTTTGACGCCAAGAGTATGAATTGGGAATTTCCTATCAGTTCATTTACTTAGAGTTAACTGCATGATGTTCTTTTCGTGATTTCAAGTGATGCCGAAAATTTTTTTTTTTTAAATTTATCTCAGCTCAATCCTGATCAGGTTAATTTCTCGTTAAAATTTTCATCATTAGAAGAAATTCTATAGTATTCATGACTGCTTCACTGAAGATTGATTTTCATTATCTGATTTTATTTTTGCTGCTCTATTTTTCCAAATGATAATTAAGTGTAGTTGATAGTAAAAAAGGCGATGATATCACTCCAAAAGAAACTTACCAGTATTTCATTTTTATTATTAGCACATAATTATTAAACAGTCGGTGAAAACGAAGCTCCATTCAGACATTATCTTAATTATTGCATTTCATAATTACATTTTTGCAAACTAAGAAATTGAAAATAAATAAGTGGATTACTTCATGACGCAAACACGGTTTGATTTCATCTTCACTACTGAATTATTTTTATGTAAATAGAGTAAAAGAATTTTATTATTTTTCCAGAAGTATCGAATGCACGGAAATTTATTCTAAAATTCTCTGTTTTCTTAGGTAAGAGTCACGTTTTACATAATATGAAAATATCTGCATGATTTCACTTCGATGAAGCAATGCTGCCATGCTAGCTTTATTATTAAGATTGTCGGACGGAAGCAGAATTATTACCAAAATATACAAAAAAATCATTTGAAATTCTCTAAATTTTTGTGAAAGTTTTCTTGGATCACTTATAGCTTTCCATCATTTAGATAAAGCAATCCGGAAAGGTAACTTTCGGTTCAGAAAAATGATACTTCTAATTAATTCTAAATCATTTTCATTACGGATGGATCGAGTTTCATGTTGTCTGTTGCAGATAGAAATATTGCAATTTCCACGAAAATTGCTATGATCATTGCAAACAATCGTCCTCAAATCTATCGAAAAAGAATCAGTCGTAGGCTAGTTCATTTTTATATAAAAACTGTTTTGGATATGCGTCACAATTTTCGATGCTTGGGTATTGTTTTATGAAGATCTTTTAAGAAGCCTTTCCAAAAACCTTTCCGAAAGGAAAGTTCTTTCCAAGGAAATTTTTTGACGGCATTGAATGCTTTCTGTTTTAAATATATAGATTTTTTTTGCAGCGGAAAGAAACATTCAAACATTTTCAAATGGAAGAGCGATGGCAAGTTGGAATATTTATACTGCGCATCTCAGAAAAATTAACAATTTGTGATATCTACTTCTTATTTTCTCGTGACATTTGCTTTTTAAATTCCGTCTAGCAGTCAGTATTTAGTTATATTTGCTGATTTCTTTTCTGAATACAATCTGCAGCCCTACATAATATGTATGCATACGAAAATAGCACTAATGACGATAATTTGAAGAAGACAAATTCAATAATCAGTTCTCTATTCAATGAATATCAATGACAATGCCAAAGGAAAATCTAGACTATTATTCAGTGCATAACAATTCAAATAGATTACATCAAATAGAATATATTAATAGCACTAATCATTAATCTAATTTTTATGCCTTTCTATTTCCTTCCTGCTTTCTTTTATAAGGTTGCAGGGATTTTTAATTGATTTAAACGGGTGGAAAGTGGATGATATAATATCCAGGCTCCAAAAGTTATAAACTACGCTATAAATTAGGCTGAGGCTTGAATAATAAAGAATATTCGGATAATCTTTCTTTCATCTTTTTGGATAGTACTGGTAGATATTTCTTACAGATCGCAATAGCATTCATTTTCCAAATTCAACTTAAACGAAAATCATTTCTATCGTTTTCAAAATTAACAAACGATAAATTTGTTCATAAATTTGCATATCATGCTACTTATACGATAAACAGGCATCAGAAATGAAATTTTATTTTCATCTGTTTCAGTTTTGATCATTGCCAATTAAATCATTAAAAAATTTTATTCCTCTTCATCATTAACAAATCATAACCACAGGCTTACAGAAAAGATCTATTAATTTTGTGCATCTTTTATCCGAAATTTCTAACAATAGCGGTCAGACATCCAATTGTTAATTGTCTTTTTAAGTAAACTATTTAAATAATTATATTCTAAGATAATTATTGTAGCAGAATATAGTGCAGCGACATCCCAGGCTGAATTGTATTTACAAAAAACTGCTCATTTTTTCTAATAACTATTGAAAACAATCGATTTATCATAAATGAAAATCAATCAAAAAATGGTGGATGTATCTTTTTGTTTTGGAGCCTTCCAGAAACTATAAATGAAAAAAAACAAAATTTGATCCATTTCAATCATGTAAATGTAATTTTATTTTAGAATTTCCGTCTCATTTATTTTATAAAGCAAAGCCTTTCTCTTGAAATAATATAAATAATCACTGAAACAAAACACATATTAAAATCAAAGTATCGAGAAAGAATCGCAGAGTTATCAACAAAATTACTTGATGTTTAATCGATTGTATGATATATCGATTATACTGCGCCATTTTTAATGAATAAATCACCAAAAATTTCAAAGTAAACTAAAATTTTATGCCAGATTAGCAATGATCTATCTGCAATAAGTTTTAATGTTAGACAGTGACCTTGACCAAGAAGCATTATCAAATTTTTTTGAGTAAGGAAGTACCAGAATTTGAATTTTGTATAACTTTGAGAATTTCAGCTTCGTAATTATAACGAAATCAATCAAACCTAAATGTTGTAGTGTGTATGGAAAGTTAGCTGAATCAAAATCAATGAATAATTGATGCTACAGTAGTCATTCATTTCGTATTCATAATTTTATATGATAATTTTAAACAATTGCACGTTTGATATTGTCATGAAACCGTTTCGAGAAAAATTAAATTGAAGGCAGGTAATATGCCATCATTAAAAGTCACGTAGGAAATAATGAGAATATTTGTGAAATTTTGGTTTCTTTGCTTATAAGATTGATAGTAAATTGCAAGAAAGTTACAAATTAAAACAGATAATTTCAACTTTCATTGCTTTCGCTTTGTATCCTGTAAGCATTTTGAATGAGAGCTTTACACGAAGCGAAATTCGCAATGTATAATTTGATGCGTCAGAAATGGAAGAGCATTTTGAAGTTGGCAAAATAAGCGGTAACATCACGTTGTTTTGTTCTCCGTGATTGTATAATTTAACACTAACTGTGCTTATTCATGATAAAAAAAACTTCTTTTTTTGAGCCTTTTTAAAACATTTTCAGAAACTTTTGTAATTTGTGAAATTTTTTGCAATTTTTTGGTTTTTTATTTCATTAATTCTCAAACAAAATAATCACAGTTAGCCATTTCAAAAATATTTGTAGTGTATGGAGCCAAGGAAAGGATAAGAACTGGAAATATGAGTGATCGATGTTAATTCAAGCAGTAATGATTTGTGATGCAGTAGAAATTCAAATTATCTATTCCTAGTTTTGGTCATCATTTATAATTAAAATAGCCAGCAAAGAAGCAGAAATTCCGGTAAACATTTTCGTCAATTGTTACGTCATTTTCAGTAATTGCCATATTGTCTACCGTCAATTTAATTCTCGTCAAATGATTTCGTGACAATGGCAAATAAGCAACTGTGGAATTGTTATCAATATTATGAGTACGAAAAGGATAAGTACTGCGGTATCAACGAATTCAGTAACTTTGATTGAAGTTCCAAGGGCATATAGTTCAAAATATGTTTCAGTTGTACTGTTTTCTTTTCTTTTGCGAAAATTGTACAACATTGTACTTTGCGATTCTATTCTATTGCAGACGAGATTGTTTTTACAACTTGTCCACTCATTCTTTCGCATCTCAGATTATTGTTTGTGAAGTTTTGAACTTTACCTCTCAGTTGGCAATTGCCTTGCATGAATTACTAAAAAACAAAAACGGTTTTGGTGGCAGGTTTTTTTTTATATCGCTCGCATATCTTTCATTTGTCATCATTCATTAAGAAAACGATATGAAGAGAAAGAAGGAATTTTGTACTGGAAATATTGATTTAGTGCATTTAATTTAAAATCACGGTTATTTTCAGATATCCATATCAGTTGTCTTCGATACATTTTTTTCAAATTTTCAAAAATGCCACGGTTGCTTTACAAAAATCTGTCAACATCGAACTTTGCATTTTTGCAAAATGAATAATTTTTTCAAAAAAAAATGTTGTTTTGGAGATAGGAAAATTGATGATGAAAGTCTCTGACCATTATTATTTAAAATTTTGAAAAATAAGTTTGCAAACTCAATGGACTTTTTATGCACACTTCAGTTTTATTCAATTAGCGTTAAAGTTTATAGAGTTATGCTCAGAAGTTTTCTGGATAACTCGCTTATTCTATCAGTAATATGGAATGAAAATTAATGCGAACATTTGTTATATGTCTGTTTAAAAATAATTTTTGTTTGAATTTCGAAAAATAAATGTCATTTTAATGTGTGAAAAATACTAATTGGCATCATCAAAGAGGACGAGAGAAGTAAGATTTGACATACTCAGAATTGGGATGGATTATAAAAAAAAACTCGAAACAAAACAGCTTTTCTCATTAATAAGAATAAATAAGACGCGCACTTTCCGGCCTGCCAGACTTATTAAATTTTGACGCAGCTTTATAAAAGAAAGCAGAAAATCAAAAGGTATAAAAATCAGAAATAATAATCATTGCTATTAATATTTCCATTTGAACTTAAGCTAATTGTTCGAGTTATAATTTCATGAATTTTTATGCATCATGTGAAATACTATTCGATTCGATTGTTTTCTAGAATCAAATTCAGTCCTAAAATCATTAGATCGTATTTATGCAAGATCAGAGCACACAATAAATACTCCTCAATATTGGCTATTAGAAGGAATTAAAATAAAAACAACGAAAGAATAGGAAATAAATATCACAGATTGTCAATCCTATAAAAAAAAAAAAAAAAAAAAAAAAAAAAAAAAACGTAGTATTCATATGATCTATGGTATCTATATATGAAATGTAGTATTAATGTGATCTGTGACATCTATTTTCTATTCTTTGGAAATTTTTTGCTGTTAAAATTTGATCCCAGAATTTTAGAATCCAAATTCGCAAAAACCTTATCTCTGTTATGGACTCTATTGTAGATGTTGTCAGTCCATAGTCTTTTACACAGCATCGAACACTGGATGAAAGTTTGCTCAATAATACTGTAATAGGTCGTTTTTGACATATTATTATATTATTCCTGATATAATTTTCAAACTGTTATAAGAGTAATACAAGTGTGTTTGATATAAGAAACGAGCATTATACAACTTAGAATTTGTAGCAGTTATATTACTTAACGTATTTATTCCATAAAATTGAATCAACATATTTGATTTTCAATCTCGCAATACTTGATTTTATTGGTGACCAATTCCTTTAGCATAAGAAAGGAAATTCGTGAAAAATTCCATTACCATATCAACTTTTTTTTTTTTTTTTTGCATTAATTATATCAGATTTAGAACTGTTAAAATCAAATAAATTCAAAGAATCAGAAATATGATGTGAAATTCGATAAGAAGTAAAATTCAGCAAAAATATCACCGTCTTTTTGTACAGTCTTCGTGGAATACAATAGTATCAGATTCTTTCTTTGGGATATTCAAAAGGATTATTAATGTGCAAGCATTTCAGTACATCAAGTGACATGGGTATCATTTCTGAAAACTTTCTCTTTCACATTTCTGCTAACGCCGAATCGCTTTGCGACGTTAATTTTGCAAAATAATGAAGCTTTTTTCGAGTCAGTAAGATTGTATTTTCTATCAGATTTGGTATGGTTGTCAGTTTTCGGTATGGTTTTTTGTATTTTTCAAACATTGAATGTAATAATTGTTATAGTTTTGCATGTTCCTGAAAACAAGTCGAAAAAAAAAAAAGATTCCGGGAAATAACGCAAGTCCCGGTGAAAAATAATGAAAAATAACTTAGATATCTACTGTGAGAAAAACTCAATATCTACTCACATTGTTATTTTGGAAATACACTTATGTGAAAATTTTATAAAAAATAGCTTTTGCTTTCACAAATAGCATATGAAATAGTATAGCATTTTGATGAAAATCGATGTGAACACTTTCTGCCATGACATCTAATTGTATTAGATTTTATTAGAGATATTATGAAGAAATATTGCACACTGATATGAATATTATTGTTAAATGAGAAGAGTTGGTGTGTAGAAGCAGAATGTTTTGTAAGTGGAAAAATTTTATTAAAAGCCGAGAATGGCAATAAATGCAATGCTTTTAAATAAAAGAATCTTTCGAAACTCAATAAGCGATAGCAATTTTCAAGCAACAATTTGAAAAACTCGTCCGTTTGCTAAATTCAAATCAATTTCCCATGTAAAATAATTGTATTCATTATTTGCTTGTAAATTTAATGTATATATTATTATTAGAATATTCTGGTCATGCTAAATTAGTGGACGAAAAAAGAAAACAAGTTGACAATTCAAGACCCTCAGATTATTCCGGGAGTTAATATAAAAAGCTAGGACGAGTAAATCTGTTATCATATGCGAATTTCTTTTTTTTTTAAAATGCGGCACTGAAAATTCTAATATAACCAAATTTAGTTTTTGATTAATCTACAATAAAATCGAATCATTTACTTAACGACTACTTCATTTGAACTCGAACAGTAATTTTTTCGATTGAAAATCTCAAACGAAGACGCAAAAATTGATGCTTTACAATGTTACGAGCTTGTTTGTCGTAAATGAAATAGATTGTTGGGAGTAGCATACGATACAAAATGGTGCAGCAATTCACAAAAATACCTAATGGTATATTGGCTTTCTGGCCAAAAATTTTTAGCACAGCCCATGGCAAAAAATTGTAAATAAGAATTGAGATTTCTGTTGCGCCGCAAATTATTGCTGCCTGAATTAACATAATCCGCTCATAATTTCCAGTGCTCACTGTATATGGCACATGTCCGCCATACATCTTTGGAGTTTCTAAATATACTTATTTAACAAAGAAAGAAAATAAGACGAAATAATAAAAATTAAAAAAAAGTCGATATGTTCGAAAAGAAAATTATTGAAAGGGATTCTCAGGCAACATAAAAAATAATTTATATCTTCGTTTTGTTTTTCTTAATACGGAAAGGAAGAATTCAGTGGAACCAACTTTGTATTTGATTGATATCCAAAATGGAACGACGTTTTCGTTGGATGTTATAGAATATCATGATGTACATAACGAATATAGCAACAGGCAAAACTATCGTCCACACATAAAGGAAGCTGAATGATTAATTAGAAGTTATCTAACGTTCAGTGAAAAACTGGAAAAGTATTGCTGCTTTAGCATTATTTTGAGACATCTTTACGAAGCAGTACAATGTAGAAATTGAATTAAATCCTTACAGTTTGATTTATTTCTAGCTTGAATGTTAATATTCATAAAAATTCAAAATGACGCTCAAATGCTACCTCAAAAAAATATTCGTGCTTTCTATTGGCTGCTTCGTACAATTTCTTTTCCATCGCAAGGATGAGACATGGTACCTTGTGGTGCAATAATGAAATTCCACGGTTGTAATAACTGAAAGTTTTATTTTTTTACATAAAAAGAAGTTAATGAAGTGACATCTGAGATCAGTCATTTTATATACAATGGAATTGATCGAATTATCATTTGAAATATCATTCCGAATCTTTAATTGGATGAAATCATAGTAAACGATAAGAATGTTGCTCTTTAAAATATCACTTATTTTATTCATTGTTTGAGAAATACAATGGACCAACCGAAAACTGACAACCACACCAAACCGAGTAGAAAATACAATCTTACTGATTCGAAAAAAGCATTGTGTTTTGGAAAAATTAGCGTCACATAACGATTCAGCGTGAGCAAAAATATGAAATGTAACGTAGAAAAAATCGCAAAAATTCTCAGAAATGGGAATACATGCGTAACCCACATCGTTTGATGTCCTAAAATGTATGCAAATTAATTGAATCGAATGACAAACTTTGCCAAAGAAAAGCCTTTCATATTTCCACACAGAATTTTTTTTTTCGCATTTTTTACACAATCTTTCATATTTATATTTCTAATTTTTCAGATTTATCTAATGTTGATGAAATTGATGAAAATCGAACTATTTATTTCAAGTTTGATATGATCAATGCGAGGAATTTCTGGCAAGCATTGTCAATAGCAGCAATTACATCGAGATTGAAAATTAGATTTGTTTGCGTAATTTTACGGAATGACTAACCTTCAGAAGTGCTTTTGTTTCGTAATATTTCAGGTAAAATATCGGCCGTTTGTACAAGAAAAATGACGAAATTAGAAATGATCAGTTGCAATGAGATGAGAATGAATGCATGACTGTAAACATTCCCCCGAACAAAGAGTACGATCATCATCAGCAAATTGCTAATAATACCACAAAGCAGAAGTACGGTATAAAGTATAAATGCCACATATTTTGTGCTCGTATGATGCTCGTCCTTTGTGTCAAACACACTTGTCGTATTACTGTTATGACAGTTTGAAGCTAATATTAAGAATACTATGATAATATAACAAGAACGAGCTGCCATAATATTACCGGTGAACTTTCCTTCAGTGTTCAAAATTATATAAAAGAGTGTGAAATGACTAAAATTTTCAATATCTGCAACAAAAGTATTGCCAGATTTCGCAAATTTAGATTTCAAAATGGTAATTGCAGTTGATGGAAAGAAATGCATTGATATTTGAGAAATTAAAGTTTGACTCCGAAATTGAACTTCAATTTTTTGTAAAATTGTATAGGAATTGCTATTATCGACATTTATGATTTTTCCAGTGTAAGATATACTGAACTCCCATATTAGCATAATTTCGCATAATAATTTCTATGCGATCTTTTTGATTCGTATGGAAATTCTCGTACTCAGTTAAGTATTTCAGTGCAAAACAAATCAAATGAATCATCTGTCTGTTAATTTCGTATCATTCATTACAGTAAATCATTTGCAATAATATTCATTAGAAGCTTGGCATAATTACCATCATGGCAATGCTAGCATGGACATCCTGAATGTTTCCGTTTTAGGCATACCTTTTAGAGTTTGGTTTTAATGAGAAAATTTTAGAATTTTTAAGGAAAAACTAAAACTTCAAAAAAGTCAGATTTGATTCAAATTTTTCAGCATAAGACAATTTTCTGCAAAAAATTGTCTCCTTGACATAAATGAATAGTTCATAAACTTGAAGTTATGTTTTTTCATCAGAATCATAAAGCGATTGAAATAGTGGCGAAGAAAATGAGAGTAAAGAAGATTAGGTACGAATCAATTCATAGTACGTAAATTCTCGAGAATAATATTCATTATTCATGAAAATTTAGCTGTAGCTGTAGCTGTGGTTTATCGTTCGGAAAGGTTTCTGGCGAATCAATTATTCACCAGCAAACAATATAAATCTTAGTCCCAACACTGATTACAAATATAACATTACAATGACATTTTAAATTTGTTACAATCATTTTTTAACTCTTTACAATTCATATTACTGACATCTTATGTGTCGGGTTGTGAATTTCTTCCAGACCAACAAAAAGTCAAAATTTTGATAAAATTATACTGTCTTCAACATTTGCTTTTCATTTGTGGACAAATTTTATGAAACAAATCTCAAATTTTTCCATCTCATCTCCAATACATGGTATTGATGTTAACTCGACTTTTCATTACTACTCTGATTATTTCACAGCTATTCTCATACTATAGACATTTTCTATAGCTTACATTTGTCGATTTATCTATTTGGGATTAAACAATGCGCAAACCTTGGAGTCTTAATTGAAAGATTGGGAATTACGCAAATTACGCTTATCAACTCAATCAATCTCATTAAGTTTTGTAAGTTGCGCAAATATTTGGCCACTAAAACACCAAAACTGAAAACAAGCATAGATAATACTGAAAAACATCATAATTTTTTATATTTACCAATTCTTCATTCATCAACTGAATTAAAAAGTTTACAATTAGCTTTCTAAGTGGTAGAAAAAAAATTCAGAATAGAAATAGCAAAACAAATGAGTTATGTAAACAGTATTAGAACGACTTGGCAACCGTGAGAATGACTTTAATTATAGTTTTATTATCTTGAAAAAGCAGCAAAGGAAGGTTCAGTAATACTTTAATTCAGTTTATCTTGAATATATCTGAAAAACATGCAAAAAAAGTTGAACTGAAGTATTACTAAACCTTCTTTTGTTGTTTCACATGATAACAAAGCTGTAATTAAAATCATTCTCACGGTTGCTAAGTCGTTGTTTAGATCTAACAAATCATAGATCTTATCTGGCTCTTAAATTATCGAGAAACATCTAGATTAACACACAAAAACTTTATTATCGGACAAAGCATAAAAATATTCAAATTTTATTATGGAGGAAAAACAACAAATACAACTAATGTCCGATTACCGCAGAATTACATTCCTTATTGCATATCATCATACACTTAATCATTTTCTACCGCAATTTTCTATGATTTTGTTCAACTTGATTCATTTTTCAAGTTTCTTATTTTTATGATTCTTCTGACGTGGTACTAGTTCAATATTTTACTATCACGTGCAAAACACATCTGCTCCTACACATCAGTTCTTCTCTTTTTACAAAAACATTCATGTAAGCATGCAATTTTCGTTCACAAACTATTTCTTAAAAAAAAAAAAAATGCAACACAATTAAATGTTTTTCATGCTTTGCCCGATAGTTTAAGTCTTTGAATGTTCAACTATCTGTTTCTTAGTAATTTGAAAGCCAAATAAAATCTATGATTTGTTAGATCTAAACAACGATTTAGCAACCGTGAGAATAATTTAATTACAATTTTATTACCTTGATAAAGCAGCAAAAAATGGTTCAATCAGTTCAGCGTATTATTTAACTCTTTCGTTTTGCTTCTTCTTTTCTGAACATTTTAACAATTAATTGATGCTTGTGTTGAAATGAAATATAATACTTTTCGTATTTAAGTAATCACGCTGTTTCCTAACTTATAATGATTATTTTTCTTTAAAAGTTAGTAATTCTTTCCTAACTAAACGCTTTACAATTTAAAATATACTTATACTGCATTTAGCGCGAAATTTTTACTTCATGAATGGTTAATGTTTTTTTGTCATCTTCTCTGTCGCGGATCTTCTTAACCGTTACAACGACTGAGAGTTCTAGAATTGACGCCGATCTTCCTAACCGTTACAATTATTGAGAGTTCTTGTTTCTTGTTGTACTGTTCTCAAAACCTCAAATTTGGGTACTTAAACCTTTATTATAAAATCTGATAACGCGACAAGATATGTGGCAATTACAATTCAATCATATCAACAAAACCATTCTTATGACAATATCATGACCCAAAGAAGATTTAGACCAAATATACTCCGATGCATTCAAATAACCGACCTCATGATAGCACATCCTTCTACAATGGTCCTATGGTCAGGACCCTCTTCTTATTTATAGATGGAGGATCCCGCCAGAATTTGATCTACAATAAGGCTCCATTTTTAGCGCATGAGAACGCGCCTTTTTTGGCGCGTGACCTTGGCAACAACAAAAAATGAAGTTACAAAGCCATTTGACCTATAAACAATGAAACATATTCACATTCAGTAAGGTTAACAAATCATTTGAAAATCAAGAGTCACTTATTTTCTTATATTCTTCGCGATTTCAGCGACACTCTCCATATAATTCATTTCACGGAATGAAATAAGTAATCTCAAATATTTTTAAAAGGAAATGATACTTGCAGTCAAGATAACCGAGAAACTTTACAGTAAGAATAATTTGAACACTTAAATCATTTTTATTAAGTGTCGAGAAAACGTCTATTGCAAATATTTCAAGTCTCAATCATTCATTATGAGAAATAAATAATTCAAATTATTTGGATCAAAATTTTTGAAGGAAATTTTAAATCATAGAATTCAAGGGAAATATTCTTGCGTCAAAAAAGATTTGCAAGAAATAACGTAATTCTTATATCAAGTCAAATTTTGGAGGAATTAATGTTAATTTCTTATCAGTAATTCAGTAAAAATTGACATTAAGGAAGTATGGATTTGTTTAAAGATCAGTTGAAGATGTTACTTCTTCGGTATATAAATTCAGGGAAAATCATTTTTATGAATTAAAAGATAATTGTATTCTTTTTTTTTTTTTTTTTAAATCGAAATCCATTTTTTCCATGATTTTACAATAATTAGCATAAGTTATATAAAAACTTAACTTATGTCACCTTAAAAATTATCTCACTTAACTTATGTCATCTTAAGAATTGTGTTACTTATGTCATCTTACTTATGTCACTCATTAGCTACTTGCAGATTCAAATTTCACCATTAAAAATTTTTGTTTCTATGCCAGTTGTTTCAGTTATGCAATAATATGATTTATACAAGTTTGAAATTTACAACTGGAAATGATTACAATTTCAGGAAACTTTTTCAGTACCAATCCTTCAATTATCTTTTACTTAAATCATCAATGACTCATTTCAGGAGCTATATGATCGCAACTAAACAACAATCTTGCATATTTGCTGATACTTCTAGAAATATTCTGTCACATTGACTTTTTCAGCTATTTACTTAGCACCATATCCGTACCGTAGTATCATATTCGTACCATAGTACCAAAATCAGTACTATTAGTACCATATCCGCCATAAAAGATTTAAGTTGACATCTACGTGAAATACTGTATCGACAAAAATTTGCTCCCATATTTATCTTCATAGGAATTAGATAGATTTAACATCTAAAGCATTCTGATTTCACTTATTCTGCATATAATTCCATTCGCTATAATTTTACGGGAACGTGTATGACGTGTGGTTTCATCTGCTACGATATTTATAGATACCTCCAATTATAGCATATGGCAAATATTCGTTCTTGTATTCTTCTCAATAGATGATGATGATGAATAGTTTCTATATACGTTTCCATACGTTTTATTTTACACGTATACGACTCGTGATTTATTTTTAACTTTACTTGCAGACACGTCGCAACTATCGGCAAATTGCAGAGATGGAATACGTGGACGTGTATAACTCGTGATTCATCTTCAACGTCATTTGCAAGCACGTTGTAATTATCGGCACATTGCAGAGATGAAAAGAAGAGATTTGGCAAATTGCAGAAGCAAAAGAGCAGCTGCGAGAAGAAAGTGTAAACATTACATTATTTTGCTTTGCTCTTTCAAAACTTTGTCGTTCGAAGCATAGTTTATCAATATTTTACACTTCTTAATATTCATTCATTTTTGATGACGTGACGCATTTCTATACTACGTGCTATTTTTTCACGTCATATGCAATTATGGGTAATTATAAATCACGTCCACTATCTTCATGTGCAGGTAACTTTTTAATTTTTTTTTTTCTTGTTTACTTTTAACGGAATTAAAATTTACAAAGGAAATTAAAGTTTTTTTTCTTTTTTTTTTAGACAAGATGAGTAATTTTTTTATTTGTCCGATAAAATGGGCATTTTTGCAAATGGCATTGGAAAATTAATTTTATTCATGTTTTCTTAGATGAATTGAAGAAAAAAATCAGTGAAGGTTATGCGGTGGTACGATCAAGACTGAATGATGATATTAAGCCACGTTTTGATGCTTGGAATATGTTGCAGAATGCATGTTTGTAAGTTATAATGATTGCAATGAAAAATCCTCTTCTTTTCGCTGAAAGTTGGAAAAAAGTTTACGGGAAAGTTCATTGTCTCGAAAAGCATTAAAACAAAATTCGGTGTATAGGTTAAAACGATTGATCTTGTTGATGGTAGTAAATAACAAAAATTTTTTTTTTAGTCAAGGTATACCGAAAACATTGGAAGAGCAGTTAAAAGGTCTGAAAAATCTGGATGAACGTACTGAAGACCATCAGCTGTCATTGTTGCATCTTATTTGCGCCGGACATTCAGAACAAGTATCTTTAATTTAATTCGGGGGTGGTTAGGAGTGTATTTTTCCTATAAGAAGAATCTTTTTAATATAAGTTTTTTGAAATTCAAATTTTAAAATTTTGTTTCAGCAACCTGAGAAAGTTGCCATTTTGTTTGAAGCATGTAATGATGATGAGACGAAAAAGGAATCGCTTCTGAAGCATCTCTCTAAGAATGGTTTTTCTGCTCTTCATTTCGCCGTATACAAGGTAAAGTATCATTTGATATATTATTCTCTGTTCTTATTTCAATATCTCCGAAACATTTATCTTTAGCATTATCACAAGTGATTACATACAATTTATCACTGACCAATAATTGTAGATTGGAGATGTATTTGGAATTTTATTCATTTAGTTTATTACTTTAGTCATTTTCCAATCTTTGTCATCAAGAAATGATTCTTCAATCTCTTATCTTTTCGTCCAGAAGAAAGATGAGTGGAGAAGAAAGCTATCATTATTTATATATTATTTTTTTGTTCCATGGGTATGCTGGCAAATGTTTTTGAATCTTGTCATTCTAAATTTAAAATAGATTTGTTAGTGATGTTTATCACCGATTGTCTCTAATCATACTTATCACTGTCATCACATTAGGATGAATTGGAAACAGTAGAAAAATTGCTAGCAGCTGGAGCAGATGTTGATTTTGCGGGTCGCAACAAATTACCACCGCTTCATTTGGCCGTAATGTGCGGTAACGCTGAAATGGTAGAAAAATTGATCGACCGTGGAGCTTCGTTACAAATTACTGACTTTGTAAATTTCACTCCACTTCATTGCGCTACTTATTTCGCTCATGAAAAGGTCTGCAATATTTTTGAATAGTATATTAGTTGAGACTAGAATAATAAGTTCTCATCTTACAAAATTTTAGACCATAACTAACTTCATTATTTATTTCTGATAAATTGGGATCCTGCAGATAGTTCGTTTGTTAATAAAACGTGGAGCTGATTCTAATGCTTGTGGTGGAGTACAAGATCGACCGTTGCATCTGGCCAGTAATAAAGGACAGATTAGTATTGTTTCCGCACTTCTGGAAGCGGATGCTGATCGTTTGTTTTTTAAATTCTCAACTAATTTAAGAAAATTTTAAATTAATATCGGAATAATAACATAACTAATTTAATCCATTTTTACATAGAAATCAATAATAAATAAAAATTCTTCATTAGTTTAAGCTCTGAGCCATTAGCCTGTTTATTTGAACTATTCTACTGTTCAATAATTCTAGATACGTATCCTAATTTTACATATTGTTGCTTATAATTATTGTTCGGAAATTGCACTGTTTTATAGCAACTCTAGCTGATGATGAGGGTAATACATCGCTACATTTTGCTGCAAAAACGGGTCACGTCGGAATCATCGATTTATTGCTTCTCAAAATTGGTGCCGGGCATCAGCAAGTATGTATTATCTAACATCATCTAATAAATGAATGTAATTTTTTGTCAAAAATAGTCATATCATATCTTAAACCTATTTTATTAATTCGTCTACTTTTTATACTATTATTATGACATTTAGCCTTTTCTTCCCGTGAAATTTGGCCTAAGCATTAAAATTTGTATATTTGGTAGTAGTGAGCAATTTCGAAACATGTCGAGAAGTTTAAATTGTTCAAAAAGATAATACTGCCTGCTAGAATAAAATTCAAGCATTTAAATCTTAAAAAAATTTCCAGTGAACTTTGAACCATGAAAGGCTAACGGTTACATCAGGCACATGATTTATATTATTAGATGTTTCATTAAATGACTGGATGAATAGGATTACGATTTCTCTTATATAGTCTTGAAAATTCAATCGACTTGAACTTTGATATTCCTATAAAAATGAAAATTTTTCTTAGTTTCATGACTTGCTACAAATAACTGTCAATTATTATACATTTAGTCTTAATTAATTTTTTAAATTCCTTTTAGTTGGCCTTGAAAACCAATGTTTATGGAGATACACCTCTTCATACAGCTTGTTATGCAGGACGTTTGGATGCTGTAAAACGGCTGTTGACTTTTACTGGATCGAATAGCTTGAATATGGTAATTTTTCATGATAACCGGAAAATCAAGAACTCATCTTTTTTTAAAAATATATATTCTTATCAGGGAAAAAATTATGAGTGAGTTTTATGTTTAATATAGGAAAATGTTTTCTCCGAAACACTTTTGCATGCAGCTTGTACAAATGGCAAGAATTTGGAATTGGTAGCTTTTTTGTTAAAACAACCTGGTGTAGATGCTAATTTTCAAGGACAAGATGGTCATACTGGTAGGTGTGAGCTTTTCCTAAAATTTTCTCTATACAGCAGAGGATAGGGAGTTTTTTCTTTCAGAGAAAAGATAAATTTTTTCCGGTTTTTTAAAGAAAATTTTTTACAACAAAAAGTTTTCTCTTTTTCTCAGAAATCTAAATTAATTTCAAAAATTTGGAACGGATTTTAATAAGCAACCTCATATTTGAAGTTCAATAAAAGCACATTTCATGACCCAATCTGTTTATGAATCAAAATGATTTTCCAAAATTTCAGCCTTACATAGCGCATGTTATCATGGGCATTTGCGATTTGTACAATTTCTGTTGGATAATGGCGCAGATCAATCATTAACTGCTCGAGCTATTGATTATTCGCTCTTATCAAGTGACGAATTAAGCGGCAAGTTTAATTTTTCTAGAATTAATTTATTTACTTTCAGTATTTTGTTATATTTTTATCTATTTTAATTTCCTAATCAGATGATGCGTAATTATTTCGTTACTGTGCAGTAATATTTTGAAAAACTTAGTTATTGCAGGTATCATTACTATCGTTACCTTTATTTTTAAAGATTATGTGGTATTAACTTGATGCCATAAGTTTGTTCTTTCTAAAAATTATGATATGTGAAATTAATATCTCAAACTATCTTAAACTTGTAAAGCCTAATTTTTTCACAGAAATTCCAAATTTATATCTTTTTCTTGACTATATTAGTAGTAAAAAAAAAAATAATAATGATTCATAATATCTTTCAGGTAGCACACCAGTATCATCGACTATAGCTCAAAGGATGTTTGCATTGTCCAAAGAATCCGGAACTGCAGCTGGTGGTAATTCGTCTATTACATCTGCTAATCTTAACGATGATCAACAGCAAACACCCATCATTTGGGCATATGAAAAGGGTCACGACCAGATTGTTGCTTTACTCAAACATTATGCAAATAAATGTCCAGATTCTGATGTTTGCTCAGAATACAGGTATTTTACTTTCGAACAAAAAAAACTTAGTTCCTATTTTTCAGAATTTCATGGAAATGAGTTAAATAGCAAACCGCAACATGTTGGGGAAAATTCAGTTATTGTATTGTTGATGTCGATCGTCAGCAAAATATTGAAATTTGTTTCCAAATTAAATTAAAAAATTTTTCAAATTAATTCGAAATTTTCAGACTTAAATCTATTTTTGAATTAATTTATAAATTAAAGTAATTTTCAGTTCTGGTGAAAGCAGTTATACACCGCTTCCTAGTCCTCTTGGTCGTTTACGTTCAATGACCAAAGAAAAAGCTGAAATATTGCAATTGCGAGCCTCACTGTGCAGTCAGTTCCATCTTTCACTAACCGACGTCGATTTTCAGGTATCTCTGATTCCATTTTCATGAGAAAAAAACATTTTGGTGAACGTTTTGACAGAGTAAAGACTTACTGTAAAATTTATTTCAGGAAGCTATAGGTAGTGGTTCATTCGGGAAAGTTTATAAGGGTACGTATCGCGGCAAAACAGTAGCCATCAAAAGGTAGGTTATGAAGTATTTTTATCCTTGGTAGGATGATAAAATCTTCGAATTTGGAAGTTAAAAAAAAGATCATATTGCAGATATCGCGCAGTAGCATTTGGTTCAAAGAGTGAAGTTAATATGTTCTGTCGTGAAGTATCAATTCTGAGTAAACTGCAGCACCCGAATGTAATTAATTTTGTTGGTGCATGCTTGGAAGATCCAAGTGTGAGTTTTTTATTTTTTTAGCAATTTAAGTTTTTTGTTTCCAAATTAAAACCAATTATACACTATATGAAGAAAGTAAAGAGGAATTTGGAAAAATTATTTTGTACACTCACAAACATGAGTCTCCACTAATGATTATTATTTGATTGATTTCATCTCTTCCTATCCACCTTCAATTTTTTTCTGCCTATGCTTTTTATCTTTTAAAGAATTCCTTACATTATTTGCTGGATTTAAAATTGTTTACTCATGACTTCTTTAATTTTTAGTATTTGATTTTTTTTTTCAGCAGTTTGCAATCATCACAGAATTTCTTGTTAATGGTTCCTTATTTTCTTTACTACATGAACAGAAACGGTAAGAATTGAACATGGGCTAGTAGCAAATTGGTTTGAATTTTTTAAAGATTGGAACATTTAAGTAAAAAAGTAACAAAACATTTCAATTCAGCTTTGAAGTTGAAAAATTGCTTATAATATTGCACAGTTCTGTAAGAGAAACTCAACCTTATCTTAGAATTATCTCACTCTCCATTGGGAGAGCTGCATGCTGTTGAATAGAAAAATTGACATTTAAAAAAAACTCATTGAAGGGTTCTGGAAATGGCTTTGCGTCTAAATATAGGAATTGATGTTGCACGTGGAATGCGATACCTGCATGAACTTGCTCAACAACCGGTGATCCATCGAGATCTCAATTCTCATAATATCCTTCTTCATGAAGATGGACATGCCGTAGTAGCAGATTTCGGTGAATCACGCTTTATGGCACAACACGACGATGAAAATATGACCAAACAGCCGGGCGTATGTTATGTCTTCTTGAAACTAACAAACAATGTTTACAAAATTGGAAATATAGAAGAAGATTAAGTTATTGTAAATCAATGAATTTTATGCATAATTCTCATGCATTCAGTGAGATTAGATTTCTTCATGATTTTGATGGCGAGATTTTTTTCCTTCTTCGAACGTATTTTATTTATCCATGATATTTATGAAGATGAATTTGAAAATTTCTATATCCTTATGAGTAGTTTGCTGTAGAATCTTCGCTGGATGGCACCTGAAATTTTCACTCAATGTAGCCGATATGATCGAAAAGCAGATGTATTCAGTTATGCTCTCTGCATTTGGGAGCTTCATGCTGCAGAGCTACCGTTTGCTCATTTAAAACCTGCTGCTGCTGCAGCTGAGATGGCTTATAAAAGAGGTTCTAGATCTTCATTTATAATAGAATTCGTAATAACATATTGAAATGTGAATCTTGAGCTTCTTTTCTCCAAAGCTTGTCAATGATTTTAATGATTTTGTGAAGTACTATATGAAAATTATGTGCTTTAAAATGTTATTGCATTAAATTCCAATAAGTTTCTGGAAATTTTGTAGCTCTAACAATAGATGAAGCATTCGATATTGCAACTGGAAAAATGAGCTCAGAAAAATTAATCATTGAAAAATGTTAATTTAGCACAATTACTGTAAGTCTGGCGAAGGATATATTATGTTACAGACGATTATTTAATTTTTAAATATTTAATTCGTAAATTTCATTGCAAAAAATTTCAGGTCGTCCACCTTTACCTCCACATCCAACAGTTCAGTTCCCAGCACATATTCTATATATGATAACATCAGCTTGGCATCATGATCCGAAATCTAGACCCGCTTTTGCGGATATTTTACCGAACATCGAAAAGTACGCATCACCAATTAAACTGCCTAGTGGAGCACCTCTCAGTAATGGTACAGCAGATTGCGGATTGTTATCTGTTTCAAAACTCAAGAATCACTGGGAAAGCAAAGGAACGTCGCAAGGTGAGCTTCGATTTAAGAATAAGGCTTTTAATGGCCTTTTGATTACATCGCAATTTAGAACTCATAATATTTTACTGAAAGCTGTTTAATGATTTCATAATGAAGCAGTAGTTTAAGTAGATTATAATTTAATATAGATATTTAGTTTTGAAGTGTTGTAGTATTGATTAGTTTAAGGATATAGTTTGTGTTTTTAAAAATTTTTTGAAAACGATGTGATTAAAACAAAGCATATTAAGTTATTATTTATCTAAGTTAGAATATTTTCTAGTACATTTTCTATTCCATTTATTTTAGTACCATCGCTTTCGATTATTTAAAACCTCATAATTAGCTATGAATTGGAAAATTCAACTAATATCTAAATTTTAAAATGAAATTAACCATTGCAAAAAATTTGAAAAACAGTAGAAAAGATCACAATTAAACGCCTCTAACAAACTAAAAACCTAGTCGACAAACTTGAATATTATAAAACTAGCTGGATCGGCCATGCGGGCCAACCACGCTTCGCATGTCAAGCTCCAGCTAATCTATATAAATAGAAATATCAATGTTCGTTTGTTCAGAATCTTAAAGCTTCATAAGTTCTTAAACACGCACATTATCTTAACAGTTGTGCAGTCCTTTTTGCTTTCTTTTTTTAATCAGTTATCTTCATTAACATTAGTAATTTTACTGATATATGGCCACATTTATCAGAATGAATTCCTCTGAAATATTTTCATTTTCTCGACTACAGTTTTCTTTTTTTTTTTATCTTTAATATTGATATTAATCGGTAGCTCTATGTGTTGATTACCATTGTATTTTAGGTTCAATTTGAGAGCTGTTGTGATCTTTATTTAAAATATTAATTAAAGCTTATCAGAGTTTGGAATTGTTTATAGGAAGCAGTAAATTCGATATAATGCTCTTTACTCTTCTCAGAAATCAGAAAAGAATTGAGTAAAAATTAATCACTGTGTAACCTAGCAGCACCTTCTGCATTACCATAGATACGAACCGATTAGTTGACAAATTATTTTTCTGCCTTAACTTTTTAATATTATTCCATTTGATATTTCAGATTCAGCACAGCATCCTACTACTATTACTTTTTCTACTGCATCAAACGGAATTGCTCCATCTTCTTCCACTTCGTCGATTTCATCATCAATATCATCATCAGCAAAACCCATCGATGAACTTCGCCAACGACTTGATCGTAATGGATATGTTTTACAGCCAGTTATCACTGTTGATAATCCATGTACACCATGATTTATTTATTTATTTATTTTCATAAAGGAAAGTTATGTATAAAAACACCGTATAAATTTTTTTTTTTTTGATATTTCGACTGAATTTTTTTCATTCAGTATATAATAAAATATAAATGATGTTCTGTTATTCATCGCAATAATTCTAAAATTTATGAAAGTTATAATTTAATGATAAGTCGCAAAAAAAAAAAGGAAAAAAAACTTGTCCTTTAATTGTTGAAATTGAACATTTCAACTGATAATGCTTTTTTATTAGTAATACTATGAGTATGATTATATTTATCAACGATTAACTAGAAATTTGTTATTTGTTCGTATTCATCGAAACAATAAAGAAACCACACGAGATAAAAAATAAAACAAATTTTTGAATTTTTGCAGTTCACAATTTTTCATAACTCGAATCAACTTCTACAGATTCATTATCTTTTACATATCTATGCATGTGCCACCATATCCAGAGAAAATATTTTGATTATTTTGTGAGAAGTTCAGATTCCTTTAAAGCTAGATGGCTTTTTGAATAAGTTTTTTCATTTAAAAATTTGTAGTCATACTCTCCCGATATGCTACAATTAGACAAGCAGCTTGCAAATTAATGACAAGAATGTATCATTGCTTTGAAATTATTATTTCGAAACTTGAAGAAATCATATTGGAATTTCAGTTATATGAATTTAATTGAAGTAAAAAACAAAAAAGAAGGCAAGAAATTTCATTTATATTTGATACGCGTAACAGCAGTTGAGAAAGTATTTATGATGAGCATCATATATAAATTATTCAATTAATGTAATTGGGTGCAATTTTCTAAAATCTATAAATTTTATTCCGATTGTATAATTAGATTAATTTCTTTAAAGATTACTTAAAAACAATGCTTAAGATGAAATGTATAGACATGGATTAAACCTAAATTAATGTCGTTGGTACATTTCTGCATAATTCGATTTAATTTTAGTTATCAGAAGTGAAAGAAAATGCATAGTTAAAATAATCGAATAGAATAAGAAATTTTTTTCCTTTTAAATTTGAATTCTGGATTGGCAATCAGAAAATTGCCTTAGCTATGAAATTATTCGAATATTTATTCCTCTGACCTTCACACTATGCCATATTTCCTTCAACTTAGTTTGATTGTTAATTTTTACTTCAATCAAAAGATACAACTTTTGAACATCATTTTGTTTTATAAAACGATATAATTCATTAAATTTTTTTTCCCACACCCTTGCAGTAGGGATTAATCCTTACTAAGATACCAGAATTCAAAAGTTTTTAGACTGAAGCTTGTTTAATTGGGAAGAATTGGTTTTTTTTTACATTTAAAAATTACCAATGCGGATTATTCATGAATCTGATATTATGGAAATTTTTCGATATTTATTTTTTATCGATAAATAAAATCTTGAAAAAATTTTCATACATAATATATTCGTGAAAATCGATAAATTTTAACCATTAAATTCTTAATTGAAATAGATTTTTTTTTAACAGCAAAGCAACGAAATTATCATGAATGAAAGAGGTTTATGTCAACGTTTTGTCACTGGTATCCTTATCATATCAACATTTGTATATTTGGTAAGTATTTGTGAGCTTTGTTTTTTCTTTTTCAAATCATTTAATTTATTTTAAATTTGAAATTCTTTTGATATGACGAAAATATTTAATTCATTAGTAAAAAGTGTTGGAAAAAAAATTTTTTTTTTTGATTAGAATTAATTTCAGATTATTGGTCTTATTGTAATCGGATTAACTTTATGGCTTCGATTAGATTCAAGATTTGAAGAAATGATGCGAGCAAATATTCTTCGGATTAATAATAATAATGCAGAAATGGATGAAATAAAAGAACAAATTCGATTTGGTGTAAGTTTAAAAAAATTAAATAAATGAATGAATTTTAGAAACCAAGTCTATGCAGTAAACGAAATTTTATTACTAAAATTAAGATTACTAGAACAGTATGATTTAGACTTATTTCACTTTTTTTTTAAAGTAATATTTTCTCTGCTAAACTCTCTGTTTCAAAAAGATTGGCTTATTAAAATACGCAACAAATTTTCAATGCATTCGATTGAATTTTTTTTCATCAAATAATAACTAATTAAGTCAATGACCAGATCATTTTTCATCAAACGATCATTGAGTAAACCAATGATCTTCAGAAAAATAATTGATTATTGTTTATCTGAAAAGAAAAAAAAAAAAAAAGGAAAAGAAATGCGAAATTCAAAATTGGAATTTTCTTATTCATTAATATTATTTTCTCAAGCTCTTCAACGATAAATTTATATAATAATTACAGCTAACAATAACATTTTGGGTAATTTGTGGTTGTGGATTTGCAACTGCTCTAATTGGTTTACTTGGCACATGTGGAGCGATTTTGACAAATCGCGTAATACTTATCCTGAATTTAATAACCTCATTAATATTAATGGCAATTGAAATTGTAATCATTGTTTTCATTTTTCTCTACAAACCAATGGTATGTTTAATATCGATTAAATTTTTTGATAATTTGAATTAATTGAGTAAAAAGTTCTGGAATCAATGAAAAAATTTGCAGATGAATTAATTGAAAAATTTTTTTTTTTAATGTTATAATATTATTCAAAAAATTTTGATGGACAAAAAAAATTGAAAAAAGAAATGTTTTGATTATGAAATCAAAAATGTTTTTTAGCTTGCAATAATTTTTTGACAATACAGAGATGATATTTTTTTGATACATTTTTGAGACTAAATTAAATCTTGTAATATTGTACAGATTGAGGAAGCAACAAGTCGATATGTCAATTTAGCAGATGAATTAGCTGATGATTTGGATGATATGAAAACAATCACATCAAGGGTTTGGCATTATTTATCAGGAAACAAAGTAGTGGAGCAATTCTCTTGTGGAAAATTCAAATTTGTCTAAGAAAGAATTCACAATTTGAGAAATCGTAATATTAGAAATTTATTTGAACTGGTTGAAATATCTCTGAAATGTTTTTTTTTTTTTTTTTTTTCAGTATAAATGCTGTAGTACGAAAATCGATAGCTTAGCAAGATGCATTACAGCCGATCAGGTAAAATTACTTAGATCACTAAATTTGTATTCAGGATTAAAATAATTTCTATTTACTCAACAAAAAAAAAAGTACAAATAAAAAATAAGAAGTTAAAATCAAATAAACATTAAATAACTGGGTGAAAAAATAAAGAATGAATTACTATCATTTAATTCTTATCAACAAAAAGATTTGTGAAAATAGCAGTATTGAGGAATAGATGATTACAAGATGAAATACCATATTATATTACTGATCAGATGGAAAAAATTTGTACAGAAAGGTTTTCGATAGTAGGAAAGAACAACCATTTTTAATTACAGTTTATAAAATTTAGCCGAAATTTTTAGATTTTTTCGTTTTTTTTTTTTCGTTTTTTTTTGATACCGAAATAATAACGCATTGTCACAATCTACGAATTCATTAGTTATAATATGAAATTATCAAATCTCAATCAATTATGATCAAAAAACATAAATTCAATTGTAATTTTTTCCAATAAGTTGCACTGCAAAGTCAGTTGCAAATAAATAAAGAAGTACTCAGATATGAGTAAATGATAAATAATAAATAATTAACAGTTCAAAGATTACTTCATTCGCAAATTTCAGCTCACCTGTATGACAGCAGTATGGTATGAATTGCAGTATAATCTTATTTTAGCAGGTTATTTTATGGCAGGTATTATCATACAACAAGTTTTAACAATTATTTTATGTATCATAAAGATTTCTATGCATGTTTGATGATAAAATTCATCAAATTAATCATTACAAGTTTGCTACAATGCAATAATGATAATGTAGCATTCTTCGATTGCATCGATTTTTAATGCAACTCAAAAAAAAAATTTTTAATCTTTGAAAAAATTATCAAAGATTTTTGTTGGGGAAATGTTTCATGCAAGTTACAATCAATATTGACATATTTTATTAATAATATGATCGTTCCATCTAACAATATCGATTTTCTATTACAATCGCAAAAATTCAATATCATTTACTTATTTTAAAGCAATATTGAACTTGTGTTTCATTTCAACAAAAAAAAAAAAAGCTATTTGATTTATATATTAGATTAACTGTGCATTTACATAATATTCATTAGCAGATATAAAGCTTTTTTTTTTTTGTTGATATGAATGGTCAAAAATTGTAGGATAATCGAAAATTTATCAAATATTGCTTACTGTATTTAGATTGTCAAATCGATCAAATTAAATTAGTGATATGTGCTCTTTTTTGTTAATAAATTGAAATTCAATTTAGAAACTTTGTGATCATATCTTTATGTTGTTTATGTAAACATATACGAAATATAATGAATTAGAATCTTCAATAAACAGCAAAATTAAATAATCACATTTTTATTTACATGAAAAGATGAGGTTGCGGTTGTAAATGCTTCATACATATTTATTTTAATTAAACTTAATCTAAATGATTCAATTTAATTAGGATAAATATGTATGAAGATATTTATCTTTAGGCATTTGCATGGATCAAAACGCACTAATATTTCTATCTGCTTTGATCAATAAATTTAACTAAATCCATGCAAAATAAATAAAGAGATAAACAAGTGGATTTCTTATCTCATCAAGCATAACCTGCAAAAACTAATCATTTAATCACATTAGCTATTCCAACTATTACTCATCCAGCCGACATATAAAAATAAATAACTTTCTCGATATCAACAAACAGGATATTGCGTGAATGAATATGGAGTATATTATGATGACGCAAATTAATTAAACAAATTCTCATTAATGAATGAAAAACTAATGAATTTCATCCAAATAGCATACGACATATGAATGAATGATGATAAACTAGACAAATTTCAATCAACAATTTTAAATTTTAATATGATGAAAAAAAAAAAAAACGAAATATTTTTTGAAAAATTTTTAGCACTGCTATTTCTTCTTGCAAATTTTTTCGAATAAAGCGAATTCATTCTGATCGAAATTATGAAATGGTTTGAAAGTTTGTTTGATTTAAACAATCCATGAAGATAACTTATCTCATTGGTTATCCTCGTGTCTTAAGCATCAGAATATCATCAGATAATAATGATAATTCAATTAGTGATCACAATTTAGAATAGAATATTATATTACCATATCATATACTAATAATGAATCAATTAAAAATCATTTGTTTAGAAAATACTGCTTAAATTTAAAACTCTCAAATAACCAATGTATTCAAATTCAAAGACTTTTGATCAATCTAATTAAATTATCCAATTCATAATTGCAAAACAAGATCCTACGTAATTATCGCACTTTACTTAATTGTAGTTCTTAGCTAATCGCCGTCGACGTTGTACTCGTTTGAAATCATTCCTTTCACTATCATAATTACGCGAGAAATTTTCGACAATCATAGTTATCGGGAAAGCTAATACCAATACACCGGATATACTGGCACAACTAGCGATCAATTTACCGACTAAAAAAATTTTTTTATTAGAAGCTAGGAAAAGTGTACACAAGATTTTTTTTTATTAGTTTTACAGACTTTTAAATTTTTAATTGAAAAAATAATACAAAAAAATTATTTTTACATTCAATATTAAAAAAACTTTGCAAAAAAAATGGACATTACAGAGTGTTTCTGGATAATAATCACCATAACCAACAGTTGTCATCGTAACGATGCACCTGAAATATTTTAGCGACTGAAAATCAACCTGGTCACTTACTCATCGACATTTATGAAATGTCATCTGAACACATATCACATCATTATGATATATTTAGATCAGATGATGATATGAGTAGTAGTAAAAAAAAAAAAAAAAAAAAGAAAATACGAATATCTAAATTCAGTCGAGAAGTGTTTAATCATCAAAGCTAAATTGTTTCATCGATAATTAAATTAAACAGAATTCATTATGCGCTATAATTATTAATCCTATTTAAGAGGATTTGTGCTTCGCCTTTATGGTACTTCAATGAATGGCTTTAGATTTTATGTTGCAAATAGGTTATACTGCATACCGTCCATTTTGTTTCTGTACTTACGGATCAAATTAAAGAACTTAATTTAAAATATGAATTAAGAAAATACAACCATGAAGCTTACCACCATCCGGCATGTGGAATTGATTTAAATTTCGTATTTGGTTCATCACGTTCAGCAAAATACATCAAAGTTGAAAAGAAGATTACTGTAGTCAACAAAAACAGAGTAAGCATTGATAATTCCGGAAGACTGCAAAAATTTATATAATTTAAAAGTTATTTAAAAAAAATGAAATAAAAAATTTCATAAGTTCAAATTTTTCAGAACTTCGAATGATGATTCGTAATGATGATTACATGCTGATAAGACAAATCTATTGGATCGTAAAATTTGTACAATTCAAAAGCAATTAAAAATTATAAATTAAAAGATTTCATAAGTTTAATCCTATCGGAATTTCAAATTCTTGCCATATAATGATATGACAATATCAATTTATCATTGAAGATGTTCATTTACCTAGTTTTAACAGTAAGACCAAATGATTTTAGGCCACTGGAATATCGTGCAAGTTTAAATATTCGGGCTACTCGCATTACCCGCACCGCACGTATAACCAATGCTAGGCCACGAAATTCGTCAAATGTATGCGCTCCTAAGCCTGAAAAAAATTGAAATGATAATTTTATTAAAATTTTCATGTAATTTTTGTAGGGAATTGATATTTTTTATAGATCTATAATAGATAGATGGAAAGTTCGTTTTGGTCACTGGTCAATATAAAATGTATATTTTTTTTTATTGTTTTTCCTACTTTTGTCTTCGCTTATTTTTTTTACTTGTCTCTTCATCAAGGTGTATGATGAGCTCACTTATTAAATTAGAGTGTTTCTAATATCTAAAATAATAAGTCTCAGATTCTGAAATTATTATGAAAAAATTAGTGCATAATAAAAATTTCAGAAGTGCAAGTGTTGAATACAATAACTATTCCAACTTCCAACTTTCCACAAATTTGCTGTGCGAACACAAAAAAAGAAGAGTTATTTTATAAGATAGCAAAAAAAAAAAGAGAATTTTTCAGGATATGGGCAAAATATTCCAGATCATAAAATAGATCAACTGTTACGTAAGAAATGTGATATAATTGTCTATTTAATGCGAATCATGTCTGAGATGAATTTGGAAGTCATCAGAAAATATTTAAAAAGAAAGCAGGTAAAAAAACGGACTATCCAATTAAGTTAGTCCACATTCATGCTCATTTGAACCGGCTTGATTAGGAAGAATCGCATCAAGCTGATTCAGATGAGCATTATCGATAAGAGCCGAAAAGATGCAATTAATTGTACATAGGAATGCTAAAAGGGTCAAAGAGCAGCTAGATAGTTTCAAAGAAGGGAAGAGTATCGAATGATTTAAAAGGAAAGGAATTCGATGATTGCGATCAATTCAGTTCCAATTCAATGTCAAAAACGATTCAACGGCAGCAAAAGCGGCAATTATTTAAATCCAATAGCACGAGCGACAGTTTATCATGAGCCGCAATTTAAATGGATCAACAATTATGTAGGAACAGAAGCACAAGCAATAATGCAGTGAAAGGAGAACGACAGTCATAAAAAGAAAATACGACAACGTAGTGAACATTCAAACATCTGTTGTATTTTTTATTGTTTACTGGATATTGTTTATTTAGTTTCCACTATTCTAATCCAAATCACAAACCAATTTAGCAAAATATTGTCTACAATGTCGTATTAGATTAACCAGAGGCTATCGACATATAGCAATCGATAGAGATAAATGAAAGCTATTATCTGATGTACAGTATTATAAAATACTGATAAGAAATATTATCTTACAATAGAAAATTTAAAATTCTAGAATAAAGTTAGCAATTCTTATTGAAAATACTTGGTATAAATCAATAAAGAATATTGTTTTATACTATATCGTATAAGATGAAGAAGGACTATTGTCGATGTAACGAAAGTCACAAGCATCAAAAAGATACGATTTAAATTACAAACGGAGGGGTAATAATTAGGATAGAATAACGCTATATCGGTCACAAAAAAAAGAAAAGAAGATATGAAAATGTCAATGAGTAAATTGATATATATATATATATATATATATATATATATATATATATATATGTAGCATTTGTGTTGCATTTTTTAATATTTATAATATATTTAGAAATAATTTGATTAATAACTATTGTTTCCATAAATCTTAAAATACACTGATACGTGAGTTAATAAAATAAATCTACGTTCAAAATCCAAAATGTTATTTTAAATTTAAATTGAAACATTTAATTTATTCGTTTGTAAAATTGAAGGATAGCAATAAATGGCAGATGAAGTATTTTGATTTATTATTCTATTTAATATGAGTTTGAAAAGAGATAACGAAAAATTTCGGAAATAAGAAAATTTCTAAATGGTCTTCAATTTCTGAATTCAGCGAAAAGGTGCAAAGGAATAAGTAATGATATCTTGATCTTAAAAAATAGAAGCGGAAAAGTCAGACTAAAATGTTCAAAATTTTGTATTCTAGAAATGATCATGAATATAAATTCCCAAGATTACCAATTTCTGAATTTAAATATCTAGAAGTTTTCAAAGATAAAAAAAATTATCATAACATTTTTAAAAAGGATGATAAACCTGCTTTATTCAATATATTAGGGAAATTTTAATGTTCTGCAAGGATTTTTTCTATAACTTCAAAAACAGTTTTAAAAGTTATGTAAAAGATTATAGATTTTAATCCAAAGTCCTCAAAAACTCGGGGATTACTGGTCAATAAAATTACTGGCTCGAAGATTACTGCTTTATAAAAAGAGATAGTTAAACAGACAATTTTAAATGGAAAACTTGTAGCATTATTATTATTATTCAACATCTAAATGATTTCATGTAATGAATAACAGCTGAGTTCTTGAAATTTTGTCTATCTATTACCATAATTACAAGTATTGCTTTTATATTATTACAGTAAGGTAGATATGATATTAATAAGTTACTATGCATAAAAATTCCTGATAATATCATCATATTGTCGCTGAAATCTGAGGATAAAAGAAGAAAATCAGTGATTCCTTTGTTTCAAAATTTGACATTCCGTGTCTGCTGTAATTAATTGTGAAATTTCATTTTTTTGTCTATCAAATCAATCAGCTTTAAAAAAGAGCTGTCTTTCATTATGCGCTAACCACAAGCAAATTCTCATTCGCTAACAAAGACGCATGCTCCTGAAACAACAAAGGAGCTTTCTTGTACCCCGAAAATGATATCAGGATCTTCTAGCCATGAAAAGAAGAGGATTCTGAGGATAAAAATCATTTTAAAGAGTAGGTAGCCATGAGCTCGGTCGAATGGTCCAGCTTCGTGGTATTGGATTTTTCTTTTATTGCATAACCATATCTCCTTTTCTTCGTATCATGCTCTCCTCATGAAAGTTGTTCCTTTGAAATTATCGAAATTGTATTGTTGATATAATTGTTGTTGATATAATTGCTGTTAATTAACAAATTTATCATAATAAAGGTTTAATTACCCACGTTTGAGATTCGTTTCCAAGTGATTGAAACATCAAAATTGAAGAAAACCTGTGAGAACTGAAAATAGAATTCACCCCTGCAGTTTTGTCACGATCAAAAAGAAACAGCGACATTTTTGACTGTCACAGTTACCATCGCTATCACTTACTAATTGATGTTATTATCACAAACCTTGGAACTGAATGGATGATGAACTCATGGAATATAATTGAAATTAATTGATTACTTTTGCTACTATCAGTTATATATTGATTATCCTTTCGAAATTTCTTGTCATAGTGAATATATCTCCAGAAGTTTTGCTTCAACCGAGAAAAATTAATTTAGGCAGAGAAAAATTAGTTTAGACAATCGAATTAATTTATTTAATCCATTTATTCTAACTAGTTTAATATAAGAAATGGATTAAATGGAACGATTTGGTGGATATCATTTCAAAATTTTTTTTTGAAGGATTTTACATGCGTACCGTATCTGGAATATGGTATAGCCACCAGCAATGAGAACCGTTCTTCATGAACATAACCGGATAGTCCTGATAATAACGAATGATATTTCGATGACTAACAGTGCTTGAAATTTGTTACCTTCAGTATTTGCTATCAAAATTTTTAAATTTAGCATTAAACTAAAGAAAATCGTTAAAAAAAAAAAAAAATGTGTTACCGCAAGCTGAAAATATAATTTCCACATAGAAGGGTACAATAGTTAAGCTATCAATAATATTCAGTGGTTGTAATATAAATTTCCTTTTTCGTGTGCATACAATAAATCGGATGAAGTATTCAAAAGTAAACCAAATTATACAAGCCTAAAATCAAAATCATGAAATTGATAATCGGAATCAAAATTTCAGTCAAAAATTTCAAATATATTAATCTTACAACCATGCTTCTCTCAGTTATTAATTAATGAGATAGAGAAAAATCGTTTAAGTTTTTTTTTTTTTTTTTTTTTTTTTTTTTTTTTTTTTTTTTATCTGATATTTTCGATTCGTAAGAAAATGAAGTGCTACTAAGTGCCAATTACAAATTTAAAAGCTCTTCTTCAACATTTATCTCTCTCCAAATTTGATTTGTCATTTTTCTGAGAAGGCAGTTATTAACTTTTTTTTCTTTTAATTCCAGTGAAAAAAAAAAAAAACTATTTTTCTCTAGAAATTGAAGCCATTAGCTAGATAAATGATACGTTTCATAAACTTGCTTGATACGAAAACTGATATTTTAAAAAAGTTTTGTGTGTTAAAAATTGAAGTTATAGCGTACCAATTCAACAAATTCCAAAATTTGAAATCGGGAATTAAATTTTGCACTTGTAGCACTCGAAGTATGATTATGAGTTTGCCATTCTGGCGTTGAACCAAGTATCATGCCGGTCACTGATATTATTACCATCAATATACTTATCAGTGCAAAAATCTGCAACAATAATAAGACGTACTAATAAATGGAAAAACGATGAAAATATCATTTATATTGCATTCTTAATTTCTGAAATATGACTTGCTTAGCGGAATTACGCTTTTAATATATCATAACTTATCAAAAGACTAATTAGAATTTTAATTGTTCGACGAAGCAAAAATCCAAAGTCTAAAAATATATGAAAAGTGGTTTTAATTAGAAACAAATCTGAGATTATATAAATTTTCAGTATAAAAAAAATGGATTCAAGTCTTGAAGATGAAATTAGAAATTAAAGTAAATAAGAAAAAATTTCGCAATTCTTCACACTTTTTCTGAATAGAAGTAGAAAAAGGTATACCTTAGCGGAAGTGCTTGTACTAGGATCTTCCATCAAAAGCCACAATTTACGTCGTCTTTGGTCGCAGCAAACTCCATCAAATTCGTCACCTTTAAAGGAAAAAAAAAGGAAAAATCAGTGAAATTTTGTACTAATTATTGAGGAATTTAAAAAACTCTTAGTCTTTCATAAAATTTACATGAATTTTGAGCAAGATTATGGTTTAAATATGAGCAATATGGAGTAAGTTATATAAAGAGAATCACTGTCAACTTAGCAAGTTGTATATGTCAAATTTTTCGGGATTCTTATTTTGAACTATAATGATTCTCTTCATTTCAAGAATGTCACATCATTTGGACTTTTATTAAAGCAATTTTAGATTAAAAGCTTTTTTTCTTTCTCAAGAATATGAGTTAATAATAAAAATTTCTAATTTTTAATAAAACAAACCGTAAGAAAGAGAATCATTCTCGACGGTCGGTGATTCTGTATTTTCAGCGATCATCATCATCATGCAACAAGGTGCAAAAAAATCTCTGAATAGGAAGTGTAACATCATTTTATAAACAAAGAAGATGAAACTATTATCACTGAAACTAAGTGATACCAAAATGATTTTATTTTGTCATAAAAATGAAAACTTAACAACTGCACTTAATAATTCTGGCCTATTACTAAATTTAAATTCATGTTCTTTATATATATTTTCAATGACTAAAATATATTTTTCATTAAGAAATAAAATTAAAATCAAAAATGTTTCTTATTTTTGCATTGTCGTAGATGTTTTATTATAATTAGGAATAAACTCACATTACTAAAAAAAAAAAAATCATATCTTTGAGTATATTTGTTAAAATTTATTTTTGTTTTAAATTGATTTTTTAACTGAAATGATTCTTACGGCTTCATTTGTATCTCAATTAAAAAATGTTGAAAAAATACAAGAAAAAAATATGCTGTTTAATTAAAATGCTTCAAAATTAGCTATTCCAACAAATGCACTGATCAATTGTCGAAATCGTTAATGTGTTAGCTTTTTCATACCTTACAATATTTCAATTTAGAAAAAAGTTGTCGAAAAATTTTCACAAATATAAAATCCTAGTATTTCCAGCTAGAGATTATCAGAATTTTTAGCTTTCGTAAAATTTAATTAAAATTATCAAAAGTGGAAATCTTGAATAAAAAGAAAATCTAGCACTACTACTATTTGAAGATGCTTGATATGTAAATGATAAATTTAATAGCAAAAAATTGTAATAACTTTTTAATTCGCCAAAAATCTAATTCCTTGAAAAGTCTTTCGACACAAATATCACCCATTCGATGGAAATGTCCGATAGTCAGGAAATCATAAATTGGTTCAAATAATTTTCCCGAACGCTCAAAAAAATATTCTCTTGTATCGGATAAATAACCATTACAACTTTCCACTCGTTCTGCATGTGTTTCTCGGCAAAAATCAGCTAATAATGATGTTGGACATCGATACTGCAATATCGCATCTGATAAGCAAATTTTATCAATAAATGATGGAAAACTTAAATGAAAAAAAAAAAAAAAAAACAAAAAAAACAAAATTTGTCACAATGCAATGACTCGTATTATTCGCATTTCAAATAAAATATGCAAATTTGATCCTTGTCAATATACCTGAATGGTTGAATAACGAATGCGAAAATGTGAACCACCAATATTCAGAAGTAAGTGAAAATCGAAGACATTTGTATTTTCAACCAATACCATTTGCATATCTGTTTCAGAATCACTGAAATATTTCAAAATTTGACATTTTCAAACCATCAATAATCAATTATGACTATTCAAACGATTAATATTAAAGATATTAGTAATTGATTTTTCTATCAATGCATCACTTAGAAAGTACATTAAAAAGATTAGGAAGAACTTTAAAATTTGTTCGACTTTAGAATTTTCAGAACATATTCTTGATAAGCCATTTAGGCATTTTATTACATTTCATTGACAATAATATTTGCGATTATTTCTCAAAAATCTAAGCAGAAAATTTCAAATTTTTTCGACGAAAAATAAAAAAGGCATACTTTTTCGCATTAGTCCAGCCAAATTCATTTTTTCGATCAGCATTTGAACGAAATCGCTCATGGGATGAACTTCGATTAAAACCATTATTTCGATGTTTTTCTTCAGGTATTAAATAAGTTGTATTATTTTCATCAGCCATCGAAATTAATTTGAGTAGATTGAAAAATAGATTGATAATATTTCATGAATCTTCATTCCTAGTAGCACAACCAAAGAAATATCCGGTATTTTCGAGCTTTTCATAACGAAATAATTCTCTTGAGAAGAATGGAGGAAAAATATAAGTGATATGGAACAGATGGACAAGCTAATTTCAAGAAGAATGTAATCACATAATTATTGGGAAATTCTTGACTAAATGCATGTCTAATTGTAGTTAGGAGGCAATAATTAAAAATTATAATTAAAGCTTATGAAAGTAAATGATTATAATAATAGAAGATTAATTATTCGTGCAGCAATTAAAGGTATACATTTTACATCGTCGAATATTTTACACAAAATGCATTTATTTCCAGCATTAGCAGTTTCATTTCCGAAATTGAAAAACCAACAAAAAAAAAAATTAATTTTGTTTTTTTTTTTTTTCAACTCAATGAATTCTCTGACAAAAAGTATTGTTCTTGAATGAATATATAATGAATTCGAGAAACGAAATTGAAACATATATTGATTAAAAATTCAATTTGTAAACAAAAAAGAAGCACATCCTTAGAATGATTTATTTATGGCAAATATTGATAAAAAATTCAATTTATAAACAAAAAAAAAGCAAACCTTTGGAATGATTTATTCATAGCTATTTCAATGAATAAAAAGAATCATTTTTATGAGTTTAACGACTCATTCTTCGAATGAATTATACATTACTTTTTTTGCGATAAATTGTTATCAGACAGGAATGAATTTGGCAAAGAAGAAAAATGAAGTAATAAATTTAGCAGAAAATAAAAAATAAGAAAAAAGTAACGTTAGAAATCAACGATGATATGTTAATAAGATGTTGTATGCGAAAAACAACATGACTAATTTGCTAATTTTAAATGCCAAATATTTCAGCATTAAATACTTTATTTGCTTATTTGTGGATAATTTCGAACTTATGGCGTACTTTCAAGTTTATTTATTCTATTGATGATCAGTTAATTGTAATAAAAAAGGTTTTATCTCTGAATTTTAGTGATTTGATAATAATTGATTAATTTTATTCAAAAATATTTTTAACTTTAATAACAATGGTTACATTATTATTTTGAGAATTTTCTTCAATCAGAGAAGGAAAATTTTAAAATTCTATTTATTACTACAAATTCTGAAGCGAATGAAGGAGAAAATCGTATAGACGGAATTTCGATCTCATTGCAATCAATCTTTTATCTTTTTATCTCTAATCCCAATAAATTTAAATTTCACGGACTTTGTTTAATGGATTTTAATTAGGAATGAATAATTACCTTTCAAAATATTTTCTACGAACGTATTAATTAATGGGATGATAAATTTTCAAAAAATTATATATCCTTAATACGATATTTAATGTAACAGAGCTAATTAGTTAATTAGGCATAGTCGAAGTTGTCTTTGTGAAATTTTCGAAGAAATTTATTCAAAAGATATGATCAAAAAAAAAAAAAACATGATATCTGTAATATTTTCTCTCTTTTTTTTTTTTTTTTTTTACCCAGAAAGTTAGTGTGAAATTAAAAATTAGCAACGAATTGGACATTAAAAGAAAAAAAAAAAAAAATATTACTGACCACTTTGGTGTACTGTACCATTACGTAAACCGCTACGTAAACGTCCTGCGATCATTATATATTCACTTTGAATAAATATTTCAACATTTCATTAATTGCAATCATTGTGATCAGTAATTTTGATAGCAATGATAAAATGACTTCATAATAATTTCTTCTTTCATTTATTCATAATATAGCTGAAAAAATTGTCAGTTGATCAAAAAAAAAAAAAATAGTTAGATTTAATCAGACATATACGCTATCGAATTTTTGAATATAGCATATCGTATTGGCCCTTTATGATTAATTTTCTGAAAGATGGAATTTGCTGAAAAAAAATGTATTCAAAATACTGATCATTCTGATGAATATTGATCAAAATATTGAGATCATATGATGGCGAAATTTCTGATCAGAGTCTTCTTGATTTGATCGAATTTTTTGAATATGTATATCATAACATTTTGATTTTTTCTAATCATCATCATGTTATATTCGTATGAAAAGAAAGCTTATGTAAAAATACGATTATTGCAACTGTTGAAGTTTGAAAAACAAAGCGATAAGGTTATTCTTTGGAGGATAAAACTAATTAGAGCATTTTCTAGGGAATTCTCATGAGTGGAATGAAGCTCAGCTTAACATATATCGCTTTTGAAATATTGGCTTTGAAGATTGGTCCGAGATATGAGAAGATAATTTTCGAATGGATAATCATTATTAGTAAACATGATAATATAAAACGAAAAAGAAATTCATCAAGCATTTGACACTTTTATATCAATTGTTGTCATTCCGAAATTTTCATAAATTCTAATACTTTTTCACAGTTTAAGTTAAAAAAAAAAAAAAGAAAAGAAAAACACATGCCAACTCGTTCACGACTAATTTTTTTTGTGACCGAATCGATGGACAAGGACATTATACATTCCTAATTTAGAAAAAACAAAAAAAAAAAAAGAGACTTTTGAACTTCATTAAATATGTGTACTTGCAGAATTTTTCCATGCAAAAGAGGAAGGAAAAAAAAAAGAAATCACAATTTCTAATCCGAAAATGTAAGATTTTTGAACTTCACGAAAAAAGAAAAAAGCAAAAAAGCATACAAAAAATTGTCTGGAATATGATTGTACATATATATTAAAAAAATATGTATATCTTTCGAAATGAAACATTTCGGGAAATAATAAGAAAAAAAAAAATATCGAAATGAGAGATCTCGGAAAAAGAAAAAAGTGGAAAATTGGATAGATAGACAAAGACTAAAAGATTGAGCTAATATTGAAACTTGAATGTAATTAAATCGTCGTGATTTTTTTTCTAATCCAAAAATCATATATGTGCATATATAAATTGAAGTCACTTCATTATCATCGATTGTTGACTTCAATAGTTGGTTGAATTTCCGAGTCTGAGCGGTTAATTTAATAAATGAATTTAATTATTGGAAAATTTTTTCGTATGCTTGTTGAAAAACAAAATGTTCTATTTCCAACTTCTCTAGAATCCTTGCGACAATCTTGTGGACTAGTTTTATAAATGCATCATAGAAGCAAACTTTTGCGAATATTCTGAAAGGCTTAAAAAGTTTTTTTTTTTTCTGTAGCTATGAAATTGCAAAAAAATTAATTGTTGCAAAAAAACATGTTGGAATATATTTTTCGAAACATCGATAAAGCGGAGATTATTTCATTTGTAAATTAGCTTTTACAGCTAATTTAACGAGTCATTTTAATCATCGAAAAGGAATGAATAGATGACTGATGAATTTCCAGCATTAGTGATATCAAAAGATAAAAAATTGATTTTTGAAAACCTATAATCAACTTCTCGATGAGGATACTACAATTATTCAGATAGCAAATGAAACATCTGAAATTGTATTCATCAAATTCTGTCGCAGATATCTGACAAATATCAGATTCTATCGTTTCTTCTGATCTTCTGATCTGAATCGCAAATTAATTTTGCATTTTTTTTTCTTCACATTGGAATGGAAATTGTGATGGCTGAAATTATTAAAAATTAATTAACTCATTTGGATGAATGATTAATTTCATAAAATTATTTTTAAAAGGATTATCTCTGAAATGATTTTAATTTTCGAAAAAATTAAAAATCAACGAAAGATCTTTTGGCAATGCTCTCCAAGTTTCCTTATGTGCATGCTTTCTAGTAAATGATGGATGTTTTTTTGATGAACTATCGAAAAAAAAAATTCTTTTTTTCGTGAGAATTTATTTATCGCTGTGGTTATCTGAGAAAACTTTTTATGCTAGAAAGCTATCGTCTTTCTTCTTCTTTTTTTTTTTTTTTTTTTCTTAAAGTTTTTTGGTTTTCTTAAAAAAATTTGGTAATTTGAAAGTGAAATTTGAAAAATTTACAAAATTCTATTATCCATTCCTTTTTTATCTTACATGTTAATTTAAGTGGTCAATTTTTTTTTCAAAAAAAAAAATAAAGCAGAAGTTTTCAAACATCTTTTTTTTGTAACTTTTTCTTTTCTTTTTTTTTTCACAAAAAAGTTTTATTCTTCAAAATAAGAGCATGCGGAACAAAAAATGCCTATAAAAAAATACGACGTACTTCAGATTATTGGAAATTAAACGAGAATAAAAAAATTTTGCAAAATCTTTCTTTCTTATGAAGAAATAAGAGAACATTTCAATTTTTTAAACACCAAAAATCTATAAAAGCTTATTGTTAAAAAATTGAGTTAAATGGAGAAAATTCTAGGAAAAAAATGAAAAAAGAAAAAAAACAAGTTTTTATGTAAAAAAAAAAAAACACGCCATTTTTTTTTTATTATACTAAAAATCTATAAATTATTGCTAGGGGATTTAATTAAGTGAAGAAAATTGGTAGAAAGAAAAAGTGTTGAAAAGTGAAGTAAGAAAAGATGAAATATTGGCGAGCAGAAAAGTTTGGTTTTTAATTTTGCTAAAAAAGATATGAATTTTTGATTGCTTTTATTTCGAATAAAATGTTTATAATTTTTCGTTGACATAAATTTTTATTCATATACATATATCTTATAAAATAAGTATAAATATAAATAAACAAATATTATATATGCAATTTAAGTAATTTTAGTTTATAATAAAAGAAAGATTTTGCTTGAAAATTCCTTTATACAATGGATTAAAAATCAACAAATATTTTCTTAGCGAAGTTTTGCCTAAATGAATTACGAATCAATAATGCTGTCTCAAGAAAAATATTAATTATTCATTCAAACAATGGCAAAAATCTAAAAATAAATTACTTCATTCATTTCTAGGATGACTTTTGATTTTCAAGATATATTACACATGCTGATTATGTAAACAGGACTTTTGCATTATGCTCAATAATTTAATTAAAAAAAAAAAAAAAAATATGTAAGGAAAAAAATATTTTAATAATTCAAGATATTTTAATAACTAAATAAATGTCGTTTCCGCTCATTTTTCTCTTTCTCTTTTTTTTTTTTTTTTTCAAATTATTTCTTTCTTATAAGCTATAATAAAAATTATTAATTGTGCAAAATTATTAAATAGAGCAAAAATTTTGCTTCTTATGTAATTTATCCTTAGAAATTAAATGAATATTTGAATTATTTTAATGATTTTTACGAGATAAATGCGATATGCGATATTGTCGATTTAGTCAAATAAGTAAGGCATACAATAAATCTTATTTCAATCTTTTTTTTAAACTTTTTTCAAAAAAAAGATATAAATTTTATGATATTACTTGGTTATGTTAAGTTACATTTAATATGATAGCGATTTCTGAACATAAAAAGAAATTGCAAGGAATATTTTCAGATTGATAATAAATGAATTCGATGCAATTAACGGAAGATTCCTCTGTTCCTTGCAATAATACGTACTTTTGATGACCTCTGACCCCTCTGTTTCATTCTGTCTTTCTGCTTTGTTTAAGAAGAAGATAAAATGGAACAGAGGTCATATAGGTCATAGTAAGTACATATTAAGTATCAATTATACATAAGACTATACTTCCATCAATCATCAACGTTTGTTAGAAAAAAAAAAAAAAAATGCTAAAAATAATACTATTACCAAAAATATTAATGATAGGTTTATAAAAAATCAAATTTGTTAAATTAATATAAAAATTTCAAGAACAATCAATAATAAATTCAAAAACGGTAAAGCAAAAAATTAGTTGATATAAAAATCGATTTTTTTTAAAATCTATTTCTTAGTATAAGCTATTCGAGTGGTTTCAAAAACAGGAAATTCATATTATTGAAAGATGATGGATGGAAGAATAATTGCGATGGTTTGATAAAAAAGGAAAAAATCCAATTATTTCGTGGCATAATTAAACTTTTTTAATTGTAATACAAGGTTGCTGCAAATGTTACGAAAAAAAAAAAAAAAATTGAAAAAATGATTGAAGCATGTAAGACAAAAGTGTTAGAAAATGAGAAATTGAATTATTTTTGTTCAATTTTATAAAATGCGACAATTTAGTAGGCATAGAAAATTCACATAATTTTTACACCAAGTCTTCTCATTTTTGTTTGCCATTTTTGGCTTTCATTTTCTCATCTATTCAAGAACAAAGACGAAAAAAAAAAAGTTTGTTCAAGTTTATTTAGGAAATGAATACCAGAATTCATTTCATTAAAATGGAATTTTATTGCAGTCTGAGAAAACAGTAGAAAATAATATTTTGTAATAATTAGAACTGAAATGTATTTAATGAATCTCATAAATTAAATAATGTAAAAATTTCTCACACTGAATATTTCATCAATTCAAATTATTCAAAATTAAATTCTAAAAAATTAGTTATAGAATTCAATTCGCAATTAGTTTTCTTCATATAATTTAAATTTGAATATTACAACGCTTTTCTGATCCTTAATTATAAACAATTAATTAATTATTCAGAAATCCCGAAGCTCAGTTTTTGCTTGAATCCATTGTTAATCGAGAAATTTACAAAATCTCAATATCTCATAATTAATTATACTTCAAAATTTGCTGTAATCTGTTCCAAAAGTACCATGACAAAAAACGCGGTCCGACCATACAATTTACGGCCCTATTTGGAGTGAATCAGTTGCTTGCCCTCCTGTCTTATTGTTTTTTTTTTTTTATTTAATTTGATGCAACTGATGAAAATATGGCTCAATTCCTCGATTAGTTTTGATAAGTCACATCATCTATTCTGTTTTGCGTGAAAATCTCAAAAATATAATTTTGCATCTAATTGAAATTTGAATTGTCCATTTTTTTTTTTTTTTTCATTTCTGCAACAATCATTCGATAAATCAGTTTTAAATTTTTTTATACAGCAGAATGAAATTTAAATTTAAAACGATTTATCGATTGATTTTCTGATGCCAAATAGCATAGAAAAATTTGAAGTTTGCCAAAAATTACAACGTGAATCTTTTTTTTTCTCCCTTTGTTATGCTGCACGAAATTTTGCAGAAAAAAAAAATTTATAAACTAACTAGAAATTCAACATAAGTTGATTTTGTAAAAGCTATAATTCAACAACGATTGAAATTATAAATATGAAAACTTAATATCATCACAAAAATTTGACAGATTTAACGATTTTCTTTCAAGATTTCACAAGTAGGATCGGTAAACAAAATTATCATTAGTTTGTGATTGTAACAAATAGATGTTAAAAAAGAAAAGAAAAAATGAATCCTGTACATTTAAAAACAAAAACAAATTCTTTACTTTATTGTTCATATTACTTATTTATTTATAAACTTTATAAATTTAAAACATAAATTTGATATTTAAATAAAATTTACAAGCAATACAAACAAATAAATAAATGGTGACACTAATTAATCTGAAATTCCTAGATAGAAATCAAATTATCATATTTTAAATTCGAAATACCACAATTTTTTTTTCTCTTTTCTTTTTTAGTATCGCAAAATATAATAGTTTCGTGAAGTAACTTAATTTGAAAAATTCGAATAGTTGATATTTTCAAAGTGGAATTTTTCTAATAAATTAATGTCTGGCTCAAAAAAAAAAGAAAAAAGAAATCATCCATCATCAGATGGCATCAATAAACAAAGCTGGGATGATGTTACAGCTGTGTCATATTGTTGCTCTGAATCTTGAATTTATATTTCGAATTTATATTTCAAATTTAATCAAATCTCGATTGGTCGAAGAAATCGAATTATTGAATTGATTTATTTGAGAATTTCAGATTAATTTTGTCATATTTATGTTTTTTCTTTTTTTTTTTTTTTAAATATTACTCGATGCCTTATTATATAATTTTCAAACAAAGTAATGGATTTCTTTATATATACATCAAATTTGATATAGTTGCATTCAGTGATATTTCAAATCACAACAAAATTCAAGACTAGTGATTTTTTTTTTTTTTTTAACCAAAAAGATTAAGAAATCTAAAAAATGAAAAAGTGAAAGATTAGTAATTGATAACTAAACCTTGGTGTAATCTAGTAAATATTTTCTCAATTTGAAAGTAAAACAGCAAATGTCATTAAATTGGCCAAAAAAATGGCTACTTTCTAATAATATCCCACTTTAAATATATTTTAAATGGCGTACAAAAAAAAAAAAAAAAAATCTTCTTAACATTCTTTTGATAAGAAATCCGATTATATTTATAATACAATCAGTGGAATGCATTTAAATTATGAAGCAAAGATGCAAAATTTATTTCCAAAAATATGAAATACATGAAAAAAGCAAAAGTTCGAGATTTCCGATGATATTTGTTTAAAAAATTTCTTGCAGATGTCATTCTTTCTAACTTCAAATAATATACGACGAAAAAAAGTGCTATAATGACAATAAATTTCGATGGAAATATTTTTGACAAATTTTTTGCAAAATTAAAAATATTGCAAGACGATCATTGAATTAGTTATAACGATTTAAATTAGAATATTTCTCTTATATTTTGCATCTATTTCGAAAAATAAGCATTAAGCTTCAAAAAATTAAGCATAATGAGTCATTATTAATTCCTAATTAGTATTTGAAAATAAACTAGATAAGCTGAATTAATTCCTAATTAGTATTTCAAAATAAACTAGATAAGCTAAATCAATTTCTAATTAGTATTTGAAAATAAACTAGATAAGCCTGAATTCTTACAGCAAGAAATGAAATAACTGATAATTTAACTTATTTATGTAGTCGGTTAATTTTTTTGAAATGAACGGAAAATTAATACCATTGCCAAACTATCATTTTGAAGTTTTATCCTCATTTTGAAGCTACAATTATGATGAATCGATCGCGAATTTGTATTTGAAAATATACGCAATTAAATTGAGGAAAAAACTTAATTCATTTAATTTTTCATTTCTTATATAATTCAATTCTGTTTCTGCAAATACATCATCCACCTTTGAAAAAGTCATCTTAATTAATACTTAAGCTAAATTATTATTCATCAAAATTTGCATTAAAAAAAAGTGATAAGAATTATTTTTGATAATGAAATTGATAAATTAAAAAAACCAAGTAATCAATCAATAGAATGGAAAATTTTTCAATTATCATGCATTGTTCTTCAGATATTTGCGTGACAATTGAAATTTTTTTCCTGTTTTAAGGCATAAATTTATAAAAATATTAATAAAATGAAATAGCAATTTGAAGTATTGCATGTTTTCAAAGATTACAAGAATTAGTATTCTTTTACTTTCTTACTCGAATTAATATCATAAATAATCATAATAAATTGAGCACTATTCAATATTAAGATAAGCATGGCTTATTTTTTTAGTATTATCAAGATAAGCTCGGTTATTTATCATTTGCTACTAAGACTAGCAAAGAATATTCTCGAAAGGGAAAAAAATAGGTTAAATAGGATAAAATACGACTCTATCTTCGTAAATAAGGAAAAGAAATTTCCGTATCGCTAAATAATGTTTGTTTTATAAAAAAAAAAATAGAAGAAATTCTATATGTTCTCAAAAAATTAAACCATTTAAGGTGCTTTTTTTTTTTTTTTTAAACTTTTTAAAAAAATGACGTTTTCATCCTTTGAGAAGAAAAAATTTAAAGCTTCTTTTCAGGAATAAATAAAACTTTGCTATGTACATATATGTTACTTTTTTTGCAAATAAAGAAAAACTATTGATAAATTTTGTAAATTTTTTGAAAAAAATTTTCATCAAAGAGAAAGAAAGCTAATATGTTCAAAAAGCTATTAACAAAATTTTCAACAACTATTAGACCGAAATTTTTTACATTAAAAAAAAATGTTTTTTTTTAAATTGAAAATGATGTTGATAAAGTGAAATAATTTCAACCAAAAGCATCATTGACTTAAGAAAATTTTTTGATTGATGAGATTTTCGCGAACAAATGGTACCATATTACACTATTATCATCAAGAATAGTTGAAAATTACTAAACGATTTTGTCTTTTTCTTTTTTTTTTTTTCCTTGTGATGATAGAATGAAAAGATATAAATTTTTAGTTTTATATATTTTTTTTTTTTTTTTTTGGAAAAATACAATTATTGAAGCAAAACATTCATAATTTCATACCTTTTTTGCACGCAATATTTCAGTTATAATTAATCATTCTCAAGCATTTTTTTTTTTTTTAATATCATTTTCATAAAAAAAAAAGCAATTATATCATGCAAAAAATTACTTTTATAATATTTTCAGATTAGATTTTTGAAAAAAAGAGAAAAGAAAAAGAACAACAACAACAATCATTTTAAACTTTTCAGTGGCTTATTTTAAAATATGTAATGGAAGTATTTTCGTGCAGTTTAAGAATTCAAAAATCATCATTTTCACTTTCATTAAACATTAAATTCAATAACTTCAGTTATTTATTGTTAAAATTCATTAAGTTTGAGGTAATAGAATTGTTTGAGATAAGGCGCAATTTATTCAGAATATGCGATTTTATTTTTGCTGATTTTACCTTTTCTTTTTTTTCAGTTTTAACTTAAGCTTAAGCTTTAAGTTGAGTTTTTACTTAAGCTCAAATTTTAACTTGAGTTTTAACTTAAGCTAAAACTCAAGATAATAAAATCAAGAAGGTGAAATTTTGAAAAATAAGTTCGTTAACAAAATTCATATAAGAAAGAAAAAATGAAAGGAAAATTAAATTTACAGCTCGGAAAAATATTCTAAGTACTATAAGCACATTCTATAATTGCATTTTCAACTAACTGCCGTTTACATAGCTTGAAAATTTTATCCAATCTTGAATTTTGATTACTTTAAAATTTCGATTTTGATTAAAGTAATAACCATTATCATCCATTTATTGCTGAAAGCCATGTGCAAGTGATAACTAAATAACGCTCTAGAAAAAGTTCCAACTTTTACAATTATTCAGTAAAAATTAAAAAAAAAGTCGATGAATCTTAAAAAGTTACCTAAAAACTAACTTTGTAAGATTCATCGATTTTTATCTTATGATCCGAATATTCAACAGATTTAATCATCCAAATTATTGTTTCAAATAACCCTCATTTATAATCGATTGAATTTTCACAATGAACTAATAAAAGTTAAGATGTTTGTAAAAAGTTGAAGTTTGTGCATATTAGCGCATTTTGTGGTATATATTTTAACAAATATTTGCGATTTTCTTGATTTATTAAGCATGTTTTTCCTACCATGACAGGTTTGAATTATCATAAAATTTTTATGTGAAAAAAATATAGAATAAATGAAAGGATATTTTATGTTAAAATATAAAATAAATAAAAAAAAAAGAAATGTAAAAAGTTATATTTTGAATCTTTATCCAATTAATTCGTCTTCATTATTTCAAGAAAATTAATGACAACAATTCATGAGCATGCATCACTTGAAAAATAAGTAGAAATAATTTTTTTTTTTTGTCAGTAATTGGTTATAACAAAAAGTGTAAAAAAAAAAAAGAAAAATTTGCTATCATCGATGGTGATAACAAAAAGGAGCCAAAAAATAAAGGAAGAAAAATGAAACTGAAAAATAACTGATATCTATCATTAGCTACGATTGATAATAATAGATCAAACTGATTGGACAATAATTAATCAAATTTATCATTAGTGTTTGTTGTATTGAAAAGTGTAAAAAAAAAAAAAAAAAACGGAAGAAAATTTTGGCTTTATCATTCAACTTCATTTTGTAGAAATGGTTAAAGTTTATAAATGAAATTTTATCTAAAAGAAAATTGTATCTAAATTTAAGTTTAAGATTTAGCGAATCTGTGGGAATCTGAATTTGAATCACATTAAAAAAAACAAATTTTATTTTCAATTTTTATGACGAATTTATGTATTACTCATTGATTTCTTCTTCTTCAACTATGTTTTTTGAAAAATTTGGGCATAAAATAACATGGCATTTTGTGTTATTTTGTTAAAAAAATTTTTGCACTTTCCTGGGTTAGCATTGAGACTTTTAAATGATCAACGATACTCAAGAAAATGTTTCTTTCAAATATATCTTAAATAGTCGAAATAATTAATTGCTTCTTATCATTCATCATGCAATTTTTAGTTGTTTTGCTATTCTCTTGCTTCCTCAGCTCGTATTATCATACTTTTTATCAATTAATACATTTTTGTAAGTTATTTTTTTTCATACTGAATCGTTCATCTTGGAGTTCCCTCTTTTCGAGACGATTAAGAATCTTTCTGCTAAACAGATGAGAAAAAAAAAAAAGAAAAAATGATATTCAGGATATTCTCTATCCATTGCAAGAATTATTGATTAGCCGGAAAAAAAAAATTTTTTTTTTTTCAGGTTTTGCTCAATATGACAGAATTGGGAGTGCATATGACAAAAATCGTGACGCAAAATTTTACAACAAATCAGGTTTGATATCTCCTAGTGCCCGGATACCTTTATATTACAATTCTACCGAAAATGATTAATTTCAGGTACAAAGTATCCGGAACGCATAGGACTTCAGAATTGTGAGGGAGCGGACGGAAAGAAAAGTAAGTAATGAATTATCTTTAACGGTAGGTGAGAGAATAATTTAACCTCAAATCTCGCTACAGTATTAAATATTAAAATACACAAACAATTTGATTTCTGAGGAATTTCCGGATTTCAGGACTTTGCACAACGCCGTCCCCAAACAACCATAGTTCTTCTAATGATAAAACAAAGCTGCTCAACAACACTAACGGGTGAAATCTTTCCGGTTTTACTGAAAATGATTAAAAAGTTGCTCTTTTAAGCATTTATAAAATGAATTGATATTTATTATAAATTAAGAAAAAGATTACACAAATGAACAAATCGGAACAAAATAATGACATGGTATTGTAATAAAATTAATTTTTACGAAAAATGTTTGAAAAATCAAAAAATATGGACAAAACTTCATACATGCATCATATTCAAAAACTACCTGTTAGAAAAACATCAGAATGCATTAAATATTTTTTTAATAAGATGGTTAAGTGATAAAGATTTTGTCTGCAAAAAAAATGAGGTAAAATAATATCGATTTCTTGGTAACCATAAATATCGCTGATTATCTTTCTATTCATAAATTCTAGTCCATGTACATCAAAGTCGGTATGTTTGAGCATGCTGTGTATGGCCATCAAAAATAAGTGTATTATCTAAGGATATGTACTGATGTGTAATTAATTTTATCACTTCTTGTGCAGCGATACCACCAATCAGCGAAGCGATAACATGTAGTTCAGAAGCACCGTAACGACACATTTCATCGATAGCTATCTGCGGGATTTTTCCCAGCATTTCGCGTCTATCCTCTAACTATAAAAAAAGCTCAGAAAATTGAGAGTCAAAAATATAGAGAATTGGATATGATGAGATTTCAGAGTTTTAAATCCAATAATTAGTGTGCGTCACCTATTAGTATGAAAGATCTATTTAATAATAAAGTTAAGAAACATTTCCTGAGAGAAGGAAAACGAAAATGAAATTATAGTGAATGAAACTAAAATGTAATTAGTGGATGTGACAATTATTTCTTGTAGAACTATAAAAAAAATTCATTTGGCACTACAACTATATCTGTAACTTTTATAATAATTTTATAATTATATAATTTCGACTTCTTCGTCCTTTTGCTAAAAATAGTTCATATCATTTTGATATCATACTCACCTCAGAAAGCAATACAAAACCTATGATGTATAATTTTTTTTGGTTTGTTTTTGTTATTTAATATGAATATTTTTTGTGGAATGACTTTTGGTAATGATTTGAAGCAGAGTATTATACAAGAAAGAAACTAATCAATACTCTGAAATTTATGTAAATATCAAAATTTGAAGCAAGCTAGAGAGTGTTACCAAATACATTTTTCACTGGATGGGTACTTAACATAATTCCGTACTTAAATCTAAACTAATCTACTTAGTCATCTAATCCCTTGCCAAACATAAACATTTCATAGAGTGCTGTTTTTGGAGAAAAAAAGAGAAAGATTTCACTTAATGAATCGAGAGTTTAATAAGAACTTACTTCAATCTCCGTGATCAAATCAACTACTCTTGCTTTAAGATCATAAGCATCTATAGTGCATGGCACACCATTTGTTCCTGGGAAACGCGACTTTTCGGAATGAAATCTTAAGTTTATATTATTATGCTTGTTAGCCAAAAGTAATACGATCAAAAATCAAAAGTTCTGAATGTAACAAATTTGGTGAAAAACTCCCGACAAATTTATGAAAAATCAATAGTTTTAAAGTTCATGAGTCCCCAAGTGACATAAGAAACATATATAGAAATGATGAATTATGTGTGGAAAATGTTTATTAACCTATCGATAGCTCGCAATAAAATATACCACACTGCTGGTGATATTTCAGGAACACCTGTTACAGAATTAGGTTCAAAATCGGCATTTCGTATGTCATTGAACACTTCCTGAAGATTTTATAAAATCAATCCTTAATTTGCGCAAAGTCGTCACATAATTGCATGCGTTAAATGTTACTTATAAATCTTCAATTAACGCAATGAAAGTCATGCATGAGTTGATGTGCAGCTCATATAAAAATACGGAAAAATTCTGATTTTTTATATTGTTGTATATAAAGATTTACAATATATTATTCCAGTTTCATAGTCAAACCTCTAATGATGACTTCATTTCTTGAGCAATGGTCGTTCCGTGTTGTACCCGTAGGAAAGCAGCCTTTTTACAGAAATATTCGCAGTCGTGAAATTTAATAATATCAATCGGTACTCCTCGTTCCATGAGAAATGCTTGAAGATAATTCATCACCTATAAGCTCAATCACAATAAATCAAATATCATTATCTGAAATTATTTTGACACTCTTTATCTTAAACTTCAAGCATTCTGATTATAAATCTCTTAATTTTAGTTGTCAATATTTTCTAGTGCTACTTTATATTGTCTTCGTTTTTTAGTGCAAACTAAAAATTAAATTTGATTGTGTACAGCAAGGCCTTCTTTCGAAATTTGCATTGAGAGTTTTTTCAAGCGACACACAAGTCAGAAATTCCAGAACTGAACCTACAACAGTGCATCGATGCAGACGGAAAGTTTCAATTCTCAAAGTTGCTTCGAACAAAAACTCAAACCTCCTTCGCATCCTGTTTCGCCCTATCTCGAAATTTCGCCGCTAAAAGAACATAGCTTTCCGAATCACTGATCATATCAGGCAAACTACCTCGTACCGGTAAGACTTTATGTTTAATAACAAAACGCCGCAGAGCTGCGGCCAACAACCAAAACCGCGCCAGATCTGGATAAGTTGCTTTCGGATGATCTAGTAATTCTTTTACCCCCCGCGGTATCTAAAAATAAAAAACGAAAAAATTTGAACAATATTTAGCATTTTAGATCACTATTAGTAAAAAATAATTATTTCGTATATCATTTTATCATTAATACCTACTGCTGTTTTTTTTAGCGAACCAATTATTGCGGCGCGACCTTCGATAAAGTTTTCTTCTTGATCGGATCCATTTTCGGGATGCGGCATTCGTAGTGACATAAAAATCTAAACAGAAGTGCATCATGAAAACTTTACTCCTATAAATCTCGGAAAAAAATAAGTCACTAATATTATGTATAACCTAATCCTGATTAGGAAGACAGTCCAAAATTTAAGTACCCACCATTTCAAACGTTTTCCTTTTTTCATAATTATCGGGAAAATCATCTTGGCCGTACTTCTCTCGCCATAATGCAAGTGCTTTTAGAAATAAAATCAAATATGGTGTGTGGGAATGAGCATCATAATGCATCTGGTTCAAATCTGTCGACTCCACCAATTCAGTTAATGTCGGGAACGGACAGTCAAGCCTGAATACCATTAAATGACTAGCAGCGCCACCTGAAGATGCCATACTTGCAACCATGCCTCAAGACTTGGGACACAGTTAGCCCCGTCTAAATCAACTATTTGCATCGACTATTTGGATTGATTTTTATCAGTTAAAGGTCAATTTGGGAATTCGCGAAACACATGTAAACATTTTGATTTTCAGCAGACGATTTCCATAAAGTTCAATCTAAAAAAATCAAATAAAATCAAAAAAATTTATCTTCTATAAATATCAAAAACTGACGTTACCTTAAATCGGGTGTCATATTCTCCTCATGTGTATCAATAATCGTATGTTCTTGAACAGAAACTCGTATAAATCCGATAAGACCGTATGCTCTATAATAATAATTTTGGAACATTATTTGAATTAATGCTTTCTTAGATCCAAACGAATCAAAAATTCTGAAAACAAATAAAATTTTAGAAACCATGAATCTGTAACCTTAAAATCCAGCGAAATATTTAAAATTCATAGTTTAATTTTAAATTTAAATTAATGGTTTTGATATTCTTTCTTTTGATTTTATGTTTTTTTTTGCTTGACTCAGCAGAACTAAGTTTGATTAAATTGAAGATCGTTATATTTATTGGTATTTCTTTTTCTGGCGTTATGTAATCATATATAACTTACACATGCGCTTAGTCTGAGCTATTATTACAGTAAAGTCTTACCTTGCGTGAACAAAAGGTATATTTTTCTCAAATAAAAAGTCATTTATTTGTGCAGCAACTTCAATACTCAAATTGCATCCAACAACAACAGTAAACTGCCTTAGAAAATCCATGTCTTTGGTAATGATATCTTCAGGACTCCCTAAATCGAAGCCTCCTTCCACTGATGGATTTAGCTCCTGGAAGATATCGAATAAAAGGACTCATTCCATTAGTATTCTAAAAATTTAAACTCCTCATTTTATAAATTTAAAACTGATACTAATGTCATTGGAGTTAATATTTCATATTTCAGAATAAAAGAAATCAAACTTTGCGTTTCATTTTATAATCTCTAATAAAAAAGTCAAAATTCCTTAAAAATGTTTTGAGATCCAAAGATAATTCATTTTGTATCATTACTGGAGAATACTTGAATAATTTAAAAGTTCCAAGCTGACGTATATACCATAAGCAATCGTAGTGCAACTTTTGCTCTCGGTTGACCAATTTCATCGTCAATGAAAAAATTATTGCCTAAATCCGGTTTGCATATAATGGCAGAATCGACGATATACACCGATTTGATACCAGCCAATACCAGACTTTTGATAATTTCGCATCCCAAAGCAGATGCACCCAGTACGCAGACACTAGCATGCTCAATACAAGACTGACCCTCATCGCCCCAGAGACGAATTTGACGATCATATCGTGGATCGTCTTGCATCATTCTTCTTCGAGTCTGTTATCTCGAAACTGCTGTCTTGTTTGAGCAAAGAGTACTGAAAAAGATTAAACACAAACTTCATTCCAGAATGAAAAATTCAACGGAATAAATTACGTTTGTATAAAAGTAATGCATCATTACAAATAAAACCAGATCCATTGAGATAGAAGAGATAGAAATATGATACAAAGAGCCTTATGAAGATAAACACAACTGTTCAATAATCTGTGCATTATTATGCATGAATATTTGTGATGAATTAGAGAAAAATTATCCGCTCAATCTATGAATTCTAAAATCCCTAAAAGAATTTGCAAACATCGAACATAATTTACAAAAATTTAAATTTGCCAAGAAATAAAGCAATACATTCTCTAATGCTTCCTCTACCACATCATTCATAAATTTATTTTATCACTATTTTTCTAATCTTCCAGATAATATGTCACCATTTTTCCTAGCAAAGTCTTCTCAATCATCATGCTATATCTCATCAGCTGTCATTTTTTTTTTCGATGATTGTATCAAACTACGGAAAATGATTATTTCCAGATTCTCACATCTGTCTAACACTAAACAATGTTCAGAATTCGATTACTTCACCAACTATCATCTTCTCGCTAACTCCCGATAAACTGTCCTGTGCAAATAAACCCCTCTGAGATCTCACCGCGAACCAACCCCGCCGTCCATCCCAGTCAACTCCTGAAGTCATTGAACTACCAGAAGAAGAAGAAAAAGAAGGAAAAAAAAAAAAAAAAAAAAACAGAATAGTCGCATACTCGTTGCATGCTACTACGTAATTTGAGTGAAATGGATCGGTGAAAGCTAATTCGGGTTTCGGGAGTTCGGAACGGAAGAGAGGCGTGGGGTCACTTATGGTTGTTGAAAAGGTTACGCATTATGTCACTGTATGGTACCAATATATTATGAGTCAGTTGAATTGTTGAAAAGAAAAAAAAAGGAAATTAGGCCGCGATATTTGGTGATTATTTTTATTTCCAGGACGGTTTTTTTGATACGTTTCAAGATCCACAGTATAGTGAATTCAGGATCTTCTTAGGAACATGAACTTAATTTCTACAACCGCTTTCCCGTCGTCTTACTGCATATTATAGTGTAAAACGCTTGCAACATAAAGAAAACCTATTGATCAATATAATTGCTTGTAACATAAACAAAGAATCATTGTTCCGTCAATCAATAAAGTGTCAAAAAGTAACAGAAAATATTGAATAAAGAATGCATGAACGCAATAATGCAAATTGAAAATGAAAAAAAAATTATTTTCGAGGAATACAGAAAGTAGATGATGATTCATCATGAACTAATCAATATTCAATTCATACCGGGAAATGCGGATTCGTTCTCATTAATGCCTTATTCTTTTTTTTTTTTTTTTTTTTTTATAGAATATTTAATAAACATACCATCAAAAAATATTGGAAAATTTTCTGAATAAGCCTGAGAATTCTGGTAAAACATTTGACTAAGAAAATGTTATTCAAAATTTTATTTTCACAAACATTATGCATAATTTTATTTTACATATACCTCACTTTTTTTTCTACAGCCTGAATCATCAATTTTGACTCTTTTTTATTCAATAAAAAACTTAAAATTTCATTTTTTTTTAATGAACTATTTTTTTTTTCTGTATTTTACGCTTTTATCGATAAAAAAATTTACAGAAAAAGTAATATGCTAAAAAAAAAAATCCAAATTTTCTCGTCCCTTTGTTTATTAAAAAACAAGAAAAATAAAACTTGTTAAGATAAACTTCTACGTGTATTTTATTTCTATAGCAAAATCTTTGCAAATCATACATTCGATTGTTACTTACATCATATGCGAAGTGTATGTTTGAATCACAAAAATATTGTTAACAAAGAAGAAAATAAAATTAGCTTTAAAATTCTTCCTAGATTACAATTAACTGAAAATACGTAAATATCGACTACATAATTTGTCATCCTCAACTTATTTTGTTTGTTAAAAAGTAAGTGCTAGAAGAAGTGAGGAAAAGAAGAAAGCAGAATAGATAAGAGATGAGAAAGTTTGCAAAAAAGTGAATATTGACGGCTAAAAAGGAAGGAAGATGGATTTGCAGATCGATTTCTGAAAATTGCCTTATTTGAAAGGAATTGCGTAAATGTCTCCAGTACTAAATAAGGTGAGAAATCTTTGATTATATCGAAATAAAGATAGAATCTCTTCTCTCTCTCTCTCTCTCTCTCTCTCTCTCTCTCTCTCTCTCTGTTCGCGCAATTCTCGTCAGCTATTTTTATTTATTTCAAGAAAAGCGGTGATATTTTCAAAAAAAAAAAAAAAAAAAAAGGACTTTTTGATGGATTATTGTAATGTTTCATAAAGTTTGTTTACTTCCTTCTGAAAGTAAAAATTTGAATTTAGCATTTTTCTATTTTTTAAATATTACTTTGTTAGCTGAAAAACGACAAGAAAGTTAATATTTGTCCGGATCATTTAAAATTATAACTAAGATTTTTTCCAAATATCATTTTTATATTGAAATCAGGAAGATGTTGTTGATATAATTAGGCTGTTGAGAAGCTTTTTGAAAATTATTATGCTGGTAATGAAAATTATTATTATTATGCTGGAATTTTGACTTATGAAAATTTTCCAGAATTGATTGAAATTTGAACATTATGATTTTCTAACCACAATTATCTAATATTCGATGCAGTCCATCGCCTGGATGACGAACAATTATCTTTTGATTCTAATACAGGTGACATTATATAGTTCTCTTTATCTTAAAAATTTAAACGAATTTTTTAAAATAGTCTATGAAAAAAGACTTTAATTAGTCCCTAATTAGACTTTAATTAGTACGTTCTTTTCAACTTTACAGAACATCCTTAGCACAATAGAGAGTGTAGCATTATTCAAGATTATTTTTCGTTTAAAATGTGAAACTTGACATTTTATCGTAGAAAATTTTTCAATTTACTAAATAATTTTTTTATATTCAAAATTGATTAAATAAAATCATAACAAAAACTATTTATTTCCTGGTTTTTAAGATCTGATAAAATCGATTCGTTGTATTTTTAGATAATTTTGTTATATGTATGTAAAATTATCAATTTTCGATAGATCGAGAAATAGATATTCGATCGCTTCAACGTGTATGACGTTACTACTATTACTGTATACGTATATAATTATCAGTGGACAGGAAATTCAAACACAATACAGTAAATACGGAATTCCATTCAACCAGACGTAAACTCTCATTTTATTGTCCGGTTTTTTTTTCTTTTGATCTTGTTATCAAACGTTTGATTCACGTTATCAGCGTTTTCTTAATATAAATAACATCAAAAAAAAAAATTAACGAAATAACTGTTGAATCATTTTACTCAATCTATTGCACTTACATAGTTCAACTAAATTACATTGCAAAACCCTCACATGATTTAAATTCAATTTTCAAACAAAACTTTCTAAAAGTTATTATATATTTCTTTTCTAAATTTATTTTCAGAAATAGGTTCAGTAATGCTTTCAATACATAATTTCATAGATAATATAATACGATATAATTTTCAAATATGTTCGAAGAAATGCTTAATATATTATTCATGAAAATAAGGATAATTATGTGGAACTTAACTCTGGTGCTATAGTTTAATGTAATAAATTTCAGAATTAAATTTTATGCTTTAATTTGAAGTAATTATTTGAAAATTAGATCTTGTGTTTTTTTATCAACAATTTAAATGATCTTATTGTATAATAAATCGCAGGATCGAAGATAATAATGAAGTTGAAAATAGCGACATTGTGGACAGGCGGCTAATTAAGAAGGACAAAACATGCGCTAATGATGCAATAATTGTTACCGAACTGTTACGCAATTATGATAAGCATAAAATACCTGGTGGCAATAATGTACAAGTTTCTGTCGAGGTATTTTTTTCATTTACGAAGGTTTTATTAAAATTGTCACGGAAAATGAATCGCAAAAATTTAGGAATATTTGAAAAATGAAAAGCTAAGTATTTATTCTATTTTTTTTTTAACTCATAAAAATTTTCTTAGCTCAAATATTAATGAAATCTTGAATGTTTCCTCAGATATGGGTGCAGGAAATTTCAAAAATAATCGAAATAACAAGTGAATTTGAATTGGATATTTATGTAACGGAGAAATGGATCGATCCATCACTAGCCTATGATCATATGAATCCTTGCAAAAAGTTCATTTCTAGAATAATACTATAAATCATTGAAATCATGAAAAATTATCATTTCTTTAAAAAATATTGTATTCTTTTGCTAATAATATATATTATAAAATATTCTATTATTTTTTCAATCATTTTTCAATTTGTTTAAGTTTCGAATTCTCAAGACAATAAAATTTAATTGTAATTTTCAAAAATTTTGAATTTTTTTTTTTTGATAATTCTAAAATTATTGATAATTCCAGGAATATATCGGTAGATGGTGGTAAAATATTGCCACAAATATGGAATCCACATGCATGTTTTGTTAATAGTAAAGATGCTTCAATTCATCGTAGTCCGTTTAGCAATATTTTCTTGCAAATTTATAGCGATGGTAATGTATGGCATAATTACAGGTTTATTTTCAAAAATAAATAAACGAAAAATAAAATTATGATAATGTTACTATTTTACTCATAAAAAAAATGAAATAATAAAATTTTAAATTAAAAACCAATATATTCGATTCAAAAAACAAATGTTTGAAAAATTTCGCAAAAAGTTTGATCCTAAGTCATATTCATCCAAATTGCTTTTGCTACAAAATATTCGATATTTGTAACAAAAATCAAGAAATTTTTTTCTCACTTTTTATGCTAATCAATTATAACATCTGAGATTATTTCAATATCTAAAATTTTTCAGGATTAAATTAACAGGTCCTTGTATCAATACTTTACGAACATTCCCAATAGATAAACAACACTGCATGTTATTTTACGAATCATTCAATCATAATTATGATCAGGTTTCCTTTTCAAAAATAAAATCAATTATTATAATGATTATAATAATTTTAACAAGTTTTATCAATAATTTATCTCACAAAATCGAGAATAATAATGAAACGTATAATTCGTAAGTTTTGTTATTGAAATTTTTTACAGTTATTATTTCGATATTTTTTCTTTTTACTATTGATAAAAAGTAATTTGTTGAAATTATACTTGATAAAAAGAAAAAAATTTTGATTTTCTTTTTATTTTTGTTGTGCTTTATGATAAAAGAGATGAATCCATAAACTACTAATTAACTTGTGAGCTTGAAATGAATTGATGAATTAAATTTAATTAAAATGATATTTTATGAAGTTATAAATAAAAAATTACAGGTAGCGATGGAATGGACGGAAACAGCTCCACCGATAACAATTCTGAAGAAAAATATAACATTACCTGATTATGTACTCATTGATTATACGGCATCCAGTGTTAGACGGGTAAATTATTTGGAATTCAAGGTCAAAGTTCACATTTAAAATGTTAGATAAGAAGACATGGAAATACTGATAAAATTCGCTGATTTCTAATCTTTCCGAGTCCATATTTTTCTTGTTTCTTTTTTTTTTTTTTGTTTTTAAATTTCCATATTTATGCAACTCATATAATTATTATTATTATAAAGAATGTCAAATCACTAGAAGCAAATGTTTTTCTAGTGAAAAAGACAAAATGGAATTGATAACTGATCAATTTATTCTTTGATTCCTTATCAGTTCATTTATTATTTCTTCATGGCTAGAATTTATCTAAAGAAAAAAAAAATCTTTGCAATAACAAAATCAAGGAATTAAATGTCAATTTATTGAAAAGTGCAATTGAAGGTTTTTAAAAAAAAAAAAAATATCCAAAAAACGGAAAAGATTTATTTATTCGAAAAAATAAATGATGGAGAGTTTTATTTCATTAAAAAAATGAAGCAGCTCATTTAAAATCAGAGAGTTCCTCAAAAATCAACTGAAAAAAGTGCTAAAAAACTTTCCTTGGCCGAAGAGCATAAGCTGGAGCAAAGGAAAAGAAGATGGCTTAGACCAATTGAAAATATTTTATGCATTTTAAATGACGAGAATCCCTATATCTATAGCTTCTTCAAAATTATCTCTTGTCCTCAAATCTGCTAATCATCCTCTTACGATACGGGATTGTTTATTTTAATATTCAATTGAAAAATTTTAATAATGAATTCCAATCTGCTAATCAATTCTCTTGTAATATGGAATTGTTTATTTTAATATTCAGTTGAAAGATCCTTTTTTTTTTTCAGCTCTATCCGCCAGGAATGTGGAACGAATTAATTGCTACTTTCACATTTCAACGTCTTTATGGCTTCTATATATTACAAGTAATAAAATGGATCATTTTATTTTTTATTATTGAAAATTGTAATAATTTTTGATCGAAATTTCAACTATTCCTAGTCTTTTCTGATATTAAAACTTAGATAAGAGAAATATTTCTTATATTATTTATTTGTTAAAAATCGCAAAAAATTTCATAACTCTCATATTTTTTTCACAAGAAAATCAAAATTTTCTGGAATCGAACCTTTAGCTTTGATTTCTGTAATCCCATATTTTAATATTTCAGGTTTATGTACCTGCATATATTTCTGTATTTATATCATGGGTAGGTAAATTCATATTTAGCTTTTACTTTAATAAAAACCAAAAATTTTAAGTAAACAAATGTTTCATACTAAAACTGATAAAGATTTCGCGACAAAGTTTTTTTATCCAATATTTATCAGTAATTGTTCTGATTTTGATAATCTTTTTTTTTTTGATTACTGATATGCAAATTTCATATGTAGCTATTTGGCCATTCCTGTACCGGTTTGATTAATCCTTCCGTGAGGATCACATTGCAACCTTTGCATATGTCGAAATTCAAAGAATTTAATAAAAATTAATTATTTGTTAAATTTTAATTGCACTTATTAAAGGATGAGAAATCAATGAATGTATTTGTATTTATTGTAGATTTCATTTTATGTCGGGCCTAATCTTCCTTCGAGAACAATAGTTGGCGTGAATTCACTTCTTGCTCTCACGTAAGAATCTTCGCTTTCCTCACGAAATCATATGCTAAGAATCTTTGAAAAATATTGAAAACCAAAATTAAAACAACAGAAACAATGAGCTTCACGGAAGTGTGCCGTAAAATTGGAATTAATTTTATAACTTTAAATTGAAAATGCATATTCGGCATAGAAAGAGCCATAATATCCATTATTTAAAGTTTTTTTTACTTCATCATTCCATTGTTCTTTTTCCAGGTTTCAATTCGGATCCGTTGTAAGAAATTTGCCTAAAACAAGTGATGTCAAAGGTAAGGTTTCACTTACGCTAGTTTGGAATATTTAAAATTGAAGAGTTTTTGTTGACCTTTGATCTTTTTGCTAAATATTTTTTTCAGCAATTGATGTTTGGATTTTAAGTTCAATGGCTTTTATATTTGCATCATTAATTGAACTTGCTGCGGTTGGATATATGCGACGAAATGGATCAACTATTACAATTAAGTTTGTTTTTTTTTTATAATTGATAATTTTGATAATTAATATCGGTGTTAAAATGGTTGAAAATACAATTCATTGAGATGCTTTTACGTTAAAAATTAATGAATAAACAAAATTTACCATCTGAGATGGAAAGACATTCAAAGTTCCAATTAGGATTATCTGAAAAATCATTTTTTTTTCTTTTCTACTTGCGGAAGATTTTTGCGATTTTTTAAAACTTTCAGATGTAATTGTTCGATATTTTGCTTAGATTGCCCAATATGGACAGCAAATAAATTAGATAGGGTAAGTTTTAAAGGTAAATTTGATTATTTTTAAGTTTTCGATTGTGAAAATTAGATGAATTTTGAATATTTTCAGATATCATCGATTGTCTTTCCAATATTCTTTATTATATTTAATATATGGTACTGGTTTTTCTTCCTTGGGTAAGTATCATTCCTTCTTATTTTTCATTTCAAATTTCTCATTCTTCAATTCAAAGATATTTTCTTTTAAATTGTTTTTATCCTAATAGATTGATAGTGCATTAAACAGTTGCCTTATTTATAATTTCATATCGTTACTTGAAATATAATTTTAAAAGCCACTGTTTATTTCTATAATGTCCATAAAATTTTGGTTAAAAAATCTATTAAAAATTAGTTTTTGTGTTCCTCATTTCAGAAAAATTAAAAATCTACTAATGTACTTTATTAAAAAGGCATGTATATTGCCATTGATTTGTAAAATTTTGAAATAAATCTAGTCCATTCATTCTTTCAAATTCTTATAGCATTATTATTCCAGCATGTTATTTTTAATTTTTGGGCTTATTTTCGCCTTTAAAATTAACTCTTATTCGTATTTTAAAACTTAACTGATTCTTTATGAATTTATTAGCTTTAATTTTGCATAATTTTTTAAAAATAATTATTCGTTGTCTCATAAGTTTAGCGGCATTCTTAGAAAGATTCTCCATGTTTTCCTTTTTTCTCCATCATGATATGCGTTCATTTCGTTTATCGAGTAAAATTCCAACGTATGTGTAACTTTTCAGCGAGAAAATCACGGGGAAATAGCAAAGAACAAATCTGTTCCGATCTTTTCAAAAAAATTTCAGGATTAAAGAAATTAGTTGATTAGATATGGAGAATGAAAGTGAATAGGCTTCAATATTTAAAATTTTTCTAAATTTGACATACTTATTTAATTTTGCTTGTAACTAATTTTAGTTTTGACTTCTTCTTCTAATAGCTTAAGTCAATTTTTTGTTCCACTGCGAGTTAAATTTTGCTGAATTTCAGGCGAATAAATTGACACAAATAAAGAAGCTTTGATTATTTTAATGCTTATGTTAATGTATTATTCAAAGAATTATGTATTTTTTTTTTTTTTTTTTGTTACAAAATATAAATTTCCTCAATTATTGCATTGATAATTAATAATTTGATTTTTGCAAACATAGAATTTTAAATTGAAAGAGCTGAAAGATATGAAAGGTATTTCAGTTATTCAAGTTCCGTTAAAATATGCTCCTTAGGTTACAAATTGTAGAATAATTCATATGAGCAAGTATTTCTTTGTTCTTGACATAGTTTACGACCGAAATAAATGTTGATTTATCAAACGTTATAATATGTGACATAACTTGAATTTGAACAAAAAAGTGGTTTTACCGAAATTGCACAGTTGAGGCGAATTATCGGTAAAAGTAGCATTGTAACTAAACTGGTTGTGAAAATCAAACTGGAAATGAAATTTCAAACTACCAATATTTCGCATAATTATGTTATGGGATCGTTAGGAGAAATAATCTTTTAAGACTGATTTATGCAGTAAGGAAATTAATATCCATCTATATTAATGATAATGGCCAGTTTCTTTAAATAATTAATTAATTCCAAGGACAATATTTAATGAATAAAATGCTACACCATTAATACTGTTACATCAAAAATGAGTTCAAATGCGAAAAAGAGTTCAAATGCAAGTTCCAAATGACCTTTTCAAAAATTTCATTTTGACTGATTTAGAAAAACGAATGATCATTATTCACGTCAAATTGAAATTAGTAAATTTAAGAGTTCAAACAACGATCTTTGCATATTTAATTCAGCTAATGATATTCAACATTATTATGCATTAATTAATTCATCATTGTGTTATCTAAATAAAACTTTAATTCCAAAACAAAGATTCAGTAAATCATTTTTGAGACTGATTTTCATCGTTTTAAAAATTGTATACTCAATAATTCCGCTCAATTTATGACGAATATCTTAATGAAAAAGTAATTAAAAAGTGATTAGGAGAAATAACTTTTATTCGAGTGACAATTGCTGTTTACAGGTTTTTCATTTGAAATGTATTATTACGTAAAATTTAATTTTCATCAAGTTAGGGTCACAAAATTATCGATTCCTAAGCGTCACAAAATAAAATTTGAATGGAAGTAACTTATTTAATCTAATCATCTAGTTAAACAACTTTTTATTTATGTTAAATACAAAGTTGGCGGTAAATTGCAAAACCAAATGGCTAAATTTGTGAAAAGTTTAACTCAAATTATTAATTGTTAATTAATGAAAAGTTCATTCTGTATTATTACGGTGTGATGTATGTATTTGAAATATATCAGCCAGCAGCATATCACATTATTACAACTTTGCTCAGCAATATCGTAAATATTTTGACATCATTGTGTTTGGTCAATTGATGATTTCCTGATCATCCCGCTAAATTAATTATTATTATAATAATCTCGTTCCAATTGGTTGACCAATTGGTTGATAGAATCTTTCAACAAATATTACTTCCCGATAGAATTAATACAATTGAGATAAACAAGAAGAATTTATGATAAATTATCATGAATGCAATTCCATCAGAATATATCTCTTTGTGGTACATTAAAAGCAGTTCCGCTTTCACTTTTTTCTTGATTAAACTAGAAACTGAAACAATGGATGAATTTTATGGACAAGAAATAAGTTTATATACTATTCTTATAGCGTAGAAATTCGGCGGAATTCAACGAATTCGCGAAATTTGCCTTCTGATTCGTTTTGGTTTTGAAAGTATTTTACAAGCAAACAATTATCGAAATGATTGAAGAAATGTTAATCGATTAGAAAGAGATCAAATGAATATGATGGATGAAGAAAAAGTTTATGGCTCAATTTGTTCAACATCTGAAATGCTGATAAGCAAACGTGTCATCAGACATTGTCATGGAAGAAATAAGCCAATGCATCTTATCAATTTGCTCAGCATACTTCTTCAGACGTTATGATTTCGATGGGATTCAGAAAATCATAGATCATCAAATGACCTTCTTTTTTTTCGATATAAATTTGGTTCTTCTTTATCCAATCATTGCGATGATCTATCGTATGCAATTTATTTTCGTCATCTATCGCAAACCGATCAGAAATGATTTTTTATTGTTGCATAGAACAAGAAGAGACAATTACTCCAAAACAATTCTTTGTTGATTTTTCGTCAGTTCGCGGAGCATCAATTTTGAACTGCTTCATTTTTCTAATTTTTCTCGAATATCAAATTATCAGAAGATGACCATTTATTATGAATGTATGACTCAAGAATCATTATGCTTCTTGTCTTCGAAATTTCGTCGCAAAACTTTAACCATACTTCACAATACATCTTCTAACAATTCTCAAACTTTGCAAGTTTTTTTCGCTTACTTTATGATCCATTTTAAATTCAAATAGCGAAATTCCCCAGATTCATTTATTTTTGATGTTATTTCTATGCTTCAACATAAATGTTAACAAACAGCTAACAATTATTAATTTGAAATTAAATTAAAATACGAAATAAATATTAATAATCTGGTCAAAAATACCATTCCATCATTAAATGGTAAATTTTTGATAAAACCAAAAATTGGCGCTTATTTATATACTTACTTAATCGTACTTGAATATTCAATACAATATGTTTCATAATAGTGATTCAACGAGTAAATTAATTACATTAATTTATTATTATCATGAAAGAAACTTAACATCTTTAATTCCATTAATCCATTCATTGTTTATTTAAATTTTCCTCTTTAATATGATCACTATTGCTTTTACCGTTGAAAGGAATGAGTAATATGCGATGTGTTAAATCTAATTTAATCAACTTGACACTGATAAACTGACCACTGATAAACTCGCTGTTTCCCTGTATGAAGGTTGACTGCGAGATAGATGGGGCGGTAGTATCGATGTTTGGATTCCAGATTTTTCGATTGAAGAATTCATCATCCATGTTGTAAATCTGTTATCAACAGAATAAAATCGTTTAGTGGACGGACACATGCATCGTTTAATATCCTTTTACATTTTCTCATATTACATTTTAGACATTGGCGGTAATTATCATTTTGTCCATAAAAGTTACGATATTTTCATGAAAATATCATTAACTTTACTAATTTTAACTTTATGACTAACTTTAACTTTATAACCAAATATTTTTGTAATCATTATTAAATAATAATTCGTTATCAGTACTGTTAATAACTGCTGAATAATGATATTCGAATTGTTAATATTATACATTTCAGGACCATTCATCTTATTGATTGAACGTTTTTGAAATGTATTAAGAACAATTTTACTTGTAAACTGGTATCATTATGTAATAAATGATTATGCATTTATAAATTTATAAATTTAAAAAAGTTCAGCTAGAAGACAGAAGGTTCCATGCTTCGTGCTTAACAGGTATAATTAACCTACTAAACAGGTAAAATTAAATCTCATTAATCTTCTAACTCTTCTTACTATTTTAAATTATTTCATGTAACATTTTATGCATGCAAATTTTCATTTCACTGTCAAAAGTAGCAAAAAAAATTTTGATTTTTAATTAAAATCATTTGCAAACCGCTGGTATGAAATCTGATTGTCATGGATTATCGATCGCAAATCATTTGCGTCTAATCTAAAAACGTCAGAAATTCATCCGAAATTCTCCGGAATTTTCATAAAATACAGCTGGTAGCATTTGCAAACACTAATGTAGCATTAAACTGGGAACGATTTCGTGTGGTAAGTGACAGTAAGTTGGAAAAAATTTTTGTTTTTGTAATTTTCAATTGTTCAATTAGTATATCTTTAAATCATTGTTTACTGTCTGGAGATTATCGAAAGTTCTCGAATCGCTTATAAAGAGAATTTCGCGATAAATCTCTGGATTGATGAAATTTCAGTTTTGAAGACAAACGATTTGTCTAGGTGTTTAAGAGCAATTGGATGAAATGTCACCTATAACATATACGGTATTATTCTGTATTATTCTGGACATTTATGCCCGGGTATTTTTAAATTTTTTACTTTAAAATTTTTTAAATTCTATTAGCAAAACTTCCGCTATACCGATAAATAAATAGGTAATTTGCAGAGAAATGAAAATAATATGATTGACATATTTATAAAATAGAAATAACACATTGACAAAAAAAAATCAAAATCATTTTCTTTTAAATGAAATATTGAGAATAAAGTTAAATAAATTCAATCAAATCGGAATAATTCCGATTTTTCACAGTCTGGACTGGAATTAGATTGGTGCAATGAAACGAAAAAACAGACTTGGTTTAAATGATATGAAATTTATAAAGTATTAGATTTATACTGAAATATAATTTAGATTGTTCAAAGATTGAAATTGTCACAAAAAAAAAAAAAAAATTTTTTTATTGATCATATCTTGCGGGATGAAATGAATAAAAATAAAATGGGTTATTGATTTCCGATTTCTCCTAATCGTTTTTTCTTCTCATTTCATCACACTACCGGTTTCAACATTTTTTGAAGTATTCTTTCCACTTATGAAAAATTTTGACAAAATTTTGTGATAAAATTCGAGTATGTTTTGCTCTAAATTGTTTTACAAGTTTTTCATTCCTAAATATTATTTCAATTCCATTAAATTAAATATTTTTCGTCAAAACATCAAAAAAAGTTAAATAATTTCTATGAGTTTATAAGAATTTCCACATAAATTTTTCGTTTTGTCGAATTCCTCACCCTAAGAAGGAAAAGTAATTCGTTATTTGCGTATTTGATTTTCTATTTTCAAATCAAATGTTGCAATTTGCAAAATAAATTAATGTTGTGAAATTGAAAATTTTAGTGAAAAAGAATGTGGAAAAAGGGTAGAAGTTATTTCAACTTAGATCATCGAATTTCGTTTATTATCAGTGCTATTATTCACACCAAAAAAAATTAACGTACTGAATACTTTAAATTTAAATAGAAATTTCAAATTTTCATGGGCAATTTTTCATCATGCAAAAAAAGAAAAATTTCTTTACTTCTTAGATTTTCTTTGATAATTAAATTTCTGCTATTGAAAATCATTTCTTTAAAAAAATGCCCAAGAAAACTAATCCTACAGGACTTTTAGTATTTGTTGTTCAAAAATAATTTGAAAAAATTTCATATTTTTAAAAAGACTTTTCGCAGGAACAATCAGAAGATTCGGAACCACATATGATTACAAGTTCGAAAACTGAAACTCTCAGAAGCGATTCGCTAGTCAATCCGTAATTTTCGTTTTTACTATTTTTTTCAATTTAAAATATTTAAGATTGTCACATCACATTTGTTTTTTAATTTCACTTTTTTTTTACTTGTTTACTGTTAATGAAATTTCAGACAATTTCCAATTCCAATGCTAACTGGTGTAAATCCATTCGATATGAAAAATCAAATAACGAAAGGTTAGTTAATTATTACTCAAAATTTCTAAAGTTAACTCTAAATTATAAAAATAACAAAAGTTAAATCTCAATTACCACAACAATAAAAGTTGGCTCTCAATTACGGAAACGACAAAAAAATACGAATATTTATTAAGTATTATATAAATATATTTTCGCTCATCGTTTGATTCATAAAGACTTCATTTCCTTAATTGCTAAATTTTTTCAAAATGTAATAAACCTAACCTTATATGGTGCAAAACTTATTTGATGAATTAATAAATAAATCAAATAATAGAGTTTCTTCTCGCATAATTACCTTAATAAACTTTTAAATTTATAATTTGTTCGAATGAGAAACTACTCATTTCTATAAAAAAAAATTTCTTTTTGGTTTAGATGTTTCGAATCAATTAACAAATTGGCTTCAATCATTGCGTACTGTCAGTTTATTCAGACCAATTCCATTGTCCAATGCTGGTTCTTTACTTGGTAACGTTCAAACATATCCTCTCACAGCCAATTTAACACGTCTTGGCAATTTTGGCCAATTTATGGGCAATAATAGACTTCCTCTGAAGGTCATTATTTCATTTTTTTTCTATATGATACTTGATGCAATCTTTGTCAGGAAAGTTTTTCATGTTGTGGCAGAAATGAATTTTAGTAAGGCAAGTTTTATTGATTGATGGAGAATTGATTTTCCATCTACGTTATAAGATCGAATAAAGTCAGATAATATCACGATTGCTGTTGATCGCTTGACTGTAGTAGAGATGAATTAAATATAGTCAGTTGGACTGAATTAGAAGATATTGATTGTCCAGTGAATTAAGTGAATTACGTGACTTTTGGTGGATTAACTGAATGATCACTGATCGCGTGACCGCAAAGAGCTCCTTTTCATACCGATAATCTTTGGTTTTTGGTCTATAGACGTTAACTTACAATATATTAATTATACAAAGAGTTTAGTTATCAAGACAAAGGGTGAGAGATAGACAATGCTTACAATTTTAAACAATTCACACAAGTTTTAGTTCTTAACAACATTCCAGACATTTAACATGGACTTCAACATTTTGGACAATCCATACAGATTTATTTAGCAGATCGAAAGATGAGAGAACAAAGGCTTTTGTATCGAGATATTGATAAATAATTTCATTTAACTCAAAAATATTGCAAATTTCCATTGTACAAAACACTTTGATTATTCTGTTATATTTATGTTTTATAAATTTTTTGAATTTTTGAGCAATTTCACGTTTGAAAAATTAGTGCATGAGATCATTTTAAGAGTGGAAAAAGTGGAAGAACAATGGTCCGGATGTTTTAAGTCACCGGAATATTATAAAACTTCAATTGATTAATAATTTATACAGCTTACTACTCATTTAACTTTTACAATTAGCAATAGAATCTTAACATTCAAGAAAAAATTCAAACTCATAAGAAATGTTTGTTTTGTCTAGAAAATCTCTATTTTTCACATTATCATTCTATTCATCATTTGGTCATTTTTTTCAAATTTTTGCAATTTTTTTTTCAAACTTCAAAGGTCCGCAAAAAAATATGCAGAAATTCTTATCATTCTATCCTTCAGTTCAATGAAAATTCTGTTTTTCAAGTCAAAAAAAAAAAAAACTTTCTTGTAACGCAAATTTTTTTTCAGAATTTTTTTTCCAGGATTTTAAAAATTGATGAAAAATTTCATTATCTAGTTCATCATCTACTGGTCTTTTCTCCCAAGTGCTGAATTTTGAAGAAGGAAAATTCATATTTGACCGTTTAAAGACACTGGCATATTTTTCAATTAAAATTAATTTTTGCGCGAAGCGAGTTGAAAAAACAACATAAAAGGGATAAAATTTTGAATGCTTTAGAAGATGCATCAACGCTAACTGAAAATTTAAAACAGAATTTAGCATTTTAAATTGCATCAAATCTAAAGGATGGAAAATATCGTTAAGTCATCATCTTTATTATGTATTAAATTTAATTTTAACTTCATTATAGTTCTTGCAAATTTAATAACTGGACATTCAAACTTTTCCGCAATCATAGAGAGATCTAAAATAAATGAAACCAGATATTGTGGAATGTTATTGAATGAAACCTGATTTATTGAGAATACTCTGGATTAATTATCTTTGGTATTCTTAATTCATGCACGAATGCATCTCCTTTTAAGTTTTAATTATTTAGGGAAATTATTCGTCAACTTCCTCTATGAGTCATCACTTTTTCCTTCTTCTTTTATTTGAAATTATGAAAAATTTGCTCAGAATCGAAAATATTTTACTTTCCACATAAGCTTAATGTTTAATTATTCTTTTCTTTAACACTTCTTAGCGCAAGTGTTATTTAAAAAATAGTTTAAAAAATTCGGATTGACGGGTTTGATCAGAAATTTTCTGATGGTCATATAACTGGAGTAATAATAATAAAAAATGGTAACGGTAAAAAAAAAATCTTGCCACTTGAGAAGTTGTTACTTCTTAATTGAATTCTAAATTGAACTAATAAAATTAAATGCTTAAATGTCACTGTTCATCAATGTTTTCCTTAACTTTTTTTTTTTTTTTTTTTTTACCGCATTGAGCTTATTCTATTCATATAATTTGGTTGGTGAATGATTCTCTTTCAATTTGATTCATAAATATTTACATCCGATAACAGCATAGCCAAAACATACAAACAGGTTTTTGATAATATATCCTGATGATAGAAACAATCATTATCTTCTTAAATTGTGAATAAATCAACTATAATCTAATTTTTGCATCCGTTACATTTATGTATCATTGCGACGATTATTTCTTAAAAATTAAGGAATTCAAAACTCCCATTCAAAAAAAATTGATTCACAGCAACTAGTCAACAAAAAACTTTTTATATTTCAATGATCACTTTTGATTTAACACAAATATTTGTAAATTTTTATTCATTGGAAATATCAAATAATTGAATTTTATTTAGAAATACCTCATATTGGGATGAAAAAATCAGGTAAAACATTGCTTCAAAATGACTAAGATAATGCTACTAGAGTATTATTGATTAATGAAAGGCTTACACAAATGAAATTTATGATTATCAGAAAGAATGAGATTTTTAAAAGTTTCGAATACTTTTTTTACATTTCCTTCTGATATCCAACTTTTTTTTTTTAGTCATTAAATCATGAACAAAAACGTCGCAGCAGTGGCATTGAGAGAAACGTGCCGACAATTACTGATGAAAAAACTAATGGAGATAAGACTATATCAACAAAAAATACTTTCGCAGCAAGCAAAACACATGCTGGATCGGAAGGTATTTTGTTTCTTTTTTATATATTTATAAAAAATGAAATTCATATTTCCTAATCTTCGGCTTGTTCATATTCTTGAATAAAGCCATTCTCGATGGAATAGACAAAACTTATATTTTTTGAATATTTTGAAAAATTTATTTACTTACTCTTTAAATCAATAAAAATAAGAATTCTTTACAATATATTTTTTAATTATTCATTAACTGTTTTTTGCTGAGGAAGAAAGAACGAAAGAAGAAAAAAAAATGGAAGGCATTGAAATTGAATTAAATATTTCTTTCTTCACACTTGGATGCAGTGCTAATCAATCAAATTTAAAAATCACTCAAATAGTAACTTGAAAATTTTCGAATTGGGTGCTGCTATTTGCAAACCTCTTTAGAGAAACTTGATTTAATAGTATTTTAGGCTTCTATAAATTTGCCTGGAACTTCCTTCCTTCTATCAATAAATTATATGATCGATGAATTTAAAATGTGATTGGCATAAATAAAAATATATTTGGTTTCTATGTATTTTTTAAATATTTTCGTTTCTAGCTTATGCTTTAAATGGCAATGTTACTGGTACGACAAGGAAATACCGTAATATTGATTTAGCAGTGAGAAAGATTCCGGAAGCGGAAGAAATTAATGAAGTAAGATTACAAGAAGATTTTAATGCAATTAAAATCACTTATTTAAGTAAAGAAATCAAGCGTGATGTTATATGATATTTTGAACAAATTTGGAATCAGAATGAAATTGAATTAGAAAAAATTATAATTAAGCATTAAAGAAGTAAAACTGTTCAAATCAGTACAAAAGAAAGTTTTTTATCATTAATTCTAGAATTTAAACCAATACACAACAAAATTTCTTCAGCTCACTCTAGAAAGTGATAGTAGCAGAACAATTTAAAAAAAAAAAAAAACTTTATGAAATAGGACTGATGATTCATTTCGAAAGTATTTCCTTTGAATTAAAATATTATTTTAAAATTTTTTGGCGACTATTTTTTTTTCAATTTTTTCTTTTAGTAATTAATTTATTCTATCAGACTTAAAATTTTTTAAACATTTGAAAATCATATTCATGAGATTTTCATAAGCCACACTCAGGAGACGGACAATACGGCACGAAATTCATTAACTAATTTGGACGATGCGTTTACTAAGCTGAATCTTTCGCAGACACAAAGCGCTACTTTTATAAAAATCATCGACAAAGTAAGATTTTTGTTTTAAAATTTTGAAAAAATTCAGAAGTTCATGAAATACCCGAAAATGTAGCTTTTTTTTCCTACAGATTATCGATGAAGAACTTAAAAAACGTCGTGATGAAAGAATGTCAGAAGCGAAATTGGCGGATGCCAGAGTTTATGAATCTGATAGCGAGTCTGGAAAAGTTGTTTTTTTTTTCTCGAAAAAAACTTTTTGTGTATTGGCTTAGTTCGTTGAATATTATTGCCTGACATTTTTCACTATAGTATTTATTATGATTTCTGAATGCAAAAATCGAATAAAGTATTGAAATGGACGGAGAAATAGGAATAAAAAAACGTACGGTCAATCTCAAAAAATGATTCAAATAGATCATCACTTCATAAATCAAATTGCACCATAAAAGTTAAATCACGTTCTCACTCATGACTTCAATATGTACTTAATGAAGGACAAGCCAAGCTTTCAACAAACAGAAGTAATCATCGGAATTTCAGAATATCAATGACAATTACGACGAAGAAATTAGACCACATGAAAAGCTTACGGCAAATACTCGCTTGAGTTTTGATGAGCACATCATTGATAATTACCGTAACGGAGAAACTGAAATTTCGGAAGCATTACCGGGAGGATCATTTAAATTGAATTATCAAAAAGAAGGTTAAAAATTTTTGAATATATCAATTTGAAATTTTGAGATTATTATTCTTTTTTTTTTTTCATTTTTCGGAAGGAAATATTAAAACAGCTTGAAGCAACGTTGAATTGTTTCATTTCCACGAGCTGTAGAAACGGCAATATTAGTCCGAGAAGAAATAATTTAAATATTGGTCAAAGTTTCTTGAATATAAACAGATAAATTATTGATCGAAAAGAAATGATATAAATGACGAAAACTGAACAGAGATATAGTAATTGTTTCGAATAAAAAAGCTCAATAGTTAACCATTTCTGAATGATAAATGACAAATTAGGACAAGTCTGAATATTCAGTCCAAAATACAAAAATAAAAAATAAAATATTCCTTGTTGCCGATCTTAAATCTCCGCAAGTTCTCCACCAATTGCTTTGAAATTTTGAAACAAGGGTAATAAATGTGCTTTCTGTGTAGATATACCTACTTTTTCCTTTACCTTTCACACTTTTGACAGGTAAAAGTAAGTGAGCGGACAGAATTTATTGACCAAGACTAATTACTGCATTCACTGGGTCGGCCATATGAAAAATGTGGCCGGCCCCGCTATGAAATATTTAAGGAATTTGCAAGGAAAAGCAGCAGTTAATTAAATAACCCATAGAATGTGCTAACTTTTCTTCATCAAATTATTTGTGCTTTAATAGAAAAATGTTAGGGAAATCAGAAAAAAATAAGTATTTATAAAATGATAGATTAGTTATTTCATCTTTTTAAAAAATCTTTTTCTATTTTCCAGTACAACTATTAATGTATTTTGGAATTTACTTTGCATAAGATATTATTTTTTAATTTTTAACAAAATTATTTCAATCATAGATGATTAAGCATAAAATTTGATACTTATTTTAGATTTGTTTTTAGCTAATAAAAAGGCAGATTATATGACACAAGAACAAGCTGAATATGATCGATTAGTAAGCGGAATTACGGATGCAATGCCCGAAATCGACTTTAGTCATGATGCCAGTCCAACAACGACAGTTAAAAATATCGAAGAATCGCGAAGTATATCAAATCTTAATTATTTGTAGAATATTCTTTTTTAGTTTACAAGTTAAATGAAAAGAAAATTTAATTAAAATCGATCAAAAAATAAATTTTAAATTTTATTATTAAAAAATTCAATAATTTTACACTGAAATTTAAAGATTGTGTTTAAATAAGTATTAAATAGTTATGCTTAAATAAGTATAACATCTTAATGTATCATTCAAGTCAGTAATTATCAATATTTATCTTAAGCATAAGATCAAATTTTCAATTTTAATCACTTCCCTTCTCTATCAAATTAGCTGATATAAAAAGTTTTTAGCGTTTAATTCAATGTCGCATCAAAAAGCAATGATAGAACCTGTCGAAGAACAATCTTATATACCGAAAAGAACAACAATCACACGATACGAGAAGGTGTAAATGTTGAGAAAGTTTCAAGATTCCAATATTCCAATGAATTTCTTCACATATTTCACTATTTACTTTGATTTTCATTCTCTTTCAATAATTGTTATTTTAAGAAGTTTGAATTTTTTGGAAAAAAGACAACAAAGCAATGTTTTTCAGGTAACGTCATTTCCAAGAACAATATTTGAACAACAAGCAGATGATTTTCGACATCGATTACGTGGACATAACGGTTTTCATGACATTATAAAAGCATTGAAACATGCCGAAATTGGATTTTTTGAAAGGTTTTGAAGTTTCTGGAAATTTCGCATTCTTCTTTAAATTTATACTTCAAATTGTTCTATTATGGAAGTACCGTTCTGTGGCAGCTTATAACATATTTGTCTATAATATTTGCTAAAAAATCGCATTTCAGGAAATCATGAGATGATATTCCTAAAAAATCGGTCACTGAAATTATGTAATAGCGAAGTTTAAAAGTTATCCAATATTATTTGTTCGAGCAGTTGACTCATGATATTTGCAATTTATTGTACAGAATTTTATGCCGCACAATGTTTTGTAAATATAAGTATGAATATTTAAAAGTTTTTTTGTTATGAAATCATTTCAACCTTTTTTTTTTCGAAAAAATACGATCAATCCAAATATTAAAATTAAAAAGCATTTATTATCAAGTTCATCCATAATAATGAAGATCGAATTTGGTTTTCTTATATGAGATAATCAAATTCTGAATATACTTTCATTCCATTTATAAGTTGATGGATTGAAATGGTTCCAAAAAAAAAATTTATCGAATTGTTATTATGCGCTTTTCTCAGAAAAAAGAAATTAAAATAATATGCAATTTTCAGAAAAAGCTCATATTAACAATTCGATAAATTATTTTTAATAATTATTTGTTTTCTCTTTCTCTTTTTTTTTTTTTAAGAAGTGTATGTAGGAAAAATGAAATATGCCAGAGAATACTCTGATTAATATCTTAACGGTAAACATTAATTGGATGTTTTGAGTGCAGAAACATTAGATTCCACACAATTACTTGCGCAAAATCGAAATAACTTTCGAGAATTTGAAGGAATTTCTTGTGAAGAAATTATCTTGAATTTGTGTGAAATTCAAAACAGTTCTCTATTTGCTTCGTGTAGTTTGATCTTCTATCATTTCTGATATTTTTTATTATTGTCAAAGTTTTTACAATCCTTTTGCTACTAAATAACCTGTTATTATATGTAGAAAATTTGCTTTATGTATGTTTAAAATGTAAATTATTTCCAATCCAATTAACTTTTTAGCTGTAAATATGGATTGAGATTGTTAGATTTAATGATCAAAATTTGAATTATTAAAATTTACATAGCTGAAAATGGAAATCGTTTACAAGATATCTTGACATCGAGAATCTTGATTACTACGTGTGCATTAACTTTTTTGAAATGATTTATTGCTTATTTTGATGATCAATCATAAATGATAATTATTTGTAGCTATTAGTTGAAATTGTTGAACTTGATACTCAAGAATTACAATGTCTATCACTTTGAGAATCACAAAATGGCTTCTAATAGATCATTGCTCAAATTCTTCAGATATCTCTTTCAGCTCGATCCATAATATCAAATTTTTTCATGCATAAATAATCTTTTATCATAATTAGATTGCATAAATTTTTTTTTTTAAATATTTCTTCAGAGAGTTGCATTGTTAAACGGAAAACTTTCAACCTGTAACAAATTATTTACACTTATTACAAATTACTAAAAATTAATTGCAAAAATTATAAATAGTGAAGTAATTTCATGTAAGTTAGAACTTTTCAATTTTTTGCTGAGGTATTTGTTAGAAGATTTGTCGACTAAGTTAAAAGATTTTGCTAAAGTTTTTTCAGAATTATTTTAAAAATTTAACTCTCCGATCATTCAAAATAATTATCCATAACTTTGAAAATGAACTAAAAAACCATAGTTTTTTTTTTTTTTTTATGCTCACACAATATTATCATCGCATTCCTTCTTTTTATCAGAAATAATCAGTGCTGAAAAACTGTTACAGATATTATTAATATGAAATAATAAAACTATTAATATACTAACTAATACAAAGATAATTCACTTCCATTCTTTTGTCTAAAAAGATTGTAAAGTTTAAAATCAACAAAATCATGAAGCCAAGTATTTAATTCATTCTCGGAAATGTTGAATAAAAAGAAAAACAATGAATGATTATTAATCGAAATAAAATGTTTAATTTGAACTTTCTCTTTTTGATTTAAGTCTTCATTGTATATCAAATATATACACATTAATTAATAAATTTATAAAAAAAAAAGAAAAAGAAAATGATATTCAGTTTTTGTAAAAGTATATTGTATTTTGAATGATCAGAATGCTAAGATATGTAATTCCAATATGAGTAAAATATTACATCATTTCTGTTGGAATTTAATTACATTTCTGTTGTGATAAATTTAAGTAATTTTTTTTCGTTTGTTTAAATTGAAAAGAATGAATGCAAGAATGAGTAGGAAAAATTTTATTTATGAAAATTTTGAATTGAAGTAAGAAATGATTGATAAGATAACCTGCAAATTACTTTTTCATGCTAATTTATTACAAATAATTGTTACAAAAATGCGAATTTCAAGTGATAGTTTCGTAATTTTATGGTCAGATATTTGAATTAAAATTGCAAAAGTCAGATACGTAAACAACACACATCATGCATGCATGCATGCATGCAGCATGATGTGTTTACTCATTCGTACATTTCTATAACCGATGCACGAACAACAATGCTGAAGTGCTTTTGAAAAGTATGAAAATGGAAATACAGGTGAGATACAGGTGGGATTAGTATGGAGCAGAGTATAATGGATTTTCAAATCGAATTTCAAAAGCATCAAATATTGCTGCTGTAATATTTACGAATATACGTTTAGCCCATTTTATCATTTTATTGAACTATTTTATTTTAGTCTAAAAATCAATTTCGCTATCAAAAAATATCAATACAATGTATTATTTATAAATAATCTTTTTTTTTTCGTAAATATCCGGAATAATTATCACGTAATAAAATAGATTTCAAACATTTGATTTAACTCATTACTCATTGAATTAATTTTGAAATTTGAACAAAAACGGATACGTTGAATTCAGTGCGTAGTCTTTCAGAGTTTCCTAAAATTTCTTAAAGATCAAGATCAAGATATCAGTATAGTTATATTATTTTGTTTCAAAATTAAAGTCATATTTCTTGAGTGACAGAGTTTTTGACATAATTAGTAGAAGTTTTCGTGATTAAATATTACAAATCAAACATTAATTGGGAAAAAATAATTTTGTTTTTTTAAATAAAAAAAAGAACGTTTCAAGTTTTCAGTATAGAAAATGATTTATGTAAAATCTATTAAAAAAATAATCGATTAAGCATTCCATGCTTCCCGATTGTTTGATAACTTTTATTTGACAAAAAAAACTTTTGCGTGTATTTACAATTTTACATTTCAATTCGAAAGCATATATTTGCGAAAAAATTTGTTTTTGAAATTAAATTCAATCAAAAGCATTATTTTGATTCTGTAAACATCAACTAAAATTCTCATTTCTTTCGTTAAACAAATCTTTCCGATAGTTTTTTCCTTTTTTTTTTTCTTTTTTTATCTTTTTTATTTTTGAAAATCTGTCCATATCACTTATATTTCATAACTTTAATTAACAAAAAATTAATTGTTCAAATGATTTATGCGAATTTAATTGAGCTAAAATTAAAATGTATGAATGGATTTTTTGCCTAATTAAGGGAATTATGGATGTTTTGAATCGATAATTGCCCTTTTTATACAATAATTCTTTTTAACAAATCAATTATAATGACAAATTTTCCGCTAATTTATTGTTTGTATGATATTTTTACGAATCGATCCAAAAATAGAAATTACCTAATGCTTTCTCATTTTTTTAATATCATTTTTTGTATTCCAAATTTTTGAAAAATTTCAAAAATATATTACAGGCTGTAAATTCATTTATTTGAGAAATGCAATTCGAATTTGCTCCATCCAAGTTCTGATTCATGATTCATTGATGATTTTTTTAAACGCACGTCAAAAACTAGAAACTTGAGAGGAATTTTTTGAAAAAAATTCAGCATGAAGTTTAATATTCTTACTATTTAATCAATTTTTGAATGATCACGCAATTTCAACTTCTTTTCAGAGCGAAAATTTCTGAACGAACTGAACGGTTGAAAAGATTCTTTTAATGATTGATTATTGTTAGTAAATAAAATTCCACATTTCATACAGAAGAAGTTTATCATAAATCTACGTATTTTTCTCCATAAATGAAATCATTTAAAAAAATTGATAAATCATTGAAATAGATACATGTCATTCTATGAACATAGTTTAAAATTTAATTGAGCCATTTGAATTTGATTTTGTTAGAATAATTTTTGAATAGATCCCAAAAATTATTTTATTCTTGAAATCGATAGTAATAATTATTCAATTTTTTTTCTCAAATTTTCATAGTTATTTTTCTCATCACTTCTGAAATTCACTCAATGTTCATATTTAGAAAGCTGAAAGTAAGCATTTATGCTTCCAAACGACTAAATTTATCTTATCAAATCAAATTTTAGTTTGTAAAATGCAAATCACATTTGGGACATTGGAAATTATTTTTTCTGTAAAAAATTCTTTATTTTGTTTTCAAATAGGAAATTTTAGTAAAAATTAAATTTATTCTGAAAGAAGATTACTATGCAACGTCTTATCAGACTTCAAATTGATGAGTTTAACATTAAAATGCAAAACTTCTATACTTCCGAAAAAGTCGAAAAAATTCTGGCACATTTTTTATCGCCTCAAATTTGATTGAACTTTCGCTTTAAATTATTTACCGATTGTTTTGAAAGATTTCCTGATTGTTACTTACTTAAAAAAAAACTTCAAATTTATATGGATTTCAAATTATTATTAATTTAGTGCAGAAACAATTAAATTTTAGAAATAATTTTTAAATTTGTCAAATTTCATCTGTCACTTGATATAGTTTTCTCAGTAATTCTTTGCAATATGTAAGAAAAATTATTAAGTTCTGATTTGAGATTTAAAGCAACTTTTTACTTATTGTTTTTTTAGCATCACTATTAGAGGAGAAATCGATCTAAATATTAAAATTTATTCAATAAAATATCAATAATTTGAAGTTTCATGGATTGAATTATCATTTATATCATTTAGTTTAAATGATTCTTTCTTAACTAACTTACTTCAATCTAATTAATCTTATTTTATTTCAAACAAAATGATAATGGAAAATGAACAAATTTGTTATCTTTTTAGATAGCAATATCTATTTCTAATGTTTTTTTTTTCCAATGTTTTGTTTACACAATTGGATTTATTTATTGATTTTTTCATTCAAATATTTGTTTATTTATAGACTATGTAATATTTTGAATCATCATTCTTCTCTCACGAAATTGAATTAATGATAATCGCATGATTAAATTTATTTAAATTATCAGATGAAATTATTGATTAATGATAACATAGATTGCTCAAATTTGTAATAATATTCAAATTTTTAGCAATCATTTTGAAAAAGTTGGAAAAGTTGAAATTCTACACTGCTATTTGATTGGCGCATAATGACAAAAACAATCATTAATATTCATTATACCGCTAAAATTCCACTAATCGAATGTAATGAAGATGGTAAGCTTTGAAAAGTTTTTTTTTTCCGATTAAGAAAGATTAATTAGGCGGAATAAATGATAATTATATATCACTTTCTTTCTTATCATTTAAAGATTTTCCGGTTCTTCAACAATTTAAATGAAATTTATTATTATTGATTTGTTTATTCTTTCAATTAATCGGTAGGGAACAAAATTCAAGTATCAATGTAAAATTCTAAGAAACAATTCAAATTTTTTTAAAACATTTTTCCAGATGATAAAATACTTCAGTTTAAACAATCCATTCATTAGCATATGGAATTGTCAAAGAGGTGAAAAAGTTTGAAATATTGCTGATGAAGTTGAATTGCCAAGTTTTTATAAATTTTGTAAAAGTACGCGAAAAAAAAAAGCACACAACACCGAAATTATTTGTCAAAAGAATGCAAAAATGACAATTACATTCGTTGAATTTCATTTTTTTCAAATTAAATTTTCGAATTTATTTGTCGTTTTTTTTTTTTCCAAAATAAAATTTTTGTGATATAAATTGGACAATCATAAAAGAGAATAAGATTTAAAAGATGACTAAAGTGAGCAAGAAATGGAGAGAAGTAGAATGTGAAAGAATTAATACTGATAATGTGGTACCATTTATATTGAAGTATCATTTTAATCCGTCCGAATGGATGAATTAAAAATGTAAATAGTTGAAACTTTATTTGAAAAATAGCAAGATTTGTGTTGAAAATCATTATAGATTATATTTTTCTAGAAATTTTTTGAAATTTCAGGTTTTTTTTATTTTTTATTTTTTTACAAAATTTTGCGAAGAGAAAAATTCTTGGGTTGAAAGAAAAAAAAAAAGCAAAAAGTTTTATAACGAATAATTCGTTCGTTTCATCGAGAAATTTATTTTTATGAACCGGTTTTTTTCGTTTTTTTTTTCTTTTTTTTTTCTGCTTATCTATTCTAGCAGCAATTTTTTACTTTAACAACGATAACAAAAATAAATACCCGATGAGCAATTAAACTGGCTTTCGTTCATCATTTTAATTTTTCATCTATCCTATCTTGTTTTATTTTTGATTTCGATATCTATTTTTTATGATGCTATCAGCAAAAAATTATCAATGAATTTAACTGATAACATTTTCTCTATATTTATTTTCATTGTTATCATAATTCTTATTATTTATAATGATATATGTATAATCAATAATATTATATATTGATATCGGTGATATCAATTATGTTTAACTGCTTGTTTGCGATGATTGTTGTGGAATTGCGTAAAGTGCGAATTCTTGTAAATGTTCAATTTGGAATGTTAACATACCGGTTGAAAAGCGGGGTTTAATTTCACAAGGTAGGAGAAAAAATAATCATTTGCTGTTTACTTTTTTACTGATTATTTCTTTTCCCATTACCTTTACCTGTTACCAGAATTAATCTTACCATTCCTTGTTTTCATTGCAATACGATATTTGTCTTCATTTACTCATCTAATATTTTGTTTTTCGATAAAAATATACGAAAGATAAATGGTTTGAAGAAAACTTTAAATCCTATGGATTACCCGGGAAATTCCATTTATTCACTATTAATGATCACTATTTATTACTAGGTGAAGTAAAAAGAATAATCCAATAAATTCATGTGATAATCGATCATTAATTATTACTGTTTAAATTATTATAGTTTAATTGTTAGTAATATTTATTGATCTTTGTTCTTTCTCATTTTCTTCTTAAAAAATTGCAAATTTACAAAATGTTAGAATTTCTAATCTAGATTTAATTTGAACTTGGACTATTCTTTTAATTTTATCCGATTTATCGATGCAATTTGATCTTTAAGTCATTCGGTTGACAATATGAGACTGTATTCCACTTTAGTTTGGTGACAAATATGTTTCGAACTAGTTTTCTGATTTTTCAGAAGTTTATTTTAAAAGCGCTGAATTATTGCCATCCCAGCATTGAGATATATATATCTATTCAGCAAATGAACAGGTAGGTAAAAATATTATGAAAAAAGAAGTAATATTATAGGATATGGAAGTGGAACGCTGTTTCATTCACGATATTTAAGTAAAGTTTCAAATTTGCGGTTTGAATCGATCGATCGATCCATTATTTCTTTCTATTTCAATTATTTATTTATATCCAATTTCAATTTAATATCACTTACATTTGACAATGCATTAAAATGAAAGAAAAGGAAATATTTTGAAGCGCGTTTGTTTTGATTCAGAAAAATCCATCGTACTTCCTTACCCGTTTGTATTTTTTCTTCGCCCGTTCGTTTTTTCCGAAACAAAAAATTTTTTTAACAACTTTAGCAACGACAGAAAATTTTCCTTCCCATCTATTTCTTCTCGCATTAATCATCATCAATATCATCATCACTCCATTATTATCATCCCATATCACCATCATTATTATCGTCTCCATCATCATCATTATTAGAATCATCATCATCATCGTCATCACCACTGCCATCATCATCATCATCATTATCATCATCGCTATTATCATAACTATCGTTATCATCATCACCACTAATAATACCATTCCTATCATATTGTTACTATTATTATTATCATCATTGCTACTACTTTTACTGCTCTGTAAAATAAAAAATGGTATCACGACCATTACCATTATCATCATCATCATCATCATCATATCGTTACTATTATTATTTTCATCATCATCATCACCAACATTATCAACCCATTATCATCAACATCATCATTATCATTATCGTCATCATCATCATCATCACCATCGTCATCATCATTATCATTATCATCATCATCACTACTAATACCACCATCATCATCATTACTATTATTTTTGCTGCTCTGTAAAGCAAGAAATAATATCACCACTACTATCATCATCATCACTAATGCTATCATTATTATCATCACATTATTATTATTATCATCATCGCTACTACTTTTACTGCTCTGTAAAGTAAGGGACGGGAAAAAGGAAAAAAAAATTTTATATGCATGAATATCATTGAGGAGAGAGAGAGACAGACAAGCAGAATAGAGAGAATATCGCATAATTTCATTAAATCTTCGAAATGTACTACATTACCAGCACCACCACCATCATTCAGTACTCATTTGAGAGAGTGTGATTAACATTACCTGACCACCTGTCCTTTCTTTTCCTCTTCCTCAAGGCCTTTTCCATCTATCGAAAATGCCAGCAACCGAACTCTCGACGGACCGCAATTTCCGATACAATGAAGTGTCGATTGTATCGTAATACCATTGCTAATACTATAGGATTTATCACAACTATCTCCTACTGCTATTCTCATTCGTACGTTTCATCGCATTCCATCTTCTATTACTTCTATTGTTCGTGAGATTCATCACATCCATTTTCTGCGATTTGTATCATCCGTGAGATTCATCACATCCATTTTCTCCGATTTCTGTCATCCGTGAGATTCATCACATCCATTTTCTGCTGTTCGTATCATCGGTGAGATTCATCGAATGGATTCATCACATCCATTCTCCATTATTTCTATCATACATAAGATTCATAGCTTCCATCGCCTATTATTTCTATTATTTTTATCACTAATAGTTCTATATTTCTAGCTATTATTTTGCAATAGATAATTGAACTGCATTTGTTGAAACATTTTTCGAAAAGATAAAAGTGAAAGTTTTTTTTTTTTTTATCATTTTCGAAATTTCTTTGCAAACATATTGTCTGTTATCAGATACATTCAATGATAAGTTTTCTTTTGAAAAAACTCATTTACATTACACAGGTATATAATAGTTGAGTATAGGTTATACCACACAAATGACCAATTGATTGAAGAGTTTTGTGATTTTTGCACAGCTTGTCAAATTTGCTTACTAATTAGTGAAAAAATTTATTTACTAATTAATCAAGTATATTTTATTTGAGAAAGGGTGTAATTTTTCGCATGACTTGTAATGAACAATAATATGAACAAGAAGACTAAATTTTCAGTTTTGTACGTTTCTTTGGATGACATGATTCAAAAATTTTCGAATGACATGATTCATTTAAGAAATTCAAATTTATATTGACATCATTAATAAATTTGAATTTTTTAAATGAATCATTGTCATTCAAAAAAATTTTTTTCCAACTTACATCAGTTTACTGGAATTTTTAACTTTTCATCTTAAAAAAGAAAAAAAAAATGAATGAATAATTTTAAAGAAAATCCTGAACTATGTTTCACATTTCTAATCATTTTCTCTAAAATTGTCATGCAAAAATTTCGTTCCTGTGATTTTATTTTATACCTTTTACATATGACTTTCTAATTTTCCATTTTATTCGAAACATATTACTCCTTTTGATACGTTTTTAATATGTGTAATTTTTTCATTCATATTAGACTGATATTAGAAAAGATTTCCGAAATTGCTTTTAAAAAAGAAATGAAAAAAAAAAACTTTGAATTTTTTCATTTAATTTTATTTCGTCGAGAGCTTTGATATTTCAAAAATTAGCATTAAAACATTTAGTACTGTAATTTTAAATTAAATTATTAACAGAGTACTTGTAAATAAAATTTTTTTGAAGAAAAAGTTAAAATTTGAAAGTATTTTAGTTTAAAGTTTAGCTGTTATATCTACCCTATTTCAATCAATCTCACTAAATCTTCAAACTTTTTTATTATGATTTGAGCGAATCATTAGTAGTATGACACCTTTAAAGAAAAAGTTTGAATTATTGTTTTATCAGCAGTTGTTAATTTAAATCTTAATATCATCATTCTAATTTTTCATAAATGATTTAAATTGGGTAAAAAAAAAAAAAATAACAATAGTCAATTTGATAAATACTAATTGCAATTTCGTTCCGATTAATCTCGGGGCAAGGACAAAAGTTGATGACCTCTCTCTATAATCAAAGAAAAAAGTAAATAAAATAAAATTGTCTGTATTTGATGATTTAAACAATTATTCATTATTTTTTATTTTATTTTATTTTATTTTGACAATTTCGGACAATTTTGAGAATATTTTCCATCTGAAATCACTATTTTAATATCGATATTGTTGTTCTATTCTGTTGCTTGAAAAAAATCTTATGTACTTTAATGACATATTTATTACTATTTTTTAAGTAATCGATTACCTGATAATTGAATAAAGTAAAATGTAAGAATGTCGATGAATTCTCGAGAATTATCAAAAAAAAAAAAAAGAGATAGCGAGATTTAAGGTTTATATAATTTCTTAATGACAAATTAGCATAGTTTTCAGATTCTGATCAAATGAAAATTACATGTTAAATTCTGATCACATAAAAATTTTAATCAAAAATCTAATCAAATAAAAATCATCTGTTAAACCTTTAATCAAACTTAATACCATGATTTTACTCCTTGAGAAAATCATTATAATAATATTATCAAATGACCATGTTATGTATTTCCTTTTTTTATCGACGACTTTGAATTTCAAAACTTTTAAGCTTTTTACAAAACAATATACTAAACTTTGTGAATCATACATCCAAACAAACCGGATATAATTTTTCCACTTCATATCGATCACTTTTTTTTTTTTTTGTTTCTAAAAATTATTTCTCAAACGAAAAATGCTGAAGAATTTGCTGTTCAATTTTGTGAAAAAATTTTTTTAAAAAACATTTCTTTCTTGTTAGTTCTACCTTTTCAACAATATTATCTTCATATATAAGCGAATCAATCAATATTGCCATTCTTTAACATTATGTTTTCGAGGAATGGTTGTTTTTAAGAATATTGCTGTATATATATATGCATATATGGGCAATTATCTGAAGAAAAATATTTTCGTTGAAGAGAGGTAACAATCATCGATTAATCGTTCGTTTTCTTTTGTAAATGTTTTTTATAACTCTCTATTCATCCTGTTTTTCGCAATCGATACTTGCATTCGAAACGTTGTACAGCAACAATGTCGCAAAAAGTCATTATTCGCAGCAATGCATCCGTTCTGAATCATTAAAAAAAAAAACATCACTTTTTTTTTTTTTTTTGAAGACATTTTTTTTTTGTTCAAATTCACAGACAATTGTTATCATTCGAACAATAAGAATTTAAGTTATAAAAATTAAAATAATTTATAATAATTGAACTTTTTTTAAAAAATTATAATTCCTTAATTTCTACATTTTCAAAACTTGAAATATCCTTTTCTCTAATAATTTATTATAACAAAGCCAGTTTTCGAAGATTATGATCAGATATGTTGCCAATTTTAGAATATCATCTTTTGAAAATGTAATGAAAGAAAATTCTACTTTCGATTTTGTCCCTCATTTTTATCTAAAACTTTTTTCATATATTTAGCGGAAATTTCAAATTTTTTTTTTTTTTTTTTTTGAGGTAAAAAAGTTTTTAAAATAATTTAAAAGAGAAAATTACAAATTTAAACATGAAATATTGTAAGAAAATATCGGATTAATTTGATTGTTTACACTTTAAATGAATATGTTGACAGAAGAAAATCAATACAAATATATCGATTTATATTTGATTATTTCAGTATTCCGATCTGGATATTCTCCATTTGCAGCAATCTTAAGTAAACAAATCTTTCACAAGGAAAAGGGAAATGTCACAAACACGCACACACACACACACACTGTGACAATTTTCAAATTTATTTTTTGCTATTATTTGAAAATTTTTTCAATTTCAAAAAAAAAAATTTATGTCAAAAAATATTTCATTTTTTAATTTTTACTTAAATTAAATATCCATCTTAAATAATTTATCTGACTAATTTTTTTTATTCTTTTCTCGAAATACATCTTTTTTTCTGTTAATAAAATATCCTTTTTTTTTCTCGCTTTTCTATTCAATTTCCATTTTTCTATTTAATTTCCATTCTTCCATTTAATTATTATTTCTTCATCCCATTTACATTGTTCAGGTAAAAACAATTAAAATTAACTTCCCATGTTGATGTCCTTCAAATTTCCGCTTGATTTTTCCCACTGATTTATTGATTCACTCAGCAAAAAAAAAAAAAATATTGAAAAGAATTGTTTTTGAAAAAAAAAAAAAAAAAAGGTTAAGGAAAAAAGTTTAAAATAACTTGGAAATTTTTTTTTCTTTTTAAATGCAAATTATTCTTATTTATTTTGTACTCGCAAAGCTTGTTTGTCTAATTTTATTCAAAATGATATAAAAATTTTTCTACAATAATTAAAACTAAATTTATTTCGCATCCTTATTTTGAAAAAATTTCACGACCGATCAAAGTACAATTATCTTTTTTGTTTTTACTTTTTTTCTTTTTTTCTTTTTTTTTACCAAATTTCATAATATCTAATAATTTCATTTAATATTTATTTACTACTTTGAGAGGTTTGATTGTGAAAGAAAATGAAAAATTCTAATAATTGCCACAAATTAATTCCAAATTTCTAAGAAATTTAGACCTAATTTTTCTTTTCAAAAATCTCTTAAGCAATTATTATATCTTTAGATTTTTATTTTTATAAAAAAAAAACCATATTTTGTAAAGCAATTTTATTCAGGTCATTTTTGTTATAATTGAAATTTGAATCTTTTAGGTATGAAACTTTTTTTCCGTACAACGATCGATTTCCCATTTTCAAAAGTCTGTTTTGAGTTCGAGAATCAACAATAACTATTATAAGAGTTTAGGAGTTTAATTGTTCCCCCCCCCCAAAAAAAAAAAAACCTATTTTAATCGAATTTTCAACATTATTGCCATAATTCATCTTTTACTTCTTGACTTCGACCTTATTTTCTATTTTTATTTCTCCTACCTGCTTTATTACAATCAAATTTTGTAAATTTTGTTTTCAGAAAAAAATTTAATTGAATAATTCGTAATTCACTTAAATCATATAGTTATTTCTAAAATCACAAATATTGATGTAAAATTTTCGGTCAAAAAGCAAAATAAATCGGTGTCAATTGGTGACAATGATCCTTAAATTGTCACGAAAAGTAAATCTTCTCTCGAACCTAAAATCGATGAAACTTGAATTGATGCGGTAATATTTCGTACCGTTTTCTTTTTCCTGTTACATTTACATTTTGTATACAACATTCAAGATAAATTTAATTTCAACCTCCAATTTAACTAATTTTGTATCTTTTGTTTACAGTATCGCATACAATCTTATAATTTTCCTCAACCTATTGATCGATTGATCAATCAATCAATTTTATCTGCTACTATTCGCTTAATTCATTTTCGATTTTGAATTCGAATAATAAATCTATTATTTCAAGTTGCAGATTTTTGTTTTTTAAAAAAATTCAGTGATCTCTAAAGTTTTGAATTGTCTTTGTAGCGTATGCAAATCTCAAAAATGTAAACTTTTTGAAATGAATGAGTAATGCTTGAAAACTGATCGATTGATTGCTCATCTGTTTTCATCAATCGATAAATGATCCAGTATAAAAGATTGTAACATTTCCATAACGAAACTTTTTATAATTATGCCAATTTCTCTCTTCCGCCTCCTCCTCCACCTCATCCAAAATACTTTTGTCAACCAAACTGTCACCTTTTATGAAATATGTTGAATTGAGTTAATTTTAGTTTAAAACTTCATTATAAGAGTATCAAATATGAAATTACTTAAAAATGGATCAATCACTTTTATTTTGATGGGCCATTAAAATGATTGAAAAATATGAATAGAAAGAGAGGGAGAAAGAAAGAGAGAGAGAGAGAGAGAGAGAGAAAGGGAGAAAGAGAGAGAGAGTTGATGATGTACCAATGTACTGATCCAGTTAAATTATCGAGAAAGACGAGAATTGAATTGGTTTGAAGTTAAATTGGCGACAGTTTTAACCATTCATTAACTCGGAAGAAAAATTAAAACGCTTTTAACCAAAATTTTTCGTTATTTTATTTTGCTTTTTTCGAAAATAAAACTATTGATTGATCGAATTTGTTCTTGTAATTGAAGTTATTCTTGAAAATTTCTTTTTTTTTTTGATAAGTTTTTGAAAGTTTTTGAGTCTAATTAAGACTTTTAATTCATCTTTAAAATAAACTTCTCTGGCAAGCAAAATGAAAAAATGTTTAGTTAAAAAGATTTCATTTTAAAATTCTAATCATTTTTCTCTATCTTCTATTATTTTTTGATCTTTTTACGTGTAATTCATGATTAAATTCGCTAAAACTACACGCAAAATATCAATCGATTTGCATGCATCATGCAAAAACGTAAGCAATAAAACAAGATTTGTTTGTTTTGTTTGTATCTTTTGTTCGTGCATCATATTTTTTTGATTTGCATGCATTGCATGATGCATGCAAATCAAATTTTATGCATGATGCATGTAAACCGATCGATATTTCGCGTTTAGTTTTTTTCATTTGATAAGAAATCGATTGATTATTGAGCATAATGGAATTTTAGGTTTTCTAAACTTGCGTAACTTTAGGCTTTTCACAGAATTCAGAATCCAGAAATTCATTATCACTATTTAAATTTTGAAGTACATGGAAAATAGATGAATCAAATAATCAATAGCATAGTTATAAGTTTATTCATTGATTGAAAATAGGTTAAAAAGTTTATGGAACAAAAATTTCACTGAATATAATAAAAATTCGCTTATCTTTTTTACATCAAACGTATGAGAACTTGTTTTTCAGAATTAAACACAAACGTTTCAGTTTATTTAAGAATCTATAAAAACTTTCATTTTACGTAAAAATTTATTTAAATATCAGTATACTTTACAACAATAAAATTTGAGTTGTAGTATGCTGATATTTAAACATTTTTCAAACATTAATAAATTACTGTATCATAAGCGTTGTTCGATTTTAAATAATGTTATTTGATTTCAAATAACATTTCTGTACTATCAGAATATTACATCATCCTTAATTAATTACAACAAATCATTTGATCTTTAATTCAACGATATTGATTGATATTGAAATTCACTGATTACAATATTTAGATCAGCCGTAATTAATTACAACAATCATTTGATCTTTAATTCAGTGATATTGATTGATATTGAAATTCACTGATTAGAATATTTAGATCAGCCTTAATTAATTACAACAATCATTTGATCTTAATATTCCGTAATATTGATATTGATATTGAAAGATTGTAAATATTTGTTCAACCAATCATTCTTACAAATATTACGATATTACTACAATAAGGTAAATGAATTGCTAGTTATCGGAAAGGGTATAAAGAAAGCGAAAAGAAAAATAACAAAAAAAAAAAAAAAAAAGTAATTAGCAAGAACAAAGATCAAATTTTGCTAATTTTGTACTTTTATCCAATATCAAAAGTACTAAAATAGCTTCCTTTAAAATTTATTGCCAAAAAAAATCGTAATTTTTAGTAATTTTTCTGCTTTTACTCAAGATCAAAGTTTAAAGATAGTTTAATTTAATAAATTTTATATTAATGAAAAAATAGATTTTACCAATGAAATTTCATTGATATTTATATTGAAGTTGATATGTTGGTTATTGTAGAAATGTTAATGTCTGTGTAAAATGTCATTAGTAGTGGTGACATTTGAATTCCGGTTTTTTTTTTAATTTCTTTTCTTTCATTCAAATAGCAAAATTTATTTTCATTTTTAACTAGAAATTGTGTCTTGAAGTTGTTTGAACAACAACAACAGAATTATACCCTTCAATTACAAATACAATATCCAAATACATAGTTATTCAGTTTAAAAACTTGCCAGAATATTGCTAAATATTAAATAATTTCATTACGAAAAATTCTCTATTGAGAAAAATTTTGTAGAATTTTGTAAGTAGAAAACTGTAATTTTGAAGGTATATGGGAAAAATAGCAAATTTCAATTTGTCAAAATTTTGAAAAAGAAGATTATGAATTCTTTCTCTCTTTCCGGTTTATGATCAATGATTTATTTTCAATTTCCAATTTCATCTATAATTCATAGTTTATCTGATACTGTTATCATCGCTTCTCCATTTTTTCCTGTATAACAATCAATTTCTAGTATTATCCATGCAAATAAAAATTAATCAATTAATTCCATTTCCGGGATACCTGTCTGTTGAAAACAGATATTTCGGATCCGGAAGCAAAAATGTTAACTGAGCTTTTGTTTCCACTCGAAAATTTATGTTTCTTTTTTTTTTTTTCAAATCCATTAAAGAAATTGGTAAACTTCTTTTTAAGATTAATTATTAGTTAGTATTAGCCATAACTATGTCTGCAAAAAGTTTGCTGTTTAGATTTCTTAAAATAATTCAATTTTCCTTGAATAAAATTGAAGAATGCATGAATTTCTAGATTTTTTTTTGTCTATTTTTCAGGAAATTTTTGCTACCATTTTTCCTTCAAAATTTTTGATGCCATCAATGAATTGCATGAAATAGTATTATTTCAATAAATTTGTAAATTAATAAATTTTTAATTGAAATATTCAATAAATTAGAAATCTTATACATTAACAAAATAATCTTATCATGGATTTTCATATAAAAATAATTGGAAAATTTTTTTTGCTTCATTTTTTTTTTTTGATGAGTTAACTTTTCTTGTAACTAATTTTTTTTTTTTTGGATTTTTTTCTTTTGATACATCTTTAAATTTTTTGGGAGCTGTTTGATCACCTTTAGGAATTTTATTTTCTGATTATTTGGATTTAATTTGGTATAGCTTTTTTGGTCGTAATAAAATGGATTTAAATGATAATAGCCAGATTCTAATAATAAATAGATAGATACTGAAGAATTCTGGTTGTTAATTTATGTTTGTGTAATTCTAAATGTGAGTTTTCTTTTTTTTTTTTTGTTAATTTATAATTTTATTAGAGCTGGTTTTTTTTTTTTATGTTTTCAATTTTATCAATTTAATAGTAATTCTTTGGTTGATAGTTATTTACGACGATAATTTTTCAGATGAATACTGGTTTACACTTTTTACTTCCAAATAAATGGCATAAATGACTTGATAGACGATTATACTTTTATCGAATTAGGCTAAAATTCAAGATTTTATAATTTCAGACGAAAAAAATATTACCTAATCCATAATAAATTGCAAAAAAGAAGCAATTCTCCTTTTCCTGAATTTTGATCGATAACTTTCTTATCAATTTTCACATTTATTCTTGTGCCAGTAAATTAGAGATATAAATTTGAAATTTATTTTCAATACTCAAAAATAGGTTTTAGGTTATATAGATCGATGGAATTTATAAGATCAAATGAGATGAAATTTTTTTTGATAATACTTTTGTGTAATTAAGAGGGTCGAGAAATGATGCTAATTATAGTTTGTACATTGATAGGATGCATAATTTTAGGTGATAAATATAGAGGAAAAGATATTATCAAAGTCGGACTATTCAATTGAATTCTAATTGTGCTAATTAAGCTAATTAAGCTAGAGAAAATATTTCATTTGATTCGCGATTGGTTTTGTTTATTAGTAATATTGATTCTTAGGCTTAGGCTTAGGGATCGATTAGTTTTGGCTGATCAATATCCAAAAAAATCTCCACAATTTTCCATTTTGAAGTACAGTAGTGTTCGATTAGCCAATGTGAAACTTCTCCAAAAATTCTTGACTTCAAAAGCTCTTCCTTTTTTTCTCGAGAATTTTACAAATGAATCGTTAAAAGCAATTTATAGCTATATTTTGATTTAAAAATTAATTATGGCTTAAATGCCATCATTAAAAGAAGCTAGCATGGATCAAAAAAAGAGAGTTGTTTGAATTTTTTCTTTTTTTTCGAACTAAAATACTACCTTTAAACTTTTTAATTATAAGCATTTTACATTAGCAATTTTTTTTTTTCAAGACTATCATTATGGAACTTTTTTGTCCATTATTTTCTATCCAGTAATTTTTAATCTTTTTTTTCAATTTTTATTTTTTGAAATTTTTTAGTTTTCAATTTTAATTGATATTTTGAACGCTTCATTGGCCTATTTCATTATTCAGAAATATATTTATCGATAGTATGAATTGCTGAAGATGTGAATGAAACTTCGGATATGAACAAATTAAAATCAATGATATTTGTTTCGGAATTAATCCAATTTTTTTGTATTTCTGAATGAAATTGGACTATTTTTTTTAATTTCAAATTTCCCATCTCAATAAATTTGAATTTGTTGATTTAATTACTTTAATTTCGTGTCATCTTGAACTAGGATACTTTTTTTTTGATGCTATAATTATACTTTGATTCTTCATCCATATTCATGTCACATTATCAACATTCGTGATAAAAAAGTTTTCACTTATGATAATATTTACTGATTATTAACTTAACCTTATATTATTCTTATCAGTTGTTTCATTGCATATATGTGTATATATTCAAAGAAATAACTTTTTTTTCGAATAATTTCAAATTGTCATACTTTTTCAGCGCAAAGATTAAAGCGAATCCCATCGAAATCATTCAATTTCTTATCAACAAATAGAGTTGATAATAACAAATCAAATTTTGCCGAACAGTCAACTCAATTATTACCACCGCCATTACCTGAAAATCCACCTCCTCAATTACTTAATCAACAGTGTATCACTCGAAACGACGATACTCTCGGTAAGTTGAAAATAAATCGAGAATAGATATGTATATTAGTCCAAGAAAAAAAAAATCGATAATATAGAAAAATTAATCTCAAAAAATTTCAAAAGTTATCAAAAATTTAAAGAAATTAAATAGCTAATATTTAATTGGATATCGAATATGTTTTTATAACTTTGCAGTTTTTCTTTATCTTGTGATAAATTTATCACTAATAAATAATAGATATATTTTGTTAGAAAAATTAATTCCGAAAGATTTCAAAAGTTTATCAAAAATTTAGAAATCAAATGGTCGAGTACTTAATTGAATATCGCTTTTACAATTTTTGCAATTTTTTAAAATCTTTTTTTGATAACATAAATTTATCACTGATAAAAAATAGATATGTTTTGTAAATAAAATGATAATTAAGGTTTATTTTCAGGTGTAATAACACAACGTCAGTGGGCAACAACGGAAAATTCATCTTCTATCGATAGTAATAATAAAAGTAAAAGTGTCATGTCGGCGAAAGTAGAAACAACAGTGCGACAGTGGTCGACACCAATCGAGAAGGTCATTGAAGGTCAACCACCGAGACCTGTGAGTCATCGACATAGATTAGCTTTTCTTTCTTTGGTGACAGATATAAATGAATTTCCGTTGTCAAATTTTTAGCAAAAATCAAAACGCACTGAAAAAAAAAAAAAAAAAAGAAAAAAAACCAAAAAAAAAAGATATTAGAAATTGAATTATTGAATTATTAAAAGTTGAAATATTGGAAATTGGAATATTAGAAATTATTAGAAATCAATTTTTGTTAGTTTAATCGTATTTGTAAGTAAGCTGCAATTCATTTCTAATTGTAATTGAATTATTAATTAGTTTCTTGAAAAAATGCAAATTACATTATAAAGTTACAATGAAAGAAAGTAAAAAATATATTTTCATATTATTTAAGTTACAGCTTATTTAAATGAGAATATGCATTAATTAATTAATTAATTATATAAAATTTTATTAAATTTGCTCGTAAATTAATCTTTTGTTCCTCTAAAATTTGACAAATGAATTAATTTTTATTTTCTCACATAATTTATTTAACAAAAATTATTTTACATGACATATTTGGATAAATAAAAATAAAATAATTAAATCACAGAATTACGTTTAATTAAAAGTAATCTAAGTTATAATTCCGTCAATTTATCATATTTTAATTCTATACTGGAAATGTACTAAAATTGTATTGAATATGAATATTAAATTAATCGATAATATGAAATCATTTGAAATGAGATCAATCATTATTTTTTATTTTCTCATATAATTTATTTAACAATAATTAAATTATTTTACATGACTTATTTGGACAAATAAAATTGGAATCTTGCCCAGATATTCTTTAAAATTAATCAAACATTTGTTTCCATAATCAAATATCTGGCGACAGACAAGGAAAATCTTACTCAAATATTTTAGATTTTTTGATTTATTGATTGATGGAATTTCAAATAAAATTATTTTTTCATTTCTATCGATTTTCAGTATTGTCTGTCCTATTTATTTATTTATTTTTATTTTTTTTAGAGTTAAATTTTAGATAAAATCGTAAAAATAATGAAACTTACCTAATATTTCTTATTATTTTTTACGATTTTATCTAAGAAAAAAACTCAAATTTCATCCATGGAAACAGTTAAGGGATATATTGAATTGAGTAATAAATTTAAAATAATACCTTCTTTACATTACATACATCAATACTGACCAATAAATTGAACAATACTTTCGGCAATTTTTCATCGAACAATACCCATTTTTTTTTTTTTTTGGTAATTTAATTATTTTAAATATTGAAGAAAAATTTAATCAAAATGAAAAGTACTTAGTTTACCAAAAAAATAACATTATAATGTTCCGATAAAAAAAAAAAAAATATTGGAATAGTAGTAGTGAGAAGGAATTTTGGAGGAAATTTTTTGTTCCATTCAATTGTGACAATGAATTCAGTTATCGAAATTCTAATTTTTGATTCTATCAATGTTTTGCGAATTTTTTGTACCGTTTGCGACCTCCTACCTCTGTAACTCATTCCTGTTTTTTTTTTTTTTTTTTTTTTTTTTTTTTTGGTCGAAAGGTACAATTCAACTTTAATGGGTTTTCATTTTTGACCTTCAGTCATTTGTATCATTCGTTTATCTAAAGAATGCTTCCTTTTTGATAGGATTCTTTTCCTATTTTATTTCAATTTTCATTCCATCCTATTTCATCCAAATCCCTGAGAGAGAGAGAGAGAAAGATTCTTAATGAAGAAGAATTCTTGATTTTTGATATAAGATTTCAAATTTTCGAGTTTTCACATTTATTTTGCTAATTTCTCTCTTGCTTACTTCAAACTTTAATTTCTCCATTTACATACCATTGATAGAAAGTGTAATTTCAGAAATTTTATTTCAAAAGTTCACAAAGCAAAAGCTATTTGTATTGATTATTTTGAAAAGGAAATAATTGAATATTTCATAATTTCCATCAGAAGAGAAATGAGAATTCAAATAAAACAGATTTCATTGAAATCCGTATTATTTAGTTGAGATATTAAACTGGTAGATAAATTTCGACGATTGGAAAGACGGCAGATGAATAGCAGATTATCAAATTTATTCATCTATCGATTTTTGATATTTTTCCGGTTCTCATATTTCTGATCAATTTTCATATCAACTTTTTATCTTTCAATCAATTTTCATATCAACTTTTCATCTTTCATCTAACTTTTCTGCGTTACTTTTTTTTGTTTATTTACATCATTGACTGGACAATTAATCTGAATCATTCATCGATCAATATGCATTTGATTTGTCTAAAATTTCTCGTAATATTTCGATATCACTCGATTGATGATACTATTTATATTCATGTTGCCGAACTTTTCTCCTAAGTTTTCGATTGCCATCGAATTTTCCGGAAAATTTTCATTAATTGCAAATGTTTCATATATATATATATTTAATTTTTATTACATATTTTTAATTTTTATTTAATTTCAATTTTTATTACATATTTTTTTTCATTTTTCCCTGTTATTTTTCTGCGCAAGAATTCTTGAAGTAAAGCGGAAAAAAAAAAAAAGTTTTTCCAATCAAAAATATCAGGAAATATTACAAAAAATACAAATGATATTTTTTCTTCTTTTTTTTTCTCGTTTTTAAATCATGATAAAGAAATTCGACATTTTTTTTCGCATCTTACATTTCTTTCTTACTTTCACCTTCAGCAAAATCATTTCCATTGTCATCAAACTCACAGTTATCATCATTCAAATGTCACATTTTCATCACTTCAAATCATGAAACCGCAAGCAATCGACGCAACAACCAACGAAATTCAATCAAATTTTTGCTATTTCATAACATTTCATTTCTATTTTCTATGAAATTCATTTTAGACATTTCAGATAAATGCCTAGACTATATTAGCTTATTCTAAAATTAAGCCTAGCAATTCATTTAAATGATGCTCTTCTAAAAACTGTCTGAATCTTTGTATTAATATCAATTGTTTCTATCTGAGAAATTTGTATTATGTACATTTTTAGATTAAATTAGTGCCTAGGCCATTTTCGATTTGTTTTTCACTCTAAAATCAAGCCTAGCAATTTTTTTAAATGATGCTCTTTCGAAAGTTTTATGAATTTTTGTATCAGTCATTTATTTCTAAGTAAACTTCTCTTTTAACTATGTGATACTTATTTTCGCTCAATTCATTTTTTTAAATCCTGTTAAGAAACAAATTAAAATTAAGTGCCTAGGCTATTTTGGCTTATTTTTTATTCTGTTCTTGTCTAGTAATTTATTTAAATAATGATATTTTAAGCCTTTTGAATTCTTATATTAATTAATCGTTTCCAAATAAAAATTTCTCTTATAATCGTATAATAATCATTTTCTTTCAGTTTACTGTTCCTTATTGACCGTTTAAATTAAATTTTTCCTGAAATAATTTAATTATTTATGAAAAATAAATTACAAAAAAAGTTATAATTAGTAGTAAATTATCTCGGAAATTTTTACGGAATGTAAAGAATGAACATTCCGTAATTTATTTTTCTTCAATGAATTTTAAAAATATTTTCGACCTATTTTTTCGATACTATTACGTCATATATTTCAATATGTACTTCCCTAATTTTCTTATCTCTTTGATTTTCATTCTCAAAAATCTTTTTTCAAAATTAGTTCATTTCATCCGAAATTAGTTGTTTTTATCGAAAATTAGAAGATTTTATCCGAAATTAGTAAATTTTATCCGAAATTAGTTATTTCATCCGAAATCTCAATAAAATTTAGATTGGATTTAACATATTTCATCTAGCAGTATAATAAAAGAAAAAAAAAATTTTTTTTGATAAAATTTTCAAGGCGAGATTATTAAGTATTCAATTAAATTCCTAGGATATCATGAGTTTTCCTTTTTTTTTTTTCTTTATTCCGTAAGGATAGTAAGTAATTGATTTCGAATTTCTTTTAGATTGGTTCATTGAGAGTGCGAAAAAGTTGGAATTCATGAAAAATGTCTCCAAAAGACTGATAATTGATATGCTTATTTATATGTTTATTCAATTGGTGAAAGAGGGGGGAAAAAAAATTAAATCAATTTCAATTATCGAAATCGCAAAGTTTTGATTGCTAAGTTTATTTACTCTCCGGCCATATATTTACATTTATCTTTTTCTTAATCATTAATTTCATTTGTTTACAGATGGAAATACACGAAATTTATTCGAGAAATATTTTTTAGGCTTGTTTATATTAAAAATTTGTTTATTTTTTCATTACCAATGACAGATCTTGTTGATTTTTCAATTAGAATAATTTAAAAATGTATTTTAGTAATAGAAGTAGGATTCTGAATCAGTTATGCATTCCATTCGATCATGAGAATCTAAATTTAGGATCATCGGAAATTATTAGATTTCGATTTGTTCATTGATTTCAAATAGATCGTCATTTTCCCTATCTAGCTTATCAAAATCAATAGCTAATTCGAAATTTTTTTTATTAAATTATTTCTTTATTTTTTTTAATTTTATTAATATTTTAATCTTCAATATGTCTTTCATTTCTTTAGTTTTATGAAATTGAAAGAATTTAAAATGATTTATTAAATTTATTCATTTGCATTGTTCAAATTTATTGAATCAGTTAGTCCAAACAAAAAATTTAATTCATAATATTTAAATATTTGAAACTGCTGGGTAAATTTTTCGCAAACGAATTGAAATGGATTAGTCAAATGAATAGGATTTGAATTTTTTTTTAATTTTTTGTCAATAAATGAGTGTTTATTTTATTTGAAAAAATCACGCCTCAATTTTTTTTTATTTATTTTATTACATTTTTTACAAAATGAGTAAAGTAAATTTGCTTTTAGAATAAAAATTTTCGAGTTCTTGAGATTTTTTTTTGAGATAAAAAATTTTGTTTAAGACGTATTTTAAGGTTTATTTCAAATTTACGTCACAACTTTTAATTTAAATTTTATCGATAATATTTCATAGAAATAGGATAATACTTAGAATTAATTTTCATTCAATGCATAGTTTTGATAAAATAGTTTTTCGATCTTTGCATGGGAATCTAAAATTAAAAAATATCATTAAAATATCTAATTATATGTAATAGTTGCTTGATAATTAAGACATTAATTAATAATTTTCTTGCATTTTTCGAAAATCGATAGTATCCTGAAAATCGAAATGATAGCGAATAACTTGCTTAACGATAATATATATCTGTTCTGTAATGATCTTCGATCAAAGTTTAAATATCTTCGATCAAAGTTTTAATAATCTCTGATCAATATGATATTTCCTCATAAACACTTCAAAATGTCTATATTAGTCATATTTACATAGGAATCTATGTGGTTTTTCCATTTTAATTTGTAAAATTAAATACAAAATTATAAGTCTTTCAATTCTGATATTTTTCCTTCAATGTTTCCGAATAATTTTGTCTGATTCTAATTTAATTTAATAAATTAAATTTCATTTCATATCTAAAGATATTTATTGTTCTTAAAAGCTGAAATCTAAAAATCAGTCCATCTGAAATGTGATTTTTATGAGTTTACCGAATAGTCCTGTAAAATAGACCATATTTCAAAACAAGTGAAATGCTTTAAATTCGTCTATTTAAACCGCAATTAATTGTTATTCATTTAAAAAATTCTAATTCTGATTGTTTTGATTGATTGCCTTTTTCCGTTTATTTTTTTCCGGAAATTGATCGAATCTCCTTGATCTAATTAAAATTTAAATTTTAAGTAGCAATAACATTTCCAGTATTAAGTAATACATATATTATATACGAAATGGTGGAACAACCTCAAGTTCGACGATTTTCACAGATGTTTATGGAACGTCTACGTGTTTTTGTATGTTCCAATAGGCTAATTTTCTTCAAGCTTATTTTTTTTTTTGTAATAACTTTTTAAATATTTAAATTTTTTTTTCTAGAAAGCAGCTTATAAATTATGATATATATTGACCTTCCACTATAAATAAAATTTTAAATTTATTTCTCAAAAATCAATAACTATATTCAAAGTATAATTCGACAAAATAATTCGTTTGTCTTTAATTCAATTTAATATTTAAGTTATTTCCAGTTGAAAATTATTGATTTAACAATATGTTAGAAACAAAATGACAATTGTATTGAATTATAATTATCTAATATTCAGTAATTCTAATTTGATTCATTTTCATTATTTAAAAATTTTTCGAATTATAGAAATTAAATAGTCATGAAATTTAAACAATTATTTATTATCGGTTAAACGATATTAAATACCGATTAATAGTTATAGTCATCATTATTGACTCTTTAACTATTGCTTTTTAAAATTTTGAATTTCTAAAATTAAATAGAAAAATAAAATTAACTGTGGTATTTAATAGAAATCAGGTGGTGACATAAATTTCACTATCGTAAATAATTGAGGTCGAATTAAAATTTTTTTTAAATTTAAAAAAAATTTTTTCTTTAATTAAAATTTTTTTGATTTTTCATAATAGTAGAATCAATTTGGTTTTTTTATATTAAATATCATAAATAAAAAATTTTTCAGTTAGCTATGGATTTTGTAAGTTCTAAGGTAATTTAAATATTTAAACATTTTTAAATCAATATTAAATCTCTTTCAGGAAGATCATCCAACGGTAATTCATGGTGAAGCACAAAAATCTGTAATACAATCCATTACACCTAGCTATAAAAGTATTGCTGAAAAACAGGTAAGTTTCAGGTTTTTGTTTTTCTGTTTCGAGTATTTGTTTAAGTTTCATTAATTTCAAATTTTTTCTTTTTTTTTAAATTTAAATACCCAAAAAAATATCGAAATATTAATATAAAAATTAATGTAAACAAAATATTGCTAATGTGAAAAGTATTATTTTAGGTACAAAAATTAGATTTTGGTTCAGATATGAATTTACCAGAAGCTGTTGGTGATTATAAGGTGTACTTTTTTTTTTTAATTGAAATTTAATTTAATTTTTAAAACAACAATGGGCAAAATCGGACTTTTTTTGATATCTGAAGATAATTTCTAAATGATACAAATGAAGAAGGAGTATTTGTTGATCCTTATGAATTCATTCAAGTTTTTCTGCTTATCTTAGTAGATTTAATTTAATTAATTCATGCTACGTCAAAAAATTTCGAAATTATTAAGTAATTTCGATTCAAAGAATTCGAATTTAATTTTTTTTTTTTTTTTTGAATTCAAACTTGCAGTTATAGTTGTAAATCGATTTTAGGTAAAAGAAACACAGGATCATTTCAAATTAAAAATTATCGATCCGAAAATTACCTCAAATGCATCGATACCAGCGCATCATCGAGAAATCCCCCGAATCCAACGGCGGAATTTAGATTTTCCAAGTGAACATAGTAAACGATCGTTTCTGAAATTAGAACCAATGCAACAACGTAAATTGCGGGTATGTGAATTGGAAAATACAATATAATGCGGAGGTCAAGGGTCATTATGGAAACTATTGAACAGATATTCTCATTAGAAGAAAAAAGTCATTCAGATTTATTAATTATAAAATTACAATTTCCAATTTCATTAATTCAAATTTTTAGACTATTGAGCATAATATGATCTATTTAAAACAAGTTTGAATTAGCTTCCAGAATTTTCTGATCTTAATTATTTCTTTTATCTTTTTAATTTTCAATACTTTTTTTAATTCCTAAATTTTTCTTACTTTGTTTTTTCATCTTGAAAGCACAAGTAAAATATATAAATATTTTCTGATTTCCATACTAAAATATTAAGAGATTTCGATAAAAAGTGAAACTACTTGAACTGGAAATTTTAATAAACAAGAAATATTCCTAAATTTGATTTCGAATTTTTTTTTAAGTTATATCAGATTTTTTGCATAAAAAATGCTGGAATTTCAGGCTGTTGAAACACGTCCTGTTACAACCAGTGCATATTTGACCGAAAGTTTAGATCGACATCGTGATATGGAAGCGTCACGTCTAAAGGATTACTTAAAAGCACGTGAAAATGATGCTAACAAACCATGGGATAAGCCTCAATGGCCTGGGCCAAAGGTACAATATTTCTCTCAATTTCGAACAATCTAATATTTATGTAATTAAATTGAAATTATTGATAGGAATTGCAAGAAATTTATGAAAATTCCCAATATTTTTAGGCTACAAAGCCAAATGATCAAACGCTCAAAGAACTTGCTGAAATCAAAAAGGTTAAACTTTTGATTTTTTTTTTTTTTTTAAATCGTTATTTATATAAAATTTCAATTTTAAAAACAAATATTTAAATATAATATAAAATCAAAGTATATTTAAATATTTGTTTCGATTAATAACCTTTTTCAAATCATTATTTACATAGAATTGTTATTTCATCTAAATAAATATATTAAATATGTTTAGATGACTTTTGCAATAAGAAAAAATTAGGCGCAATTTTCTTTTTTAAATATTTCAAAAAAATTCGAACTGTAAAATAAAATTCGTTCAATTTTTCCATTCAAATGAACGATTATATTTGACCTTGTCAGAAAACATGCGGTAATTCGGATTTGAATATATTACGGAATAATAATTCATTACATGATATTCGAGAATACATTAGGAAAAGGATGCGAAGAAATTGCAAAAGATGACCTTGATGACCTTGGTAGTTAAAAATGTCAAATATGACTTCAGTTAAAATTATTATGGTTAAAAAGAGAACATATATATTATTTCTTAAAATTTCATTTTTTACTTTGTAAAAAATTTTCCTTCATATTATTTAATTTTTAGCTTAAAATTGAGTAAAAATTTTTTTTTCAATTTCAGACTATCGAAACTCTTCAGAAGGTAAGATTTTTTATCGATTAAAATTATTTCCAACTAACTTATCGTTAAATTTGATAAACTATTCATTCATTTTTTTTTTTGTCCTATCTTTATACTTTATTTGTCTAATTCTTGTGATTTGTTCTGTTAAGATTACTCAGAAAGATTATTTTTACTAAATGAGTTCAATCAATCGATATTTGCGATTAAATGATGCTAATTAACATGGATATTTTGTAGGAGATAATTATAGTTATTGTTTTTTTAGATGTTATTCGATTTTTTTATAATCTATTTGCTTCAATAGAAATATTTATTGTTTTGTGAATTTTAAGTTCTAGATTTTCAAATTATTTGAATTTTAGAAAGTTTCTATCCCTCGGATTTTAGTCTAGACTAATTTCTTTATCATTTATATTATGTCATGATCGTCTTTTGTCAAGTTTTATTGTTCTTCTGCTTCTTTTGGTATGTACTAATCTAAGTTGGAGCTGAGATTGTACGGCTTGGTAAGAGCCAAAAAAGCACAGAAAATTGTTGAGAAGCACGAAAAAGCGCAATAACAGATGAATTTCTGCCCAAAAATGTGAGATTTTACGGAACAACAATGAAAATGGAATCAGAATTCGGGATCAGAAAATGGAATCAGAAATGAGAATTCGGGAATCGAAATTCTCGAAGATACGGAAGTTGATGGTGGTGATTTAGTGTTACTTTTTAAAGAACATTACTTCGAAATGGAATAAACATTAAATATTACATGTTAGTTTTTGTCATCTTTTTTTTTGCTTAAAAGTTTCAATTTTTATAAATTTTTTAATTTTATAAACTTTATAAATAAATAAATATGTAAAACTTCATTTTGATTTAATACTATCCTTGGCTATAAGAAAAAATTAAGTTTTAGAAGATTAAAAAAAAGAAAAATTGCGAAAAATTAAGTTCTAACTACGAGTATTTCCATGACATTTACCATGTCAAAATCACGAGTATTCCTGAAACGTTGCGCCAAAATCACGGGTATTTCTAAGACATTTTACTACGCCTAAACCGTAGAAGTTCCTAAAACTTCTATTAAGTCAAAACTATAGGTAATTCTAGGACGCTTACTAACGTCAAAATCGCATTTATTCTGAAGTCGTTTTACTACGCTGAAACTAGGGATATTTCCAAAACATTTACTACATTAAAATCATTTCCTTCATTTGCTTATTTGATCAGAGATCAGATATATTTGCGACTTACATGCGACAAAATCTTTCACATGCTGATTGGAACTCTTAAAAATATCTCTTGCTCTATTTTAATAGTATTCGATTGATAATGGATTATCAAGAAACTTCGAGTGATAATTTAAAGGCATAGAAACTTTAAGATGATAAAATAGCAGGGTTTTAATTTATAACAACTTGCTTGCAAATGTAAATTTTATTTGAAATTTGTTGACACAAAGACTTCAAATTTTTTAAACAATAACGAATGGAAAAACATTAGAAATGTAGAAGTCGGCATTTTGTGTAAATATTTGCATCCAGGCATGTTATTTTAAATATTTAAGAAATGAAATGTTAAAGGAATTAATTTGAATGATCGATTTATTGATTAGATAATCATAAATGAATAACTGACAAAACGATTATTATATATATGAAAATCTATCGATAGCTCATAATTTAAGTATCTATGGCTTAATGTATAGGTGCCATGTTTAATTGTGAAATTAAAATGCCTTATACGAAATATTTTTTCAAAATTCGTTAAATTTTAATTGAACTTTAAGAATTCCGAAAATATCGTTTTTTAATTCTCGTCGATAAATGCTCAAATCTTCCCTTTTCGTTTTTCCAACTCAAATTCATCAGAATTTTTCTGTTCCGCTAATTTTTGCTGCAAATATTCATAAACTCAAAAGAAATACAATTCTTTTTACTTGTTATTAGTTTTTTTTTTTTTTTTTTTGCAACCAAATTACCAATATTTATATTTCATCTATTTTTTTGCTAATTTTTCTTTATCGATTAAAATATTTTGTGAAATTTGAAAGTCACCTGTAATTATGGAATTCACAAGTAGTACGTAATAGTCCGTATTGATTTTTAATTGAGAAATAGTGCAACTGATTATGTTTGTTCAGAAGACTAATATAAATTGATGAAAAAAGTTTGATTTTGAATTGAATTGAATTCGAAAATCTCACTGATTCTCTAGAACTGGATAATTCGGGAGTTATTTCTCCCGAAAAATCAAGAAAGGATTCAGATTTATAGTGTGAAATTAGATTCTTTTATCAGCAAATAGTTATCTGATAATTCTAGACAATCTTTCACATTATTTTACTCATTCTACTTATTCACATTTTACTTTCCCTCAAAAATCTATCAGAAGTAAAAAAAAAAAAAGTTCGTAATTTTTGTTGACCGAGAAGAATTCAAATCTTATTTTATATTTAGCTAAATAACTTTATAAATCAATTAACTTCAGATTCGTTATCATTAGTAATTTTAATTCTAATTTCATGCTTTCATGATTAATACACAAAAAATAAGTCAGTTAAAATTCTAAGTTAAATTTAACAAAATATTAGATAGCTTTTTTTTTTCAGACTAGTTCGACATACTTTTTTTGCAGATATTTTCGATATTTTAACTTGCAAAAAATCAAAATTTTATCTTCCGTAATATTTGTAAATTGTTATACATTTAATTCTAATTCTTATCATTAGTGTTATTTTAATTTTTTGAATTGATTAATCTTCAATATTTATGAAAAACAGCTAAAAATTTTTTACAAAATGAAATCAAAAAAAAAAATTCTTTGCAGAAATGAAATTTTAATTTGAAAATTCGATCAAATTTTATTATCAATATTTAAGAAAAACAATTGAAAATTCCTCAGAAAACAAATTTAAAAAGTAATTCCTTACAAGATGACGAAATTTGCGACAATCGATTTTTATTATATTTGTAATGAAATTAATTGTATCTTTCGTTTCTTCTTTCGTCAACTATCTCGAATCTTCAAAAAAAAAAAAAAAATTTCGCATATTTCTTTCATTTTTTTTTCTTTTTTTCTTTCTTTTTGTTAACTTTTTCATTAAATATTTCATGTCTGTTATATTTGGGAAAAATTTTGTTTGCTAAAGTATACCATCGATGAAAGCTGTAAAAATGTTATTTGTAATGATTGTATGTGAGCTTATATTGAACAAACTATCGATAAAATGAAATCGAACGAACCGAACGAAAACGAATAATTCTGTCATCCTATATTTCGTTTGGTGACAACGAATTACTTGTCTGCTCTATTGGTATGTCATATCCGACAGGTATCAATCCGACAGGTATCTTCGAAATTGCTGCTAAAGTTTGCATAAATCTTATCGATGAGTAAAGGTATTTCACTTGGAATTGTGTTTTTTCAATATATTTAGCTAGAAAATCTAGTTAGCTAACGCTATTTTATGTCTCATTTGTCAGTTTAATTTGCTGAGGATGATGGCGATGATGAAGATGTTACTGAATTGTTGAATTTCTTCTACAATCTAAAATATCCGAAATAATTATTCAAGTTTCTGATAGTTGCGAATTTTTGTTGCTATTTCATTTGAAGTAAGAGGATTCAAACGATGTTAATTATTATTATTGTTTATCGCCTTCTATCATCACAATTATGTGCTAACAACGTGAAAACTCAAGAATAGCATCGAACAGAATTAATTAATTTCTGATTATAAACAACAAATTATTCCTGTATGATGTCAATTTGAAGAGATTCCAGCTCAAGAATTCGATGTCTATACAAAATACAAGAATTTTTTGTCGTAAGATGCTATTGCTGCTCCTTCTGACTTCTGTTGTTAATTTCTATCTAAAGCAATTCATTAATGGGCCTAAAAAATTCCAAAATAGAATTCTGGATCGAAATATTTACATCCATATCTGAATTCTCTTTCTTATACAATGTCTAAAAACGGTGCTTCATCTCCATCAGCAAGCTATCAATCAGATGCGCCGAATTCAGCGAATAATCGAATTGAAAGAACGTGGGCCATAACACGTAAACAGCCATCGCAATTTGAATTTACGCAATCTAAACTTCTAGAACATGACCAAAATTCCGTCGCACAATCGTTTCGCAACTCATCGAATCGCTTTCTTATGTCGCAAGAACAAATTTTACGAGAATCTTCATCATCAACAATACCATCATATTTCGATGATCATCATCATTATCGCTTTCTACGAACATTTACTCCAGTGCCTTATCGTTCACCACTTCATACCTCTACCATTTCTTTACCTGATATTAAAGAAGTTACTCCCGAAGAAAACGATAGTAGTTGTTATAGTAGCAATAATTCCGTGAAACATGACAAGAAAACTGTCAATTTTTATGATCGAAATATTCGAAGTTCTTCAGAACAGGTTTTTTAATAACAAATTCAGAAACATTCTTTCGATAGTTATCAGATTCTCAACGATCATTCTAATTTTCATATTGATTTTCATATTTAAGTAATTAAGCAAAAGTTAATTATCATTTATGCATTATTATAAATATTTGTTTCATTATTATGCTACAAATAGATATTTTATTATGATACGGTCCAGATTCTTAGCGAGTATTCAGATTTTCATATACATTTTCATGCTTAAATAATTAAGCTAAATTAATTATAATTAATGCATTATTAACTATTTATTGATTTTATTCATTTGAAAAATTTATACATTGATTTATAAACATGGGAATTGTTTAGGTTTACAGAAGAATTAAATCATAATCCGATCGTGTAATTACAATCGGACTGATATGATTAAAAGTCTTACATATTGATTTATTGATTTATTTATGCATTGAATTTTTAACTTTGATTACATTAAAAAATATTTGAGAAAATCGTGTTCGTTTCGCAAAATTTTTTAAAAAATTACATTCCAAAGATATCGGATTGTCATCGCTTCATTTAAAGTACTTATTGGACGAACAAAAAATTTCTTCTCATTTTTCAAGAGCTGCTAGCTTAGCTCAAATTTTCTTATTTACTTAAATCAAGCAAGTAAATCAATTTAAGCAAATGTTCGCAAAACTTTTTTTTTTTTTTTTTTGTTTTCTAGAAGAGAAGAATTTTATTTACCAATGTTTCTAATTCATACTGAATATCAACTTTATCATTTCTTTCTTTTTCAGTAAATATATAAATAAAATTAAACTAAATTAGGATTAAAATGATGTGGATTAAATTTAAATTAAATGAAATTAATTTTTTATTAAAGATGAAATAGATTTAATAGGCATTATTATTGTTTCGCAATATTTTTTCCGTTTAATTTATAAAAGTTATTATAAGAAATGAATTTGAGATCTGAAGATTGAATATTTGATGAAACTTTGTAAATTGCTTATCAAATCGTTATATATATTAATTAAATAAGCAACAAATTAGTGTTTTGAATTATTTTTATAGACAAACTTGGCAAATAAATGACATATTAATATCTAACGCCAACATGATGGTTTATAATCTTCATGTGCCAATAATTAAATTTTCGGAACCAACTTGATTTACAAGATTTTCAACTTTTCTTGATCTGATCCGAAAGATTTCTTAATTTAATAATTATTTCAGAATTTGGATTTTGAAAGTAGCAATAATCGTATCACCTCGAATGATCAAGAAATAAAGAAAAATGTGAATGCTATTCAACAAAATCATGATGAACAATTGGAAATTCCGTGGTCCTCAGATACTTGCAAATCTTCCACAATACAGGTCTTTGGCTGATAATAATTTTCAAATTTGTTGGAAATTTTTCGATAGTAATAATAAATAAGTAAAAAAATAAATAGATAAATAAATGAATAAATAAATAAATAAATAAATAAATAAATAAATAAATAAATAAATGAATAAATAGATAAACAAATAAATAATACTAGTGATAATATTTTCGAATTTTGATAATAATAACTATAATTTCAAAACTCGTTAGAAATTTATCGAAATGATGATGAATGGTACTCGAAATGCATATCGAACTGATGATTAAATGAGCAAAAATTTCATCCTCAATTTTATTTCCAATTATTTTAATCTTTTTTTTATTTGTTTGAAATATTTATTACAGAAATTATATCCATCGGAAGGTAACGATATAATATGTTCAAATCGAAATTCTCGTTTTGTTGAAAAAAATCAAAAACCTCCGATATCAATTACGGTCCAAATTGTGCATCCAAATTCGAATCATCGAACCATTTGTACGAATCAAAATGAACTGGATTGCAGTAACAAAAGCAAAATAGTAAATTTTAAATTTAAATGATTTTTAAATACTTAATCATGGCATAATTGATTGATCATTATGATTAATCTGGTTCTAAATAGTTAAACATCACGAAAACTGGACAAAGAAATAATGATATCTGATTAGAATTCGAAGTTATGAGTCATTCGAGAAATTCAAGTATCGTCTGAATGAAATAATTCCCTACAACAAATAATTTAATCAATAATTGGATTTTGCATCTTTTGATAAGATAACCGCATCTTAGTCCTATTCCATCCAATATTAAATTATCGAAAAAATTTGACATTAAATTTAAAAAAAAAGTATTCCATTAAAAAAATTTTTGAAATTACATTCAATTATTTATGTTTTAAATTATTGAAATACTAATTGTTGTCGGAATTATTCAGAAATTCCAAATGATCTATTATCCATTCAAACTTTTTCAGGTTCATGAGATGAACAAGAATTTTGACTATCCTTCTGATTTGCTTGTTCCATCGCAAATTCCATCCGACACATCAGAATCTCCACATAGCTATTCGAACGATTCCGGTAAACAGCCGAAATCTATCCTAAAACATCGACCAGTGTCTTCGTGTAAAACGAATGATGATACATCCAGACGTTCTGTTGAAAGAGTTCAGATAAACGATAGTAGTCATGAGGTAATTTAAAATGATGGAATGTTATGATCATGAAGGAATAACAATATTAAAAATTGATATTTTCACGAAATTTGTTAAAATGCATGTATTAGAATCATGTAAATGATTGTTATCAAATTTTTTGGAGAAAAAATGGAGAAAATTTAAATTCGTCTGCTGATTAAAAACAAAAAGTTAAATCCATTTCTTCTCAAAAATAAAAAGAAAAATCATTCTCTCCTTAGAAAAATGGAGTTCATCAGCAAACAGAAAAATAGAATCTTTTTTCTGCTTCAGGAAAAAAGACAGCAACATCGCGATCAGAGTTGTGATAGTTCCGCTCGAATAGGTCAGTCTTCTCATTCTTCGAATCCAACTTCAGAATCGATTGGTAGAGAGAACAGGCTATATCAAATTATGCAAGAGAATCTGCGACAACAGAATCTACGACCTCAAACACCTCGTCAGCTTCCACAAGCTTCCTTTAATGGGCCCTTCTTTACTCTCGAGGAAGTTCACACTGAGCAACAAAGGTTTAATTTTAAATACATAGAAATTGCGACTGCAAAAATTACCAAATTTTTTGTCAGTATTATTATTATCGCCATCATAGAAATATCGCTATTTTTCACTTATTATGCGAATTTTCTTAAATATTAGCAAATTTTAGGTAACATTAATTTGAAATTTCTCACTTTTCCATATTCTAATAGATTCCAGATTATTTTTCTTAATATGCATGAAATTTTAAATTCATGTAGAAGTTTATTGAAACAATTGAAGTTTAAGAGTATCGAATTTAATTTTCATTTTCAGACAATCAATAAAATCAGACAATCAAATTCCTCTTGAAGAATATTATGGTGAAAGTGATCATCAATTAATGAGAAGACAGCGACAGGATTCTGCTGATGATTCAAACCATAAATTAAAGTTCGACTTTTTTTAAATATCAATTTGATGAGATATCTTTTTCTCAATAATTTAATAATGGAAATCGGAGTGATAAGAAATCAATTAAAAATTCTTTTCATGATTTAAAATATTTAGAAGTGATAGTCGATCAAAATCAGTGTCAGTAATGGAAATGAATAGAATGGAACCTGAAAAAGTAAGTTGATAGACTGTTTAAATTTCGAAACAAATCGAGTTTTCGAATTAGAATACGTAATCCATTTATACGCATTTCATGTTGGGATAAGTAAGGATGCTTGTTTACTTGTTTACCTTGTTTATTTTTTCACAAGCCTACTTTACCTTGTTTATATTTTCACTTTACATTCCCGATTTCCATTTATGACCCCAAAATCCATCAATATTTTATTGTAATTTTTTAAGCTTGCAGAATAACGAGATTAGCGAAAGTTTTGTTCATTGGTCATCACCATCAAAACAGAAACATGAACGTGCCCGATCAGTTCCACCATCATTGAGGCCAAAAAATATCACGGATCCGGACCGAATTGATGAATATCAACGACAGAAGGAGCTTGAATTGGAAGCTATACGACGTAAGGAAGAGGAAACTATGTTTTGGGGAAAGAAGCAGGTAATCACATTTAATCTAATCGAAAATTTCATGATATCACTACGAAATTTTCGTAATTCTCGGATTCTGGCAATTTCATGATTCTCGGATTCTCAATAATGTCACTTCTTCCATTCTTAATGATAATACAAAAATAAGAGTCTACTACAAATTATTTTAAGATTTTACAAGATAATATTTTGAAATTATGAAATATTTTAAGTCTCGTGCTTCGGAAATACAAGAGCATCTGTATTTCGGTCAAATGCAATCAAGACGTGATATAACTAGCCCAGAATTAAGCGAATCAATGACTCAATCTCATGAAGAATTGCAACGAATCGATATAAATGCTCAAAAACGACAAAAAGAACTTTACTTTGAGGTTTGTCTTCAAATTACATTCCATTTGTCGATATTTGTCATTCTTTTCGAAATATTAACACTGTGTGAATCTATTTGATGTCAAATTCTGAAATTATCTAAAGGACGAGAACATCCACAAGAATTTAGAAATCAACGTTTTGAAAAATTAATTTCTTCGGACACTACTTGTTATCTTATCAATTATCTTATCATAGTATAGTGAAGTCATATCATATACCTTCTGCTAGTTTTAGAAGACAACAAATATTTTAAGGATGCACGGATTAAATATTTTTAGATTTCATTTATAAAAAATAGTAATCAATAATAATGAATGAATAACAAAAACCAATTGATATCCTCGAAAAATTCATCTTTTACTTATTTCGAAATTTTATAAATTGCTTATTTTGATAAGCAGTGTAATGTTTGAATGAAACATTAGTAATTTTTATTCAGAAATAGCTATTAGCATTATTTTATGATCTAAAACATTTAGGCATGATCTCCAATGATTTACTGCCAAGAATTGAAATTTATTTAATTTTCTAATTTAGAAAAACCTAGAACCACATTTGATGCGTGTTTATGAAACGCGGCCTATTACGGCAACATCTGAAGAAGGTGAAAAGCAGGAATCTATTTTCTCGCCAAATCCGGTAACCTGGAAACGATTGTATATCGTTGATCAATCAAAACCAGTTGCTAAAAATGAAATTATCACCAGTGAGCAGCTTCTTGAAAAGGAACGATTTGATATTGATTTATTGAAAGTAATGATTTTTTTGTTTTACAGCACTAGTGTATTGCTGATTCCAATTTATCGTATTATTTAGAATTTATGAAATTATCATCATTTTTCCACCATAAAAAATTATAATTTTAATATTAAATATTGATAATTGTTATGTTATGATCATAAACTATAAAATGCGTTTATTATGATAGCGACAATTCGCTCCTGTAAATTTTCAAAAAAATAATTCAAATTATTTTAGCGCCGAGAAGCATTTATCGAAAAACCGAAACCAGAACTCAAGATTTTCCGGACCGGTAAACGATGGAAACCACCACCAGAACAATCTTATGTTTGGCCACATGCACATAAAGCATCAAATACGGAACCAAGCCTTGAAAGTAGCAGTAATTATTCTACAGGTCATTTCTAAATTATAATATTTTCATAAAAATGGGAGTTTTAAACATAATAACATGAATTCCATTTTGTTTGAATGAATTTTCATTAGTCAAAGTATTTTAACTTCAAATAAACTTGTTGTCGACTAGTTGAAATCAATAAATTTAATTTTTTCATTTCCAAATTTGAATTTTAATCTGGTCTTATTTCATGAGCTTTTATAGATCATGCAGTAGATCGAACAGTTGAAAGTGCTGAATTCAGATGGCAACCGGTTGTCTATGATCCGGAATACAAACAGGAGCATAAGAGTTTCACTCCGGAAAGTTCACTGCCCTACATACCACGTGGATTTGGTACTTATCATTATGAAAATAGATTTTAAGTTTTCGTAGTTTCAGTTTCAAGTAAAATTAAATATGCGGATTTTTATTTTCTACCTAAAAATTTAATTAAAATTTAGGTCCTGGTCCATTAGATGAACCTGCAAAGCGTCAAATTAAGTACCTTGTTCAACCACTACCTGATGGTAGCCATCGACCGAAACCAGTATTCGGTGGTCCACGTCTTACTCCATCTGGAGGTTTCTATCCTCATGCACCAAATGCTGTTAAGGTAAGAGAAGCCTTTTCCTAAATTTCTTTTAATTTTTACCTCTTTTTCAGTACTTTCTCAAAAAATTAAAATGAGTCTTTTACTTTTTTATTATAATGATTTTCTATTTATTTCAAAATTTCTTTCATACTTGGCTTTCTTCTTCATTTTCTTCATATTTGATAAAATTTAGATATTGAAAAAGAAACATTTGAAAAACTTACCGGAATCAAATAGTGCGGATCCGGATAAGGAAGTTGAAATCATCCATCAGAGAAAGTTTCATCGATTGGGAGAGATACCATCAAATACGACATCTTCACGATGTTACGGTACGCTTAAAATATTGTTATAGCAGTAAAATTATTACGATAGTCGTTATGATAGTAGGACAAATATCAACGTTACTATATTAAAATGTAAGTAACGTTGATTTTTGTTCCGCTAAAAATGCAATTATTATCATGATAAATCATCTTTCTATCATAAGATTGGAAATTGGAAAGTGATACTGAATGACATTAATGAAAAGTGTTAATTTTGATAATAATTTCAGATACCTAGCGAACAAATGTTAGTCTCAAGTTTCAGATATTCTAATAAATTTAAAAGTCATACCTCGAAACGTGAATCTAATGAATTTTGGTTTTAGATATTCTAATTAAATAGCATTAGTTTCAGGTACTGTAATGAACGGAATTAGTTTCAGATACTGTAGTGAACAAACGTTAATTTCAGATATTCCAATGAACACATGTCAGTTTCAGATACTTTAGTAAACAGACGTTAGTTTCAGGTAACGTAATGAACAGACGTTATTTCAGATATAGCAGACTGGGAGAAAATCTACGATCTACCACCCCATTCATCAACGATAACGTCATATGATACACCTCGCAACGTGAATGTACGAGAAAAACTTGCAGCATTCGAAAATACAATAAGGCAAACTACACCCTCAATTAGTTTACGTTTAGATTCAGGTGATACACATCGTCCACCATCTTCCATACATGCGTTTAATATCGATGATGGCTTACAATCACCAAATGTTACCCAAATAAACCGAAATGGTCAGGTTGGTCAAGTTGTATTTACCTTTTATTGTTAATTATTCAATTGAAATAAGATCTGCAGATTTTAATGCTGTCTCTACCATTCATTCAATTCCTTCCGCCAGATTTAAAAGTCGTCTTCGAAAGTTAGTGAAATCAAAATAAACAATCGAAAAACTATTAATTAATCAAAAATAAACGAAAAGCTTAAACTACGCGCCTTATCCACATAAAAACATGCTCCTCATCGGATGCAACGTTGCATGAAAAAAATTCGAATGCAACGTTGTATGAAAATTTCAAATCAATATGTGTCCATTAACTTATTTTTATCTGTCACAGATGTGACAGGTTAGAAAATATTAGATATATTTAAACAAAAACACATGCCTATTCAAATGAATCAAGATTTGTATCAAGAGGTTGTATCAAAACTTGAAAGCAATCGGTGAAGAATTTCAAAGTTATGCGAGGAGTATCGGCAATGATGATTTACATTTTTATTTATATAGATTGCAAGTTATCTTCAACATTTTGCTAGGAAGTTTACAATCAGCAGTGATCTTCTGACCAGGCACTTATCATTAAATCAATTAACCAATCAATTGAATTGTCAACTTCAGTTTATAGTTTCTACGTTATTTTGAGAATGGACAAATTAGATTGTTGATAATTCAAAGATTGCTTAATATTGAGAATAAATGATGCTAAATATCTGTGATGAAGATAATTTCATGGGTTGTGAAGGACCTAACATTTATTCATCGTATCGATTATTTAAAATAATCAGTTAGATTGTTAACTTTATCCTATCACTGTCTCATACCATTAAATTTATCCATTTATATTTTCATAACAGTATTACTTTTGCAGTATTTGCGACATCAGCAACGTCTTCGACAACAACTTCTTTCACCAACTTCAGTACGAACGGATACTACTGATAGTAGTCAACAATCACATCAGGTAAAGTGAAGAATATTTTGAAAATTTCATGACTCAAAAAAGTAAAAAAAAGTCCAATTCGTTTTTTCTTTGCTGTTTGCTAATTTTTGTTTTTCTTTGCTGTTTGCTTATTTTTCTCCAAAAATTAGCAGTTACAAAAAAAAAAAAAAAAAAAAAAAAAAGTAATTTCCAATTACCGATTTGAAAATTTCGTAAAATTTAGCAACAACGAAAAGAGCGACAAATAATTCCATCCAATACTTCGTTAATTCGTCAAATCAATCAACGTAACGAAAATCACGGCAATCGTACACGTTTTGCCATCCATTCAGATGGCTATCAACAACATGGTCGAAAAATGTCAGCACCAAAATCATTACGTCCAATCCGTAATCCTGTGGAATTCACTCGTCATCACCATCAGCATCGTATTCCCATTTTTCGTTCCGGTCGTACATCAGCTCCATGTCAACATCAACAACTTTTACAAGTACAACCACCAGGATCAGTAGCTTCATCACGTCGTTTGACACGTATACCTATAGATTGTACCATGGATCGCAGTAATCCTCATGTGGTCGAAATAAAACGATTATCTTCACGAACTCCAACTATCCTTCAATGGTAGGCATCATCCAGTGCCGACTACTTGAATTCGAAGTGTTCATTTTTCTTAATTTCTCGGTATGAATTTTTTCAAATTTCATGCAAAAGCCATTTTTTTTTTTTTATTCAATACTTCGTTATTCATTTTCTTGTTTCTTTACGAACATAATAACGCAAGTTATTTAATATTCTGTTCACTTTCTGTTTTTTTTTCAACGTAGTAGCATGAACTCTTCACGACGTAACAACGTGAGTTGTTTAATAACATGACAAAATAAGTTATTTAATTCACTTTCATCAGTTTCTTTATAACTTAATAAAGTAAATTCTTTATAACATAAGAATAAAAATTTTTTTTAAAAGCAAAAGCAAAGCAAATTAATTTTGACTTCGATTTTAAATTATTCAATAGTCTATTCTCCTTCCCACTTTCTTTGAAGTATAACACATATCTTACTCTATTCGATTTTTTTTTTCAGGTTTTTCAGAAATTTTCGCCTTTTACTATTTGATTTTAAATGGTAAGTTTTGCTGTCGCATGAAACTGTAATTGGGTGTCATCATTGTCGCATTATTTTCGATTTTTCTTTTGAGATACTTTTGTATATTATCTGCTTTCATTTTTTCAATATTTCATTATCTTCCGCAATATTCTGTACATTATTTTCTCATTGCCTTTTTCTTTAAAAATTTACAACTATAAATGATGGATCAGATCATGTTGTCTTAAAATTGATCAACAGGTAGAAATTCTCTTTTTATCTGCCAATTGAAAATTTGCATAACACTTTTTGATAAATGGTAGGATAAATTCGATTTATTGATATTTTAACAGATAATAATATTCATGTCGAATATTTAAATATTAATGTTCCAAAAAAATTGAAAAAATTAAAGTGAAAAATTTTGAGCAATCTCAACTTCCACAAATTGGCCAAATTTTAATTTTTTTTTTCAAAATCTGCTTTTGCAAATTTCTTTGTATAATGTCTTTAATTTTTGTGAAAATATGTAAATTGATTCAATTTTCATTAATTTTGCTCAATTTTATATTTTTGCAAAATATCCTAATTTAGCAGTAAGCTTGATCGATTAAATCAGTCCTACATTATTGCTTTAGGTAAAAATTTTAGCGAATTTAAAAAGGAATGATAATGATTATGATTATTAAAAATTAATAGAATCAGTCGATCAATTATTTAATTCTTTCATCTTCCTTGTCACTTTTCTAAATCATCTCTGATGCCGACGTCTTAATTTTTCAGTTTTTTTTTTCATCAAAATATATTACATTATTAATTATGATTCCAATTATTATAGTTTTTTTGGAACAAATATGCCAATAAATTTTATTAATTCTTGTTTTTTCATTTTTTACATAAACTTTTCTCTGCATGAATCCTTTCCTTCGTTCTTGGTTGATCTTCATTGATAATAATTGCTCTGATATCAGTGATATCATCATCTTGTGATTTAACTAAGTGCTATGATGATAATCTCAAGTCAAAGGATGAACGAAAAAGCGGTAAGAATATTTTACAAATTTTATTTTGTTTTAATTTAATCAATTACTTTTTTCTCTTGTCATTTATTTACGAAATATTTTTCATGTTTTCGTATGCAAATGAGTATTTAAACTTTGTTGAAATCGTTCAAATTGACATAATTTATAAAATTATGATTTTTTTTGTTTTTATTAATTTTTTAATTATCTCTCTCATTTCAGCATTTCAGATATTTTTTTTCTGTGCAAAACTTTCTCAGCTCCAACTATTTCTGTTTTATGTTTGTAATTAGTATTAAATATCCAACATTAAATTGAATTGTAATTAACAAGTATTGACGAATTTTTGAAATTAATATATTATATAGGAAGAACAAATTTAATTTTGTATCAAATATTAAATAAAATAATTTAATGAATATATTTCAATACAGTAATATAATTTTTTTCAATTTTAGACAAAATTTCAAGATTTACTAATATCATCAATGTAATTTTTATTTATTTTCAGACAACAAGTGGTGGACCGAAAAATGTAAGCTTTTCCTCTCTTTTCTTTTAATTAGTGATTAGTAATTTAACTTAATTACTTGATTCTTAACAGGAAAATTTGTAACTACCGGTGATTTATTCAAGAAAATACAATAATGGAATTTTTAGAATAAATTTTTAAACGAGTAATGGTGATTGATGAAATTGATGATTTTCTTTGCATGCAGGTAACATCAAGATGAAAGACTTTCCTCTCATTTATTTTTTCTAATTAAAGATAATTTTACCATTAGCAAAAATGCTATTGATGAAGTGAATTCGGTTTACTTAATTTAAAAAAAAATTTTTTTTTTGATTTTAAAATATATAATAATTAAATTCTTTAGAATTCCTGAGTATCCAACAATGAAAATTCAATTTTCAACAAATTGCTGATTTTGATTCCTTTTATTAAAAACTAAAAGGAAACAGCTATTTTAAATGCGTATGTCCTAAAAATAATCACTGTGTTTTTGTATTAAGCTATGAATTTTTGTCGATTTTCAATCAAAATTTAAAACCTTAATTTTAAAAAATTTTGACAAACATATTATATTCATTGGGATTTTAAATTCTGATAACTCTGACGGATTAAAATTGGATAGATAATTGCAGTTGTTGCAGTTTGAGAATTATAATTTTTTTCACAAAATTTATTTAGTTAAACTTAGAGCCAAGTTTTAAATACAATGCATTTTCCATTAAAATTATTTCGTTTATATTTTTCATTTTATGATGTCTTATCACTCTTTCAAATAAATTTTAAATTCCAAATTTCTGTAAAACAGTTTTAAAACCATGAACATTATATTTAAATCCATGAAAGCAGAATTCATAAGATAGAAATTAAATCTTATTTTTTAAAACTTGAAACAAACGAAATATTATGTCAAAATGAAGTACATATAAGAGTTAATTTTAAAAATTTCGAATTGTTCGAAATAAGAAATTTAAAAGCGTTTTCTATTAGAACTATCCGAATAAATATTATTATGCAATTCATTAATTAATTGCGATTTATTTGGATAATTTGCGATTCTTTCATGTCAACTAACTTCCTAAAACACAGCAGATGGACTGTAAATCGCGATAACGATTCAGAAATCTATGCATCTTCTTTTTTTTTTTTTGCTTCAAGCGATGAACTAATAATTTGAAGTTCGCAAACTAACAGCATTAATTTTTCTAAAATTAGAAACTTCTATTGGTACTTCTTTTTTTTTTTTTCGTTTTAAATGGTTGATTTTTTTTAGTCGCTCAAGTTTATTCGGGACTTTTGAGATGTATTAATGATAAATTTAATTTACATAATTGCAATCAATGAAAGGAGAAGACTAATTTGTTATTGAATGATAATTTGATAAATATGATCGTTTGTTATTGAAGAATAATTTGGTAACTTGAATTGCTGCTATTTGTCAATAAGTTGATGACGCATCATTGCGAAATTTATAGTTTATTGAAATCGAAGATGTAAACAGAATGATAATTTAATGATAAGATAATGATAACGAAGACTTAATAATAAAAAATGTATGTATTTTTGCTTTAGAATAGCGACTTAGATCAGTTAGCGCGGTTGAATGAGAAACTTTTGGAACGATCTAAAGGAAGGCGAGCGGACTACAAACTTGTTGATTCTGAAATTGTTAAAACCGCACCTGAACCAGTTCCAGTTATTGTTAAGGTTCGCTTTTTTGGCTATCTTTTTCCGATATCTTCAAAATTATCGGATATTTTGAATAAATCGATAATCGATCTGTCGGCTAAGTAAGTCATTCAATTAGCATTTCGCCTTTTCGCAAAATTGTGTCGAATGTCAAATTGCACCGGAAGTAGAATCATTTTTCAAAATTAAATCTAAAAATTAAGCATTAGGGAAATTTTTACTGTTTTTCTTACTCTATGGAAATAGTGTAAATTTCGAAAAATTTCAAAATTTACAACAAAAATATGAAAGAAAACAAGCTGTTAGCGTTGGAAGAAAAATGGATTTCTTTTTTAGATTTTAATTTAATTACTTGTAGATTTTAATTTTAGTTGCTATTTTACCTCTATTGAACTGGTTTAGTTAAGGAATTAGAAATAATTCATTTTTGGGTATAATTTCGAATTTAAGTTTCTCTTGCTTACGGGAAATAGGACAACGTAAGGGGAATTGTTTTATAATTGCAAAATTAACATGCACAAAATTGTATGAATATTTCGTTTATTAGATTATAATTATTTAGATTTTATAAATTATCCAAAAAATCAAATTGATTTTATCCTCTCCAATACATGATATTGGAAGTAGTATTAATTCGCGCTAAACATTTAAATTTGTATAGAATTTATTCGATAACAATTAGTTCGATTATTCCAGTTAAATACATTTTATAGTCAACCTTTCTGTTCGTTAGATGATTTTTGAAATTGAATTATCTAAAACAATTAAAGATCAACTCTAGACGCTAGATTACTGAGATAATTTGATTGACAATGCTGCAAAATAAATATTATCGATTGATTAATTTAAAACTAGAGTTTGTCGATCGATTCTTTGAAATTATGATCACGATGTATGAATCCAATATTATGGCTATAAGATTTCGAAAATTTAGATTCAAAAAAGAAAAAGCATGCAATAAAATCGAATTTCTTTTGCCCTTCTATTTCTTTCATTTCTAAATTTAAGAGAAAATGATTTCCTTTTTACTTAAGAAAATTTCTCTTCCTGCAAAAAAAAAAAAAAAAAATCTGATGAAATTTTTAAAAAAAAAATTCAATTGAAAAGTGAATTTATTGACAAATTAAAATATTTTTAAATGAAAAAATTTAATTTGTTGAAAATTTTAGAACAAACTTTGCATGTTTTTTTTTTTTTCCATTTTCTTTATGTCTTTCATTTTTTCCCCTTCTTCTATTTCTATCATCTATTTTTCGATAGCTTTTTTTTTCTTTTTTTTTTGGGCAAGAAACTTTTGGGAAGAAAAGGAAAATATCGAACTAATTTTGGGATGTTTGTTTTGTTGCTTCCAGGAGCAAATACGTGATATGCTCGAATCGCGAATTTCCAATGATACATCCGTTAATTCAACCATTCCACAACAGGATCGATCCGGTTACGTAACGGTACGATACCTGTTTCCTTCAAAAAGGAACTAAAAAATTTTACTTTTTTTCTTTTTTTTTTTTTTACAAACGCTTTGATCAACGCAAAAATTGAATTTTTTTTTCTCTTTTTTTTTCTTTTTTTAGAAAATGCTTTTTAAGGCGATTAAATGGAAATTTTTTTGCATAAAAACATTTCTTTTTCCTTTGGTTTTTTATTTTTTTTTATTATTTCATTGCTGCTGTGTTTTTCTAATTGTTTTTCATGCCTAATTGTTTTTGTTTTTTTTTTTTTTTAATAACCTTTAATTTTTCATATTTAATTTGTTTGTTGTTTGATTGAAATTTTACTGAAATCTTTCTGAAAAAAAAAAAAAGGAAAAAAACGCTAAAGAATATGAACTTCCCATAAATTCTTATTTTTCCAAGTTCATCATTTTTTGGTTTATTATTTATGAGTTCTATTTTAGGCATTTTCCTTCCTGTCAAGCCTTCTTCCAAAAAAAAAAAAAACGAATCGAAATTCGTTCAATTCCAGAAAAAAGCCGGTTTGTACTTTTTCAGGATGCTTCATCAGCTACTTGGCAATTTTCATCCCATTCATTTTCACCTCGTTCCGTTGTTTCGGTAAATGGTGGTGGTGCCAAGGATGGACTACTCAAAGTGCGTACCGATTTGTCCCCAGGCCTTTGGCGTACCCTTTCCCGGTCCAATGCTGCCGTGCAAACTGCGCACATCGAGGTCTGTCTGGCTTTTTTTCCGAAAATTTAGGCGCAAAACATTGTCAGTGTACCGTATCGTCAGAGAGATACCATATCTACCGTAGATACCGTGTCGATGTACCGTCAGAGAGATACCGTATCCAAAAAATAAACTTCAAACGAAGAAATGTGGCCTTACTTTGCTAAAAAAAAAAAAAAAAAAAAAAAAACTTAAACAAGCGTTAAACGGAAAAACTTAAATGAGAAAATGTAAACGAAAAAATGGCTTGATTTTAGGAACTTTTCCTCCAGAAAGAAAAATCAAAAAATTTTTCTAAGAATTAGGCGAATATCTCTTTGTATTCTAAAAAAAAAAAAAAAAGCTTTCAAACATTTCATTCTATTTCAAGCTGAAATTCCGGAATTTTTTCCAAGTTTCGGAAGTTTTCATTAATTTTCTAATGCTTTAATTTACTCAGATTTTATTTGAATGTTTTTTGGCAAAAAAAAAAAAAGCTTCGTGGGTTACTTTGCTTTAACCGTTTTGCATATTTCTAAGGCAAATTACACACATTATCACAGCACCAATTAATTTCATTGCACACATTTTATTCATTTCTTTTTTTGATCTGATCGATTCTTTTCGTTCGCTTCGATTTAATTCAAATACTGAAATTTTAATATTTATTTCAAAGAAATATTACGAATTTTGTGTAAATTATAAGAGGAAATCCTAGAAAAATATAATAATAAGATCCTAATAGAAATGTTTTCTTAAAGAATTGTTTAGGTATTTAAAATTTCTAATTTCATTACTTGATTTTTTTATATATTACTTCAGATATACCGCCATTTGAATTTAAATTGGCTTTAAAAAATCAATAATTGGAATTTTTATAAGGATTATTTTATGTATGCAGCAGTAATTTTCCATTTTAATGTACTGAATAATCTTCAATAGCCTGGAAATTGATCGATAAATATTCTTGATTATTGTGTACCCTTCAGGAGTTGAATGGAAACTCTCGGGATTCTCGGATCTAAATTTACTAGTGACAGTTGGCTTACACCTATCTCGTAATTAAATTATACCTTATGTTCTAAAATCTCTTGCTGCCATAATCAAATCTCAGAAGATAAATGACCCGAAGAATGGTCAAGTCTTAGGCTGTAAATGACCCGAAAATGGATGGGTGATGTAGTTGACGTGTTGATCAACGTGATTATGACACGTAACAAGACACGGCTAACGTCTTAGCAAATCATTTAATCTTATTTCCGATCACTTTGCATACTTGATCTTATTCCTAAAAAAAAATCAAATAGTAACAAAAATCTTACATTTTAAAACTTGATAAATGAGATGCGAGAAGTTCTTTTAACTATTCAAATTTATTGCAAATATACATTATAATAGTAGTAGTGCAATGATAATTATTTGATATTTGATTGATAATTATTAAATTATTTTGATAAATACTAAATTATTTAAAACAGGTTTTATTATTGTCTCAACCAGCAAGTTTTACTCCCATGTTTATTATTAATTTATAATCACATCCACAATTTTCATTGATTAGAAGGGTTTCTTATGAATGGTGGCATTTCCTTATCAGACAGGTTTTTGTTGAATCAATGTTATGGTATTGGTCTAATTTCGACAAATAATTTTTATATTTATCTAAGGCCATAAATGCGATTATTCCAGAATTTCATATACACAAAATTTATATTTTCGATTAGTTATCCAAAGTTTTAACATGAATTCTAATTTCTAATTTTCATTGCGGAAATTGTTATCGGCGAAATTGTTGCATAATTAAAATAATTCTTTATAATTGATGGGCAATATTGATTATTGCCTTTTTTTGTCTATTGTTTTGTTTAGTTTTTATCCTCACAAAAAAATTTTAATCTGCTGCAAATTGTTTCATTTAAAATTTTTTTTTTGATCGTTTTAAATTATTTGAAATTTTGTCTTTATTTCATATTTTTTAAAATTTCAAGGTAATCCATCAGCGTTGATTCATTGATTCGTTAATTTGTTGATTCAGAATTGCTCTAGAATCTTTTTTATCTACATTAAATTTTACGAATTTTTTCTTTGGAAGAGTTTTTTTTTAAATTTCTATATAAAAAATTTCGAAATTGTTATATTTTTTATTCTATATCCAAATGTCCAATTAAACTTTTTTTTTTTCACAATAATTAATGAATTTAAAAAATTTTTCATTTCAAGTAAAGAATGTTGAATATTTCGGGATGAATATCGGATCTCGATTCATTAAATTATTTTTATTACCTCCGATTCTCTTTTTTTCTTTTTTTTTTGCTACATTTTTCCAAAGATTGAATGATTTTTTAAAATTAATTTAATGAATTAAATATTTTAATCAATAATAGGAGTAATTGTTTTTGATATTCTGGAAAGTCTTTCACAAAACAGTTTCATTTGATAAGTGAGTAAATTCAGAGTGAGAAACAGCATTGGCCCTACATGCCGGCACGTTTGGGCCCCGTAACGGATTCAGCGCAATCCACGATGACACGTGAATTCAACGAGAATTTCGAGCGAAACATCGAACGTTACGCTTCGTTACCGACGCTACACAGTGACACACGTGGAACATTGATTAAGATTAAGGTATCTTAAATGGTATCATTTTCTAAAAATTAGTTAGATTCAGTGCATACATTCCCTTCGCACATTCCAGATGTTCATCTAATCCAGAAATTAATTTTTGAATTTAAATTCTGATTTTTTCTTGAACCAAAATTTTGCAAATATTACTATTTTATAGATCGGTATATATTTCAATTATTTATCAAAAAATTTAAATCTTTTAGAAATGCATGAAATGCATGCCACTAATTCTATCTGTTATGAATTTAAACTTTAAAATATATATGAAAATGTTAATAATTCAAAGCATAAATGCATCTAAAAATTATAATTTGAAATGAAATTATAATTAAAAAAAAATAATCGATTTTAACAATTTTTCCTATACCCATATTTTTCGAATTTATTGTGCACCTTTTATCTTACACGTTCTTTCGTCTAATATATAGCATTTTTTAAATTGTAACAAACATTCTAGAAATTTTGACATCGTTCGTAAAATTAAATCCAATTTAGTAAATTGTCATCAAAACTTTTCTAACTGTCTTTACTAAATGCATGTTGAACGGTAATACAGTTTTTTGAATTATTCCACAATTTCATTTTTGATTTCTTATTTAAATTTCGATTTTTTGCAATCTTCAATTGAAGATTTTTGTTTTTTGCGAATTATTTCGCAAATCCATTTTTAATTTCTGACTTAAATTTCAATTTTTTGTAATCTTCGATGAGGATTTTTGTTTTTTGTTTTTTTTCGAATCATTTTGTTTTTCTGACTTCTCACTTTAATTTTAATTTTTTAACTTATTTCGAAATTCGTTTAAAAATATATTTAACAAAATCATTAACCACAAAAAAATCATTAATTCATATTGCAAGCTATAATAAACTTACCATTTGAATGAAATTTTTTTAAAATTATTAAATTTCATCCAAGTGCTTTGTAGTGATAGTAATATCGATTGCATAAAGCATGTCTATTTACACGTTCTGCAGATCATTTGTGAGAAATGATAAGTGATAAGATGATATCAAGAGAATTATTACGATCAAAAATGGATTTATTGCATGATCTGATTGCTTGCTTAAATCTTACGAATTGCTTATTGTATTTTTAGATTTTATTTACCCCAATAATTCCTTATGCATGTTAGCATGACACTTGACCCTTGACCTATGGTCTCTCCTACATCATTGTCATTAATTCACCCACCTTTATTCAATGCCATTTCCGTTAATTAAATGACAAGTAAGTCTTCTTGGCAGGTAAATGTCAGTGTCAGATTGTAGATTATTTAAGTACAGAAGTATATAATTTCCGTAATCCTGAATTTTAGGATGATAAACCTCGTGGTATTATGAAACGTCGTGAACTGGAAACGAAGGATCAGATGATGTATGCAGAAGAACCACGACAGGTAGCTCGAACTGATCGTTGGGATGAGCAACGAGTTGTTGCAGCGGTTGGTGTTAATAATTTAGTTCAACTAACTTTGAAAAATTTTAGAAATCATATATTTTTAAAATTATCTAACTTATAACAACTGATTGATCATGCGATTAATTGAATATTAGTTAATCGATCATCAACTGATTAATCTGTTATTAGATTGATTGTAATTAATTGATCATTAACTGATTTAATTGATTAATCTATTATTAGGTTGATTGTAATTAATTGATCATTAATTGATTAATTGAATCGTAATTGATTATATTGAGGAATTGGACTTTTTCTTTTGGATTTTTTCACACTTTTTTTTATCAAATTTAAATAAATATTTCTAATTTGTTGAAATTTTCTTTTAAAATATATTGTTGAATTCACGAATTTCTAAAGATTCTGAAAAAATTTTTCAATTTAGAAACCGAAAATAACGGAAACAGTACAAAGAGTGGAAGAACATAAACGTATTGAAGAAATTGAAAGACGTGTACAACGTAAAGAAAAGAAAGAAAAGAAACATCGAAGTTCTCATCGAAGTTATCATCATCGTGGTGGTGGTAGTCGTGAAGCATACGGTTATAATAGTTACAGTGATGAAGGTGTGAAATGATTTTCAAATTTCAATTTAAATTCAATTTTTTTTTTTGAATACAAATTGGATTTCAAGATTTAAGAATGTAAGAAAGAAATTGAGAATTTGAAGATTCAAAAACTATGAATTACTTTTGTAAACAAAGAGAAAGATAAGTTACTATAGTTCAAAAAGTTATGAGTTCTTGTATTACATTGATCGTAATCCTAACAATTAAATTTGACCAAATAAGATGAACTATCCTCGCAGATTAAATGTATCAAGTTGAATTTTCGCTGTAGTTCATTTTAGATCGCAAAGACTTTTTCGCATATTTTAGGATAAATATTTCAAATTTGCAATTTTTCGCAATAAATGTTTGCTTGCACAAAATATTTTTCTATCATACTGGCCATGAATTTTTGTGTCATGTTGGCCATAAGTCCTTCTGTCATATGTGCTATGATTTTTTGTTTCATATTGGCGACGAGTTTTTCTTGTCATATGGCCATGAGTTCTTGTTTCATGTTGGCCATGAGTTTTTTGTCGTATGAACCATAATTCTTGTGTCATATTAATCATAATTCTAATTTTTGCACAATTCTACAGTTTGTCGTCAAGTTTTGTCGAATCATTACAAACTTTCAGATTTCTGAAATATCCGAACTCGTCTCTATGAGTTTCATTCTCTATTGAATTTAACCATATATGATACATATACTGTTCAGAACTAACTGCAATCAGAAAGCAGCAGGTTACTCGTTGTCAAGATCAAAAAAAAATGAAAATCGGCCAATTTCAATTTCGAAAAATTGGAATGCGAAAATTCTGGATATCGGATTTTGACAAAAATAAATCAGAAGATGATGATCGAAATGTTAATACTATAGAAAGCAATCATATTCTTCCGATAACTTCAAATCCGATCATAAAACTTATTTACGAAGTTCGTCCATTCTCATCAAATGAATTCAGCAGATTGATTCGAAATGCTTATCATGTGCTGCAGATCAAGCTTATCATAATATTTGTGTGCTCACTAAATTATAAATTGTCCTTCGTCTTATTGTCGTTATTCGTTTTCTCTGTTTTTTCTTTTTTTTTTCTGTCTTTGTGATTAATTAATTTAGAAATATTGAACAGGATAAATTTTATAAGTAAGTTATGGATTATGAATTGTAAATTAGAAATTTTGAATTTTAAATTTCAGGTAATAATACAATCCAAACTAGTAGTGTTTTCTTTGGAAAAGTTCCACAAATAATTAAAATTTCGTTTTGCAGGTTATCGTAGCAATTCGTTATCACGTCAGAATGGTTATTTACCTGCACATGAAAGTTATATGCGATCTGTAACGACACGTCGTGAAAAGGATGGCGTAATACTTTGCTTATAATAATTTTAAAAAATTGATATTTTGAAAAATTCAATCGATAAAGAATGCTTTTAAAAAAATATCGAAATTGTGGAATTTGTTAATTTTTATGCGTTAAATCAATAATAATTGCAATTTAAAATTAAACTTATAGCGTTATCACGATGATGGACGTTTGATAACAAATGGAAGTCTTTCCAATGGACGTTATGGTTCTTCATTATCTGATAGTCTGCGACGTGGTGAGCTACGTTACAATCCGAACGGCGATATTCGGGAAGTACATCATAGCTCATCGGGTCGTAACGAACGCATCCATAAAAGTTTCTCTAATCGTTAGTATAAAATTTCTTTTAAAATTATCTTAATTAATTATTCAAACAAATTATTGATAATATCTTTGTTAAATTAAAAATCAACATACATCAGATTAAAAAGATCATTTATATTATAGTTCAGATAATTAAAAAAATCGATAAAGTGATAGTTTAATCAAAATTTAAAGGTGATGTGTACGATTCGGGTTCAGGTGTCAATAACTATGATGGTGATTATCATCGTTCATCATCGTATCGTCGTAGTAGTCAACAAAGTGGTGGTCCATTTATTGAATTTCCACCAACTTTACCGCGTGATCGTGATGCACCAATACCACCACCACATCGTGGTCGAGCACCATCTGATGACTTCTACAGGCCAATTATTAAAAGTCGAAGTTATGCAGATTGGGATGAAGGACGTGGCTTTTCACAATCAATCAGACGGTTAGTTTTGAGTAATTTTTTTAAAAATAAAATTTAATTTCAATTTTTCTTTTTAATAAACTTGAAATTTAATCAAAAATGTTTTTTTTTTTTTTTACAGACATTTACTTGTTTAATTTGATTTATAACTTTTAGAAGTCAAGACTTTCGATGAACTAAACAATCTTAAAATTTAACAAAATTTTAAAATTTCTAATTTTAATTTAGACGTAATGATGATATGGCACGCTTGGAGAATGAATTTCGTGATTCGTTGTTAATGCCATTACCAAATATGTCGAATAACACCGGTGGTAATATGTATGAACGTGATCATCGTCATGAGCAAATACCCGGTGGTTATGAGACATATGATCGGGAAGTTAAGAGTAACAGTGGTCGTCGTATCAACAAAGATGGAAATCCTACTGATTTCAAGTAAGTTTATTTTTAACTTCGCAAGGATGAATAATTAAACTTTGGACGCTTGCCAAGAAGTTCGAGTATTCCGAGAAGCAATTTTGGTAAATTTCAAATTCCGGCAAAATTTAAATCTTCCGTTTAATTATTATTTATTTCTTGAAAGATTTTCAATTAGGCTTCCATAATCAGATATAAAAAAAAAAAAAAAAATAATCAGAAATAGAATCCAAATATCCATTAAATTAATCATCATCGATTGGAACGATATTTTAAGTGATGCGTTAAATTTCTTTTTCAGAGAAGAATCACAAGAATGTAGTTATACACGTGAAACAGAATCGGATCGTAGACGTTGAAATCGCAAGAAGCAATTCGCATTATTTTTTAGAATATTATCTTCATTTTTTTTTCTTCCTTCAGTGCCAGTTCTAATTTTTTTTTTTTTCGAAAACTTTTCTTTTTAAACTTAAATATTACGGTTTACAACCGGAAAAAAGATGCGAGCTCAAGAAAATATATTTCAATGTATTTAATTATGAAATTTTATGTCATTTAATAATGGACTTGAGAATTTCTCGTAGAATTTTTCAAGAAAATTTGTCTCGAAATATATTTTTGAAACTTAACCTGTTCCTTCTTATCATCTTATATTATGTAATTATACAGGTAGAAAATGGAAAATTATTTTTTCCTTCAAAATTTGAAATATAAAAAGTCCATATTTCCTTTATTTTAATTGAAATTTGAAATAAAATTTCAACTTATTTGATGAAATTTAAAAAAAAGTTGAATATTTTGAACAAAAAAATCATTTATTTTTCTTTTTTTTATAGCACTTACGAACTTTTTCATTATTCCGGCATATCAGAGATAGCATTTTTAAATCTGCCTAGAAAGCATTATGCGATACTGTTGCAGAAAATTTCCCAGGTATGGTATCCTGGCTTATTGAAATCTTCGGAATTTTTCATTGATTTGTAGAACTTTTCAAAATTTTTTTTTTTTTTTTGATTACTGTAATTTCCTCCATATTATAATATCGGTTATTACATCCATTAAAGTTTCTATCGAATTTTATATCCGTCGCAATGCTTTGTAAGATTATTTTACGTAATATTCCGCATTTGCTTCCTTCCATATCCATCCATTTCTTCAGTTATTTTAATTAATTAATTTTTGCTATATTTTATGTTAAAGTAATGCATTTCTTATATTTTCTTTCCATTCTGCATTATAACTTCTAATTTTCTCTTCATACGGACTTTCTTAAAAATTTTTGTAAAATTTTTTTATTTCACTAAGCGGAATGAATAATCATTCTTGCAAAATTAGTCTATTGTCTTCTGTTTATCAAACAGTCTGTTTAAATTGCTCTTTAATTAGTATCACAAAACTTTTCACATCTAGTTTTGCATAAAAATTTTTCTGAAATAAGTACTTATGCGAAACAATTTATTGATTAAAGTTCTGCATCTTCACTACAAGTTCTCTTCAAGATAACATTATTATCAAAGGTCGAAGATATCAAGTGTCACAGGATGATATAGAAATATCTCGTTCGTTTGACAGTGACCTAAGGCAGAATTTTACAATCCTCGAGAATGACCGGAAACAGAATTTACAATCCTCGTGAGTGATCTAAGGCAGGATTTATAGTCCTCGAGAGTGATCTAAAGGAGAACTTAAATTCCCATCACTGTTATAAAATTAGTTGCACCAAAATGACATAAGTAACCTGAATAGTTTTTCATTCACTATTACAGTAACTTTTATAAATCTTGAAAGAAAATTTCGAAGTAAAATTTGTGGCAATAAACTCGTTTATTCAGTTCATTGAAGAAAAATAATTATTAGGTTTTAATGATGGAAATCGCAAGCAATTCCAAGGTATGAAAGGATTTTTTAATACAACATCTTAGAAAGAGAGATTTTAAACTTTTTAGGGATATTCAAAATGACAACTTTTGAAAAGTTTAATTATTAAAGTTAACAAAAAAGCAAAAAAGAAAAAAAAAAGTGCTTCAAAAGCAGAATATAAATATAGGCTTGGAATAGATATTGGTACAGTTTATAATGATTATATATATATACAAACGAGCAAGGAAAAAACTATGAAAATGAAAAAGGAAACCGGTTTTATTAACAATGATATCCAGCATGGTACCTTTTCTATTTCAGGCCTTTTTTTTCCCACAAATGATTCCATCCCAACTTGTAGATATCGTTTTTTATGATTTTAAAATCATCATTCAGACAGAAATCGATGATAAATTTCATCACAAGAAGGTAATTAATAAAAAATTGCTTAAAACATGATAAATCTTTTGTCATCATTGCTAGAAATTTTTAATTTTTTTTTGTCACACTTTCCCTTCTTCGTTTTAATATTATTATACCATGGTCTGTATATCTTAATAGAATGATGAATTAAAACAGAAAATTTTTCAAAAAATGAGCATATTGACATAGCGGTGCAAAATAGAAAATAATTTCTTGAAATAACTGAGAAAGAAGTGGAAATATTGAAAATTTTCAAAAATAAAGATCTAATTTCCTTTTCAGTTGTTAATTTTAAGTCCGAATTAAAATTTGAAATATTTTTCATTCTTGCTAATTGAAATAATAAAAAAATAGCCGATGTATTATTACTTAAAAACAATAATTAAAAGAATTTAATGAATTATTGTAATTATACTATCTTTCGTTGTTAATTACTTATTCTTATAAAAATAATGAAAAGAAAAAAATTAAAGAGATAATTCTTCCCAACTTTAGAACATGCTCTACGTACAACAAAAGAATACATCAGATATGATAGGATATAAAACACGCATATGATACTATCAGTACCAAGTTTGCAAAATAAAAATCGAAATACAAACGAAGAAATTCGGAAACATTAATTAAAATTCGAAAGTGGTATTTAGTTTTAAAAAGATTCATTAATTTAAAGTTGTCCAATCTTTTGCAGTCTCCGTGCCATTGCTATTTCCAATTCCGAATGTAAAGCTTCAGCATTTTTCTGAAAAATAAATTCGCTCAAAAATGAAAGAATTGGCTTTTCTAGAGGAGGAAAGTTTTGAATAGAAAACTTTAATCTACAGAAGAGATGAATTTGAAATTTCTTTCAGGACAGCTGGAATGCGTAATGAAGCTGTTATATTCGGCAAAGCGAACGATTAGAGGAATTGTGGGATGAAACGTTTTCAATCTATTTTTAAATTTTCGATGAGTATAACGTCTTGCTTGCTTGAATGAAGCTCTGATATTGAAATGTGTGTTCTAAGTGAACCATTTTTGGTAAGCAGAACTGATTCTGTAGGATGAAGCAAACGTTAAGTTTAAGAAATAAAATGTCAAAATATTGGAATATTTTATTGAAATATAAAATTCGAAATCACAAACATTTTCTAAAATTCAAATTTCACATCTTTAGTATATTCCATTTCATAAAGACATATTTCGAGATGCTATTCATAGTTCATATAATAGCCTAATCCCAATTTAATCCCAATCAATGAACAATTTATAAACTAAAAGCCATAATTAACAAAATGATAATTAATTAAGCTAAAATCAACTATATGTCATCAAATGGATTAATCCTGGATTTCGAATTCTTATCATTTGAATTTTATTGATAATAATGATGATTTAAGTTAGGAATAAACAAATACCGATTGAAGTTTAGTGGCATCGGAGCGTTTCGGTGGTGGTGGTGGTGGTACTTTCTTCGGTTGTGATGTCAATGATATTTGAGAAGGGATTATTCCTAGTTGATGATGATTAGCCAATGTTTTACCATTCTGTAAATATTGACACAATAACTATGGACGAAATATCTCTAAATTCTAATATTACACAAAGATCTATGGTACTTGATAGTAGGTCATAACTTCTGACATTTAAAGAATCTGGAACTCTCACATTTACAGAATTTGAAGTTATAAAAAAAGAGAATAGAAAGAAAAAAAAAAAAAAAAAAGAATTTCTTTCCTTGTAACCCTCCAGAATGATTTGTCCTAGAAATAAAGAGAAAATTTTGCAGTAAATGAAATTGGCCGGCCTAGAGCAAAAAATGGAAGGGTTGGATAAATGATTCTTCTGAGATGAAAGAATCATCTTCTTAAAGATTATTAGAAAAAAAGATTCCACGGACGATTCCCCCAATGATTATTTAATTTATTCGATAAATAAGAAATGAAAACCGCCTGAAATTAATTTATTCAATAAATAAGAAATGAAAAACTGATGAAAGTGAAAAAGTGAAAGAACAGAAAGCAATACTTCAGTGCCAATCATTTGATTGCAATTTCTTCCATTTTGCATCACAAACTGCGGTTTGGTTGGTGGTACTGGTACCGTAACGGTTGGTTTCACGTTTGATATATAATTACCATTAGTATAAGTTGATGAAATTCCATTATGGTACCGTGTAGCAGTAGCCATATGACTGGTACTTGGTTGCTGAGGAAAAGCAGTTTTTTGCGTTGGTGTCGCTACTGGAGTATCATCTTCATTATTATATACATCTAAAAAAAAAAAAAAAAGCTAAAAATTAAATTACATAGATCGCAATACATGATGAGCGTCAAAAAAAAAAATTCTTAGAATTTTTAAGAAAATTCAATTTTTTTAGTTATTTTTTTTTGTTTATTTAATTGAAATTACACTCTTGTGTAATTCACTACCTAGAGGAAATTCTAGAAAATTATTACCATTATATTTTATGGATATTGACAAATTCATTAACTGATAAATCGAATTTAGCATTAACATGAATTATAAATTTTAACTCAAAATTCAGAATACTTACTATTTCGAGAATCTTCGCCATGTGAAATGGTAGCAACCAAAGTTGGTGGAGGTGGTGGGAATTGTTCCTCATCGCTATCACTTTCGGCGGTACCACCGCTACGACCACTCGGTGAAGCAATACCATCGCTAGAACTTCGATAATCGGTCATCGCTGATTGTCGATTACCAAGCATTATATCACATGGTGCTCGTTTTATGGTACCCGTTATGATATCATCACACTGAAAATGATTGCATTTCAGGTTGGAACAGATATGATTTTTAAATAATGAATAAAATTAATAAGATATTTGAAGTAATATACCTGATCAAAAATGATACTATTTTGATGAGATGAAGAATTTCCATCATTACTAGTTCCAATCGATAATCTGGATGAGATGGGAGTTCGTAAATCACGATTTAAATTTAGCAGAGGTGACGGATCTTGTTGTTCACATTGTCGTATGCTGGATTTACGCTTTTCAACGAACGATACACGACTGGAATCAGCTGGTGAAATTTGCGGAATTCCAACTTTCACAGGTTGATTCATTCCATTCGATTCTATTTGTTGTTGTTTCTTCATTTCTATGTAATTCTCGAATAAATTTCGACCATTCTAGAAAATTACGGTTAATTTTATGAACAGAAGAGAAGCTAATACTAAGAAATTCATTATATCTGTTTAATATGATAAAAGTTATTGGCTTATAAATTTTCAAGAAATCCATCAAGAATTACTACTCATTTTCATCATTTACTTTCATATTCTTCAAAATTATTTTTTTTTTATACCTACTTTTTTTTTGAAAAAATTTCGAAAATTTTAACTCAAAATTCCCAAGATATTCAAAAGAAATGCAAAAAAGATAAAAATAACTATGATAAAATGATAAATAACCTTTGCAATCCTCAGAGCTATCATCCATTTATGAAATGTCAAAGCATCTTCGATGCAAACATATTTGATATATTTTGATGCTTTCACTTGAATTTTTGGATGCTGAAAATGTAGAGAAATGCTGAAATCAATGAAAACATCAATTTGATGGCAGATTTAACATAAATTTTAAGTATTTCAATTTAAAGCAAATCAATTTTTTATGTGAGACAAAAAAATCTTACAAACAATTAGAATTAAATAGACATTTTTCCTAGCAATTTAAAATTACTCAAAAATGTTTTATAAAGACAAAAATTTATTCACGAGAAAAAATAAATAAATAAGAGAAATTTGATCGAAAAGACAAGTTAATTAGTGAATTAAAAAGTCTATTATTTCATGTTTGGTGAATTAAAAAATCATTCATTTCATTTATCACAATTTTTATTTAATATCCTCAAATTTAAATCTGTGAATTCTGAAAGGAAAATAATTAATTTTAAAATAATTACGATATTAGCATACCTTAATTGCGAAGCCATAACTAGACGGTGCTTTATACTTCTTCTTCCAATCGGTAGCCGTGTAAATTTGATTAATTTGCATATTCATTAAGCATTGTAAATCCTTCGAATTACGACTTTTACCCTTTGGACAGTAGTAGAGACCGGATAAACGGAGCACGAAGAAATGTTTCTTCCATGATTTCTTGCCATCTGATTTCAAAAACAACCAACCTTCTGTTTCTGGTGGTTGTACATTATCGCCTTCAAAAAATTCCTGAAATACCGTATACTGTAATTGGTATATATCTATCAAATCATTCATTCATTGATTGTTTTTGTTTTGCAGTGATATTTGTCAATAAATTCTCTAATTTATATGAAAAAATCTAAAAATCAATAAAATGTTTCCTATTTTCGTTAAATTTTGAAATTGAATCTTAAAAGACCAGTGGATCAGAGATTTCATTGCTATCAAAAAATCATCAGTATCAACTGGTTGCAATATTTCTGCATAATCGCACAAACAAGTTAGAAAAATAGACGTGACTACGTGAATTAAGTCTTAATCAGGATTATCATCTTTTACATATAAACGTAAACTCGACAATTTTTGGCGTATAATTTCCGATAATTATACAGCATTAACTGATTTTAAGTCCAAAAAACATCAATTTTAAAATGATTACAACTTGTTCATTAGAAAACTTCAAATCCAGAAAATGTCACTTTAAGATGATTAACATCTTGCCCATGAAATTATCTTTCCAAATTCTAATTTGCCTAATAATGATGTTTAAAAACTGATGCATTTAGAAAAACTAATTGATATGTCTGTATTTTGAGTACATTCATCAAGTTCCAAAATGCTACTAAATTACATTTTTGTAGTGATACAGTATCATACTACTACTACTGTATTGTTGATGAAGGAATAACTTGAAGATCAAAGTTCTTCAAAAGCTTATTTTCAACCATTGTAATATGATGAAAAGTACTCATTTTTTTTTCGTAGTTCATTCATTTTCTGACCTTTTACTTTTTCTTTTAAATTAATTTCTCCTATGCTTTAAAAATAAATATAAGACAAGATAAAAACTAACCCTAATTACATGTCTTTTCGTATTTGGTGATGGTGGACCATGCACCAATCTATCAATATTTTTCTCAGTTACAAGGAATTCTTCCGGTCGATCTAAGAATGAATATTTATCCAAACGTCGAGTAAAATATAATTTATTCTGCGAATTTAACGTCCACATCATAATATTATCCACTAAATATTCATGATCCTCATAGATTCGTTCTGAAATAATACAGATAAATGTTATAGTTCGATGATAATTTACAAATAATTTTTTCTGAAAAGGAAATAAACATTAATTTATTTACCTTTCACTTGGTAGGAAAGAAAGCGGTAAACAAAAATAAATGATTTTCATTGAAATCTAACTTATAATCTATATTCACACCTAATTGATATTCAATTACATTTGACGCTTACTTATTTTTTATCCAGTCATATTTGAATTAATTTTGCCTACTCGTGAAATCATTTATTTTTCAACTCTGACATCGAAATATACAATATTTTTTAATTTAAAAAATTGGAATAAAATTGGAATTGAAAATTGAAATACTAATAAATAAATTCTGCATTATAAAAAGAAGTTAAAGTAAAATTATGAAATCATATTTTCGTTTCATGAATTTAGGAGGAGTAATAAAGGTACCAAATGATAAGATATTGGATAATTGACTAAGAGTTGATAAACAATTGATAATCAGTTGAAGTCTTCGAAGGATAAACGAATCAGTAAGTAAATATACGAAAGAAATGAGTAAGATGGAAGAGAAAAATATTAAAAATTACTGATATAAAGTTCAGGATATTCCTCGACGATTGCGTGATGTTCACTTAACGGAACGTTCAATTTCGTCGCAATTCGACGGATACATTCAGCAACTGTCCACCTTTCGTCGATAAGTAAAGACATGGTAGATGAGCCATCGTCAATGAAAAATTTCACATAAATTTTTTTAATATCTGCTTCACGCATCTTCTCCAAAGCTTCGCGAATCTTCGCCGCTTTTATCTCGTTCGCAGTAAGTGGTCGAGCAGGTTGTTGTTGGTGTGATTGCGATTGCTGTTGATGTTGATGACGAAGTTGCGATGATTCCAAAGCGGTCGAAGTTGATGATTGATTTGGAGAAGCCTGAAATTATCTTTATGATGCAAAATAAGTAGGTAAGATAGTTAATGAATAAATAAGTAAACAATTGGAAGGAGAATTCTGTTTTCGGAACAAATAATTATGATATCTCTTCCATATTTCAAATTTTTAAAAAAGAGCTTCATGCAAATGAAATTTTCGGAATATTGATATTTTCAATAAATAAATTACAGCAAAAAATGACCTCTTAAAAACAAACAGCAAATTAATGGATCAAGAATTGATTTAATTTGATTACATATTTTAATTTGTTTATTTGAAAAAAAAAAAAAAAACGAGTCAAAATTAATAATTAATCCAATAGTTAGCGATGAATTTTTATTTAAAATCAAATTGAGAAAATGACTCATTTTTTGAGTGTCATAAAAATTCTAATTATGGAAAAATATTGATCAAGGGATAGATTTCATGGCTCAAATACTTTCATAACATCATCCCCAGATGGTACGACAAATGAGATACAGATATTTTTATTATCGAATCGCAGAATCAATAAATGATTGACAGTCCTTTAAAAGAAAAACAAAATGCATAAGTTATTTTCGAGATAGAATTAGAGGAATGTTTATAAATTTCTTTTAATCCTTTCAAATATTTCGATAAATTTCAATATTTGAAGAATGGATATCTGAAAGATTCTGATTGAATTTACGATCCTCTTATTGATCGTGCTATTTGTTAGGATAACAAGTTGCGAAAACGAGAAAAGATCGCTTTTAGATGAAATCCAATTAACAACAATGTTGTGTAATTTATCAATCATACATTCATCATACAAATGCCTTATCCGTTCCTTAAATAGCCCAATAATTAAGGTCCAAGATGAGATTAAATAGAATTTTAACAAAAATTTAGAAGAAAAAAAGAAGTTGTCATAAGACTGAGACAAGTTGGAAAATAAAACTTTAATTTTAAAAGAGATATATTTTAATTATTGGTCATTATAAGCCAGCAAAGTTTCTCTTATTTTATCAAAATTTTTTGTTCTTACTCCGTTTATTGATTAATTTTCGAAAGTTTGCAAAAAAAGTTCTTTAATTAAAATACAAATTTTAGTTAATTAATTATTGAAAATAATAATTGCATGGAAATTTAAACATACCATAGAGGATGGTTCGGAAAAATAATATTATTAATTTACATCATTCATCATTGGAAGAGGAAGTTATCAAGTATTAATGACCGATAAAATGGGTTATGTAAACCAACAACTATGTATATTTTATGAAATTGAAAAAAAAAAAAGAAGGATAAAAAATCAAATTTTATATAAATATCTGTCTCTGTTCAGTTTGTTTCCGGTTTGTTCTTCCGGTCCGTTTCCGTTTTCTTCTTGATTTCTCCTTCCTATGTGTTTGGCATTACATCGTGAGTCATTTTGAGTTATAATCACGAAATATAAAAGTTTCTTTTTCTTATCATCAAGACGATTTTCATTTTTTGAAAATTATCAAATCATTTCTGAATTTTATCTCCTATTGGAATAGCTCTGGCATTGACATTGAAAAAATCATACAGCATGCAGTATGTAAATTAATGTAAGAAATCCGAAAATTATAGGAAACATCCGGAATTTTTTTTGATGATTCTCTCCAAAAAGAAAGCATTTCCTATTAAATATCAATTATTCGATTAACGATTATTGTTTGTTGAAAAATTTATGATGCAACTTAAGACGTACGTTATCGATACTGGAAGGAAATTAGGCCGGTACGAATCAAGCCAACAATTCGATGGTTATTCATTGAATATAAATTCTCGGTTAAGTAAAGTTAACCAAAGTTTTAGAAAAATAATATCCAAAAAATGGACAATGGTTATTCATTGAACCTAAATTCCAAGCTTCAATGAGGATAAGAAAATCTCAAAAAATGATACTCAAAAAGTGGACAATGGATTGTTATTTAAGTGAACCAAAGTTTCCGCTTAAGTAAAGTTCAAATATCAGAAAATTATATCCAAAAAGTGGACAATGGTTATTTATTCACCTGAATTCTAAATTCCCGCTTAATCTCAAGACAATAACCAACTTGGAGGACAAAGAAAAATATAAGTAACTTCTCATTCAGTCAAAATATCATCAAATTTCCCGTCGAAAATTTGCAGCATTTGTTGTTGTGCAACGATCAAACGAAATGTTTGCAAGCAATAGAAAAAGTTAACATAACAGAAAGAGAGAGAAATTCCCTCTCTTTTTTTTTCTCTTTTTTTTTTTAATGTTCTTTCAATTCTTTGTAAAAAACGAACGAATAGATTATGAAAAATGATCGAAGAGTTTTGTATAACTTTGGACGAAATATCGTTGATCGCTGAATCATTTTCCTTCCATCCGTCCTTCTTTCCTTCTTTCTTTCGGTCCTTTTTAATCAGAAAATTACAATAATACTTTCCCAATTTATTATATTTCAGACAAAAATTTGCATAAAATAGCATATTAATTAGCATTTGAAATGATTGGCTCATTTAATGCTTTAATTGCTTCATCAATTCCTTTTGTTTTGACATATTCCATCGTTGAACATTATCATTTATATCAATTAAAAGAATTAATGATGTCATTTATCAAACTGTTCTTTTCTATTTATTGATTGAATTAGGCTAAATTTGGATTGTAAATGAATAAAGCTATTATCAAAATTAATAATAAATGCTTTTTTTTTTTCAATGATACTCAAAATCGATAGCAATTTTGAACGTAATCATACTAGATCCATATTAGCTTTTAAATAAACTTGTTTAAATCAAGTTTTAAATCAACTTTAATTAAAAATTCATGCAGGAAAGCTATAGCTAGATATGTTGAGAGAAATTGAGGAAAACTTATAGAGATATTCAAGTTCAGAATGTGAGCAATTTGAAGAAAAATTATCTAAAAATAGAGAAAGCCTAGATCTAAAAAAAAAAAAAGAAAAAAGCCTGATAAAGATCATATATTTACAAATTATCAAAACGAGAAATAGAAAAAATATCATCAGAATTCCTCAATACGGGATTTCAATCAAGATTCCTCGCATACACAGAATATCATCAAGATTTCTCAAATACGATAAAATCAACATGAGAAGATAATAATGATAGAATTTCCTTCTAATAGTGAACGAAATAATTTCATGTTTACAACATACCAATGATTGCTCTATTCGGAGGGGACAGATATCATAACAAAATAAATGTACGACATATCATAACGTTCACAAATCCTACTTTTACATCAATAAAAAAAAAAAAAGGAATGCTGTAATTTTACCAATTGAAGGTCGTTTCATTCTTGCTTTATTAGTTTTTTTTTTTCCAATGGAAAATTGCTATTTCCGCAACTAAAAATCCCCATAAACACATCCTCAAATAAAATTGGAAGAGATGAAATAGGAAAAATTATGGAAATTCCTACGAAATATTGCATTGTAGTTCCAAAAATTGAAAGTTTTAATTTTTAATTATAATTGCAAAATTTAAAATTGAATGAGTTGTAAAAAAAAAAAAAAAAAAAAAAAAAACGGAAGGATTAAAATGGTAAAACTTAGGAATTTTTGTAAGAATACTGGTTGGATTTTGTTTTTGTTTTTTTTTTTTTTTTGTTAAAAAAGCGTGATTTCTTGATCCAAACTTTTTCAAAATTCTGTCCGAATTCTATTTCGACTTTATTTTACAATCTTTCGCTACTTCAATTGTCTTTTGATCCTTTTATTTCCTCTTACGCCTTTTAGCTTTAACAAAAAAAAAAAAAAAAATAATTTCAATTTTTGATTCTTACAAAAATTATACAATACTTTTTCGCTGCAGCAATTACTTTTTTTTTTTAATTTTTTATTTTTTGAAAGAGATTGTATATTACACGTTTCACTTAATGTCAACTTTTGTTTACTTCATTAATATATAAATCAAAAGCAATATCGCTGATACGCTAGGCCCTCTTATAAGGTACTCTTTTGCTGATAACTGATTAGAAATTAACCAAAGATATAACACAAAAGTATTACTTAAAATATAAAATGAGAGGATTGCCTAAGACTGAAATACTAGAGTTGGTCAATAATTCAGAATTGCAAAGTAGCAGAGATAAAGTCAAATAATCAAAAAGGAAATAAACAAAATGAAAAAATTAAAGTATTCAATAATGTAGATCAAAAAATAAACAATTAAACCAACCTGTTGAGTTGGACTTGGCGTATTAAGTGAACCTCGACAACTATCGGAACATGAGATAGCTGAATTTCTACAATTTCGATTATTATTCCGAGATTCGGTACTGGAGGAATCACCAAAAGCGGAATCACGATCAGGACTTGGACAATCTGTCGAAATTGCAGCTGCAGTACCTGATCCGTGCACAAAATTATCGTGATAGGTGTATGAATGAGATTGCGTATGAGATTGAAGACCAATCCTGCAAAAAAAAAAAAAAAAAAATAATAATAATAAAAATAGGTAACCCAATTATAAGCTCAAATCTAAAACAGTCCAAGCCATCAATCAAAAAAGAATTTTCCGAATAATCGAGATTAATTCATTAAGAGATTCATTTAAATTCAATTATTACAAATATGTTGAATTGAATTGACCAGTACTTCCGGATACGGTCAAAGGTGACCATTGTTGTATTGCTTTTTTTGCTATTATAATCAGAAATATTTATAATAATCACACCTGTTCATTCAGTTATTTTAAACAAATATTTTGACAATATCTAAATTTTCCATCAACATTTTGAAATTTTATTTGACAAATGCTATTGCATATGTTCTTAAATTAAACTTTTAAAAATATGAAATTTTATACTTTAATATTAAAAGGAATATAAATTATATTATTACAAATGTGATTTTTATTTATTGATTTGAGAATTGTATGCTGATGCATCGAATTTCAGTAATTAGTATCCATTTCCTCAATTATTTCTCACTCTTACGATATTTCGGCACTTTTTTTCGATAATCGTTTGGGAAAACTTTTTTTTAAGGAGTAGAAAAAAACATTTTTTTTTTTTTTTGATCTAAAAAACTGATTTACAGATCATGCAGCTGCAAGTTTTCCTCAGTACTATCTATTCACAATCTTCTACTTTATTTGTCCCAATAAATTCTTACTTTTCCATATAAGCTTTGTAATTATCGGTTCATTTAGAATGATCAGATTAGTAAAAAAAAAAAAAAAAATCAAAGAATAGTAATGGAGATGAAAATTTCACAAAATTTTAGAACAAAATTGATGCTGAAATTTAAAGATATGTGAAATAGCTTAGTTTAGGATAGATGGAAATTCTATTCGGGATGTTAAAAAATACCATTTATTCTTGTATTAAAAAAAAAAAAATTGCAGCATTTCTTTCGGGAAATCTCTTTAAAGTTTAATTAATGCTATTACGAAAGGAGTGAAATGTTGTAAATCCCAGAAATTCTATTCAAAAAGTTAAAAAGTGCCATTCATTCTTGCATAAAAGATTACAGTATCCCTTCTGAAAAAGTCCCTTTAAGTTTAATTAATGTTTACTGCAGAAGAGAAATGTTGTAAATCCAATTTGTCGTAATTTGACCGAGAGAAATAGTAGAAGGCTAAAGCATACTAATAAATAGATTTTAATAAGCATTAGGAATCAGATGCACACTTTTGATCAACCTTTTTATCTCAGGTAATGAGAGAGAGAGAGAGAGAGAGAAAAAAAAAACATCTGCTACTAATTTTTTACATAATTATCAACACAACAACCAGGTTATGCCCAATTAATTTCTAATTATCGTGAATTTCCCAACCATATTAGGAAAAAATTGCAAGAGCTGGAAGGTTGAGATATGATTTTTTGGAAAAGATTTAAGAAATAAATTGAAGTTGTGATTATGAGAAAAACGAATTTATAGAATATTTTTTAATCCATTTTTTAAGTTCAGAGATATCTCAAAGTCTTGATAAGACATGAGAAATGAATAGAATTTATGATTATAAAAAAGAAAAAAAAAAGAATTCAAAAAAAATATTTTTAATTCATTCTTCTTTTTTTTTTCGAAATTTCCTCATTAGTTAAAAGTTTCGTTAAACGATAAGTCTGTTTACATTACTCATATTTGAATCAAAGATTATTTCAAGAACAAGAAAGATAAAAATGCCAAAACAAAGTATGATATCAATAAACAAATAAAAAACCAAACATTTGGGAATTATAAGAAAAAATTTTTTTTGTTCTTGGAAAATTACAAATAAATGCTAACCTTTTTGTATCATTATGTTGTATAACTGAAGTCGAGAGTGTACTGTTTCTTTTACTTTGATTTAGACTGCTTTCTCGAGAAACAGATGTTGGAAGAGTTGGAAGGCCAAGAAGAGCCTGATCACCACCAATAGTAAGTTGTTGTTCAAGAGCTGATAGCTCGCCTAATAAAGTATCCAATTCCCAATCACAACTTTCTGAAATTTCTTAAAGCATTTATCCAAATTTTATCGAAATGAATTAAAAATTCTCCAAAATTTCCAAAAAAAAATATTTTTAACTGCAAAAAATTAAAGAAATTTTAACAAATTAATTAACGAAATTTTAATAGCATCAATCTAGGATCTAGAAATTAACGAAATTTTTACAGCATCGATCTAGGAAATTAACGAAATTTTAGCAGCATCGATCTAGGATCTAAGGAAGAAGAAATTCTTTCTTAGGATTTGAGGAAGAAAAAATTTTTTAATTATGGTACGGCAGGCAGGCTATATTTGATTACCTCTTCAATTGATATCAGCCTTTTCAACTGTCTATGATATCTTCTCTACTTTTCCTATTTTTGGAAACTGATTGGTACATGAAATTCAAATTTCAGAACTGACAGTTTTAGTTTCGAAAAGTTTGCGCAAATATGATGAATAATTTATCATAAATTTTTGAACATGGAGGAAATGGTTTGAATTCCATAAATATATGTTTCGATTAACTATTCAGATATCCAAAGCATGTTTAATTCAAAATACAAATGAAAAAAAAAATGGAAGCAAAATTATTTTGATTATTTTGCGATGATAACGAAAGAATGCAAATCTTTTTGTAAACTATTTATTATATTTTATCGAAAGTTTCTTAAAATTCAAAGCTGAATGAAAAAGGATAAAATTAGAAATTGAACTGAAAAGTAGAAGTATCCAATGATTATAAATCCCACAAGAGATCTAATTTAAACTTGGATTATAAATTTTAGAAGATTCAATAAAGTAGTTTAAAGTGTAAATTAGAAATGAATAAGAAGAGAGCAGCTCTTCAACTAAATGAAGTTGGTATTTCTACGACAACTTGAAAATCAAAGAATCTTTCTTGATTACAAGGCTTCAGCAAAGTTAATACTACATAACATCCCTGTTATTATATACTTACAAATGATACTACGTCATTTTAGTAACATTCATTTTTGCCTTGAATAAAGAAATTTTTCGAATTTGTAATTTTCGTGATAATAAATCAATTCATCAGTAGTTTAGATTACCACTTCTTCATTTTACATTTTAGCAAATGCAATAGATGTGAAATTTCAAAGCAATTAGAAAACTCTTTTTCTTCTCTGTTACATCATTTACCAATCGAACATTTACTATTTCTTTATTATAAAGTTAGAAGAATGAAGAACTGATTTATATTTGAACTCCAAATTCAAGAAGAACAAAGAAATGAGTGATTCTAATTAATCAAACAATATTTCATTGGAAATCATTTGTTTTACATTATTAATCATCTTCTTCCTCCATTTTCACTAATAATAGCCATATATACCTTAATATATACTTACACACCCACATATTTTCACTCACACATGTATATATTTTTCATTTTTACTAATTAAAACTAGTATATATTTTAATATAAATCGTATAAATAGAGTATATAATGAAGTTGTTATATTCGGCAAAGCGAACGGTTAGAGGAATTGTGGGACGAAATGTTTTCAATCTGTTCTCAAATTTTTGATGAATATGACATCGCATTTACTCGGTTGAAGCGTAGACATTGAATGCGTGCTCCACGTAGGCCATTTTCGATAAGCATAAATGAAATTGAGGGGGTGAGTCAAACGTCGATGAACCAAATTTTCCACGTATATCCATTCACAATTATACCTATTACACGTATTTTTCTTTTTGACTAATGGCCGTATATACTGTAATGCAGACCACACACCCGCATACGCATAAATTTTTCACTTTTATTAATAATGTCTATATATTTATTAATATAAATTAGATACACCTACACAAACCACATAAACATCCATGTACACTCCCATACACACATAAATATGAAATAAAGAAAGAGAAGAGAAAAAACTGACCTTGTACGTTCGCCATGCTGTATCTGACGACGTCCATCTGTGGTTTCGGTGGTATGTGAGGGCGTTGACGTACACGAACCGTAGCTCGAGCTCCACCTCCTCCTCCTCCTCCTCCTTCCACTGTTGTCTGTTGTGGAAGTGTGGTTGCTGTTGTTGATGGTTTTATTGAGGATGGTGATGATGATGATAACGATGATGACCCGAGGATCTGTTGTGGTACTGCTGTTATCAAGGAACCCTGGGGTTGTTGTTGTGGTCGAGGAGGTAGTCCTCCCGCTAATTGACCTATTTCCTCTGGTGCTCCTCTTGCTAACTCTTCCATATTCCCAAATCCTCGATTTTCCATCTGTAATAACAGAAATAAGATTTGAATATTCGTATTTTTGACCGCAATCAATATACAACAATAATAATAAAAGAAAATACAATTGACAAAGAAATTTTATTTAAAGTATAGAAATTGCTTTCTAAACTTAAATTCTTAAATTCTTTAAATAATTGACTTTTCGCAAAAAAAAAAAAATAAAAAAACAAAACACATTTGAATAACTGTAACAAAGAAGTCCGCAGATGACTAATAATGTAACATCCGGAAAAATAACATCTATACTGCGATTTTAAACAGAATTATATAGAAAAGTCTAACCTAGCACTGAATTAAGAAAAAAAATACCTACGATTCAATATTATAAATCATTTAGTCCAATTAGACTTTTTAATTGATATGGCAAAAGTCGGAAATTATTACACCACAATATTTTAATTATCATAGCAATAACATTTGAATGCATTTAAAACCTGAATGAAGTGACCTTATGACTTTTGCAAGATTTTGTTGACTGCATCATTTTTTCATGCGTCACCATTGTTATTTATTATTTCAGAAAAATCATTTTATTCTTATAACATGTGATATAAATCAAATAGATACACTTGAAGGAAGTTTTTTCACATCAAATTAAATTTCTTTTTCGCATTATTACACAAAAGGAAAAGATATGATAATAATTCGAAGAATCGATGTTGGAAAATAAAAAAAAAAAAAGACAAAACAAGACAGCAATGAGAAATTAGAGATTTTTGATTAACGATTTCTTTCCTATTTTCTATTTTATTCCGTTCCTTTTTTTTTTTTTTGTTTTTTGTTTTTTATTTTTTTCTCATTCTTTCTTATTTTCATTTCATAAGGATTATTATATCATATTTTAAATGTAATTTCAATTTTACTCCATAATCTACAACGTTATTATATATGCAAATTGTGTCACCTAAACCTGAATAAATTTCTTCAATTCCGCAATGTTTTTTCCCGCATGCAGAAATGGAATGAATATGGTAAGAAGCAAACTGTTTATTATGAATTTTTCGTTTTCTTGACGAAATACTAACTGCGCAACAGTGACAGTAAGCATTGAAACATTGCTAAACGTTCTCTAATTACGAAATTTATAATTTCAAATAAATTGTTGTATTATTTGATGCACAAATGATGAATTGCGGAACAATTCAAAGAGCAAATTGGAAGATGCGGAACAGTTCAAAAAGCAATGTAGCAAATTGGAAGTTATCTATTCGTCAGCGCCAGTAATTTCTTCTGGTATCATCCTACACTATCACTACCTTTTATTCATCAAAAGTGTAAACCGATAGTTCGATCCCGACTTCTAACTTGGCTAAAGCTAACAGCTGACTCAGTATGTCGAATTGTGCTCATCTCGAAATGGAAAGATGACAAATGTTCAGCATCGAGAAGACCAATCACATATCAGACCGTTTAGCATTTTAGACAATTCAGGGACTGTCCACTACATAAAGCGTTAACTTTTTTTTTTTTTCGCCTTGTTTGATTGAAATTCGATGGACAGTTGTCAAGAAGATACAGCAGGCAAAGCCTTTTTTTTTTCTTTATAAATGAACATTTACTTGAATTTCTGTCAGATACTCCGGTAAAAAACTATCATAATATTCTTCGCGGTTATGCATTTTTCAAGATATTTTCGAATTAATTATGATAGAAATGTTAGGAAAAAAAAATATCTAAAAATATAGTATCGACCTTTCGAAGTATCAAAGTCAGACATTTGTAAGAATACGAAATTCAATGAAAATGTTGATGAAGTTATCGAAAAATCAATTCTCATAAATCAATTAAAAACTCGATGAATCTAAGGAATGGTATAAGACGATAAGTCTGCATTAACTTTCAGTGTGAAGTTTAATTAATGGAAAAAAATTGCTATGGTTTTTTTTTTTTAAGGTTTTGAAAAGGTTTTCAATTTAAAAGATTTTCAAGACCAAGGATTAATGGAAGTAAAAAATTTGAAACTTTATGTACACATTGAGCATTTTCGGTAGTCGAATTTATCGAAAATGCTCAATTTTTAAACTATTTTTAAACATTTTCGTATTCTTGTATATCGTCTGCGACGATGAATGGAAACAAGAGAAAGTGTAGCTCATCATTAATTAAAACAACTAATCTTAACAACTTGAACAATACTGGTCAATTCGTTCAATGAAAAAAAAAAAGTATTTTGTGGATAAATAATGTAACAAAAATTGATTCCAAAAAAAAAAAAAAAAAAAAAATTACTTATCAAATAAACCGAAAGAGACATAAGTGGCGCCATTTACGAATCGAGAATTCAACAAAATACACAATTTTCATCATATTCAATCTATGAGACAGATATAAGATTCACATCAGAAATACCGAAAAATTAATAAAATACACAATTTTTCTCATATATGAGATAGATATGAATTGCATATTTGTCTCATAGATGAATTAGCAAGAATTCAATAAATACACGAATTTTGCCGTATTTATCTATGAGAAAAATATAAATGAAGCAAAGAATTTCGAGAATTTATATAATATACAATTTTCACGATATTTTCATCTATCAGTGAGAATGAATTACGGTTGGATTAACAAAATACACAGTTTTTATCACAATTTTTTTTTTTTTTTTATTTTTTTCTTCAAGATAGATGTAAATTATGCCGGGATTATGATATTATTGAAAGTTAAAATATACAACACCATATTTATTTGAGATTAAAATTGACGATATTTAATATTTTTTCGTCGTAAAATGAATCTTACCATTTTGACTATCCCAAAATCATCATTGTCACATCATTGAAAGTGTCATAATAATCGAATGATCTCATAAAAGGAGATTCGATGATTTGAGAAAGAAATATCTTTTGTGTGAAAGAAAAGAAAGACTTTCTTACCTTTCAAAAGTCAATTATTTCGCGCTTCAATGCTCACTTCACACCTAGATATTCGATGAAAATGTTGAAGAAACAATGAAATTGAAAGGCTTTTTGGATGTCTTTCATGAAAGAAAATAATAATATATTTACTTCTGTTCAATTCTGATTGAAAAAAAAAAAGAAAAAAAAAGAAAAAAAACGAATTTGAATAAAAAATACGTAATTTGAATGAAAAATATTATTATACTTCCATGAGTTCCACCTTTCAATTTCATGAAAATTTAAAACAGAAAAATTTTTTTTTTTAGAAAAAAGCTATTTGACTGAATAAATTATGCATGCTTTAATTAATAAATTAATTAACTAATCATTCATCCTTAGCTTTATCTATCTTATTTCACTGATCCATTCAGGCAAAAAAAAAAATTCATTCAATCGGAAATGAAAAATTGGTCATTAGAATTAATCAATAAAAAAATATTAATCGATTCCATTCCCATATATTGATGCCTTTTTTAATCTCAAATATTTCCTTGCACAATTTGTCTGCAATTTTTCAAAGGAACGACCGTTTGAGAAAATATGTCCTTTGAAGAAAAAAAAAAAAAAAAAAGTGTATACAATTCTTCCGAAGGAAAAGTTTATGACAGATCGGGGAACGATAAATATAAACTTATTCAAAAAAAAAAAAAAAAAAAAAAAAAAGAAAATATAATTGTGTTATAGTTGTCACAGAAGCAGAAAATGACATTTTGCTTCAAAAAAAAAAAGCAAAACTAAAAACGAAATGAGAAAAAATTATAGAGTTTTTCAAATTTTAATTTAAAAATAATTTTACAAATGAATAAAAACAGTTATTTCTTCAGTTAGAAGAAATAAGTGCCACTGTTAATTTCCACTAAATTCAAAGGATTTTTTATTCCTGTCAATTCCCACAAAACTTCAAGGTTTCAGCAACACTGGATTATCTTATATTCAGGAAAATTGAATATCCCAATTCGCTTTCTATTCATTCCAGCTGAACAAAATTAAAAGAACTATGGATTGTTTTTTTGGATTTTAAAAAAGCTAAAAATGGAATAAACAAAATGGAAAAGTACAAATTTAGCTTTTTTTTTTTTATTTTTCCCTTCAGAATACGAAAAGTGAACAATAATTGATGAAAGGAATGAAAAGAAATAAATTTAATTTTTGATTTCCCTTTTGTCCATTCTCATTTCTTCCTCCCTCTTCTTCGATTCTCTCCTAAAATGGTCATTAAACATTGATTTAATTACAATCTCATGTAAACATACGTATACCACAGGCAAACATATATAAAATAAACAGTAATAAAAATAATACAATTTCAAGTTTCTGTATTGTAATTAATTTTAATTCTCAAACGTGTAATTAATTTCAAATTTCCCTGCTTTATTCATAAGAAAAAAAAAGAAGAAAATTACAAAAATTCTTTTCAGCTTTTTCTACGCAAAATCTTTTCTTTTTTCTTTCTAAAAATTATTCTTCCATCAGTTGTCATCCTTTAGTTAACTCATTGATAAAAAGCCTTTTGATGATAAGGAATTCATTTCATTCGCAGAAAATTCTTTCTTCTTTTTTTTTTTTTCTTTTTAACTTTTCACATTTGAAAGTTCTTTTTTAGACGAAGGAAATGTGACAATTTGTCATGCAACAACTCCAAAAGTTCGCGAATAACTTTCTTTCAGATAAATGAGTTAAAATTAATTTAAAAAACAAAACAAAAGTTTTACTGAATATTTAAAATCAATACTAGAATTTACTCCTTTTTAGGCTTAATAATTTCTTCAAATGAATATGTTTACAAAGTTCTTTTATTGCATTAAATGTTACGTTCCTTTCGGAAAGTGACGGTATGAGATTTGATTTGAATTTTGAAAATGAAACGGGACAGGAAAAAGTATAATTGACAGTTAATGGACATCAATTATTGTCATTTAATGGATGTAATTTAGCAAAGTATTTTACAGATATTATAAAGTTTATTTGATGGACACAATATGACAAGAGAGGAATTGAATCCACAATTTTCCATAAATAACAATTATCATCAAATAAATCAACAACTTTATTGCAAAAAAAAAAAAAAAAAGATTTTTATTTTATGATCATAAATAGCGAAGAAAATCAGAAGTTATGAATGGAAATGATAAAAATATAATTTAAATTAAATTATCTTTTCGAGAGATTTTTCAAATCCTGGTTAATTAATATGGTTCCTGTTAATAAATTTCTGATTTCATCCTAAAATTTTAATTATCTTTAAATGTTTGAGGAAATTTTCTTGAAATAAAATATTCCTTACTTTAAAAGAACAATTTAATTTAAAATTATTTTTTATTATTTTAAAAAAATCTAAAAAAAATTTTTTTTTCTATTTAATAAAATATTATAAATGAAAATTGTAAACTAAATTGCACCACTAGAAAATGAATGATAAATGATAAGAATAATATATTATCATAGACGAATTTATAGTTATTTGTATTTTAGCTGTTTTAATAATAAAATTTTATAATAAAATCAGAAATAATAAGATCAGTTTTTTTTCGAGTATTTTGTAATATAGAAAAATTTAGTAATAATTGTTCTTTTATGCGATAAATTCGTATATAATATTGAAAAAAATCGTACAAATAAAATAAGAAAATTGAACAGCTGATCGATTTAAATTAATGAATTGAAATACGCAGACAGGTTTGAGCTTGAATTGGAAAATTAAAACTCTCGACATTGATAAATGGATAATTGACAACATTTTCATTTAAAAGAAGTGAGGAGAAAAAAAAAAAATTTGCCAATGAAATTTTTATACAACAGAATTAAAAATAGCAAGCAAAATGTTGTCAAAACTGAAAAATTGAAAAGAATACGATTTTTTATTTTGCTAAATTTTTCTCTTTGTAAGTTAATTTCAACAGAGCATGAAAAGAGAATTGAATAATAATTTGAATTGAATTGATTAAATTTAATAATAATTGATCTATTTTAATTACCATATTTTATTATTCAAATCAAATAAGCTATACAACAAGTATGATATATAATTTCATGAAATATTTTAAAAATCGTAATAAAGCTTTTTTTTTTTTTTTTTTTAATTTCAAAGGAACGATTATGTTTACAGTCTTCTATTTTTGGTTGACAATTGTCTCCGAACAAAATCAACCATTTTTGGATCTGTCACTTTGACAAATATACGAATCGATCTCTTTCCTCTTCTCTCTTTTTAGTATCCCACAATTTGTACGATTTTTATTTACAAAGATTTGGAAAAAATAAAATAAAATAATTTACACAACTCCAAAAATATCATTCATTTTACTTTTTTTTGAAGTTTCTAAAACCAATTTTTGAAATAATTTAATTGTCACATATTTACTCTAAAGAAAAATTTATTAAAATATCTTATAACTGAAAATTTTTTACTAAAATTTAATTTTCGACGATTAATTTTGGAAAAAAAAAAAAAAAAACTATGACTCATTGTCATTTTGGAAGAAACTATGACTCATTCTCATTCAGAAGAGATAAAATCAGTGGGTAAATTTAAAAATGAAAGATTTCAGAATATTCATTAAAATTTTCTGGCCATATATCGATAACTGAATCAATAAAAAAAAAAAAAAAAAGATAAATGAATAGTTGATATCTTCTAAATTCAAAATTTTATATTTATTACAATCTGATGGTTAGCTAAAATTGCCGATTTCAATTGTACTGCAATGAATATTCAGATATTCTTAATGAACTTTGACCTAGTGAACTTTAATAATCTGATATCTCAATAAAGCTAGAACAAGTTCATTTTTCTTCTTTTTTTTTTAGCTAGATCTAAATGATCGAAATTACAGAAGAAATTTGGATTATTTCCAGAAGTAAAACATAAAATTTCTCAAACAAGCATAATTGCGAATCAATTCAGTAACCTTTTTCGGATTTTCTGACTGATTTTACATAAAGGCTCATTAATTTAATGAATTGAACTGAAAGAGACATAGGACGGATATCCGTCCTTTATAAATATGTTTCTTTGTATCCATTCGTTAAATTCAAACATAAATTATTAGAACGTATGAGACTCATATTCAAATCAATTTTTCGCTTAATATCGAATAAAATTTTCATAAAATCGTAAAGAAAAAGTTTAATAATAAAATCATTCAAAGGATATTGATAAGTTTTTTTTCCCGCCGCTTAATTAAGGACTCATAATTAAGTGTTCTTGATTGTATTGATGTCATTTGAGGCATCAGCTTTTGTCTTCTTTTTTTTCGAATTCAATTTCTTTCGAAAGAAAATTCCTTCTTTCCTCGCCGCCAAAAGATCAAAGTCTTTTTTAATTAATTATTAATCCCTCATTAACTAGAATCTTTAATAAAAAAAAAAACTGTTTTAATATAACAATTCAATCCAATTCGATTCATATGCACTGTTAGATATGATGATAAATATCATTGTTATTTATTTATCAATATACATTGACAATGAGTTTAGATCGAATTGAATTGAATTATTTTATTTAAATAATTTTTTCATAATTTTATTTTTTCCATTTTATACATCAACTTATATTCCGATTTAGCTTCATTTTTTTAATCTATAAGTTTAATTTTTTCTATTTTTTTATGAAAAAATTTTGAATCAATTTTGTGATTCATTTATTCGACCTTATCATTCATTAACTTTTGGCTTATCATTTAGCTTCTCTTTCAGTGCAATTAGCGCCTAATCTATTAATTATCTCATTTAGTTATTTTTAATCAACTTATTCAACTTTAAAATTATCTGCAGATGAATTAATTGCAAATTACTTAAATGAATAACTCATAAGTTATCAAATGCATACCGATCAGTAAGTTTATTTATTATTAATAGATTTATCACCTTATTAACTCATATACCGGTCAAGAAGTAGAAATAATCAATATTCATTTATATATAAAAAAAAGGTATGATAAAAAAAAAAAAATCATAATTGATTGGCTCTTAAATTACAGCATCAATTAGGCTTCATTTCAATTCCAATAAGCAGATTAAGTAAGCCAAGGAAATACTCTAAAAAGCATAATTGTATCTTCTCACATATGTTCCAAAAATTAGGCTCCTTTTTGGATTAATTACCGAGCGGCTTTGGCAGATCACAAAAACGCATGCATTATCGGTCTATTCAGCAAACTTAAATTAGTATACTATCGTTAATTAATTAAATATAGAGCGGTATTTATAAACGAAAAAGGACAACTAATTACATCGATTTTTCAGTCATATGAATGATTTGGTTTGGTGATTTAGTGATAAAATTCTTGCGAATCTGCCAAAATTTTTACATTTTGAAAAGAAATTATGAAAAGAAAAGAAAAAAAAAAGTGAAAGCAAGGAGTTATTTGTGAAAAAAAAAAAGTTATATTTAACAATTAACAGGAATAAAATCTCGAGAAGTAAAAGAAGATAAATGATTTGAAACAATCCGAAATTTTGTGTAGAAAAAATAGAACAATTTCGATCGATGATGATAATAATATTATCACAACTGTGACATGACCTTTTTTTCAACAACAAAAGTTATGTGAGATAACAATTGTTCATCGCTATACCGTATTACTAATTTCATAACAAATTAATCTTTATAAACTTTAATCTGCAAAAAAAAGAGAAAATAAATAAAAATAAAAAAGAAATTTAAGAAAAAAAAAAGTGGTTTAGAAGAAGTTATTTAATTAATCCAATACATCTATAGGAAGCAATTTTTTCCGGATTCAAAAAAAAAAAAATTTCATTATTTAATTTTGAGTATCGTAAATTCAACGACATCTCAATTATTAGCATCTGATGTGCCATTAATAATGGTGACATGTCACAGTGCTATTAATCTGGATTTCATCGAAATTTACGATGCACAGAATCAAATAATGAAATTTTGTTCTAAATTCGTGAAAAGTCATTTTATATGAAATGCTGATTTTTCAAGGATCTTAAAATTGATGCTAAAATTTTTACTTTCTGATTAGAAAATATAATTTAAAAGCATCAAAGAATGATGGAAAATTGAACTCTTCCGGAATCTTCAAATTTTCGAATTGCTAGCATTTCATTGGGACTAGATTTATTTTATTTATCTTTGCTAAGAAAAATATTTCCTAACAGCTGCTCTTTAAGCCTTTGCAAATATACGCCAACAATAACTTTATTTTTATCATTAAAATCAATTTTGCTAAATAAATATTAGGAATTAGTTATGACCTTCGACCTTCGCATAAATGACCTTCGCATAAACTTTGCAATCTTACGACTGATTTAAATTGAAATTTCGGAAAATTTTATGAAAAAAGTATGGAAAATGGCACAAAATGAGAAAATGAAAATTAATCGAAATGAAATAAGCGATAAGTAAACAAAGTAAAAGTAAACAACGGCAATTTTAAATGATGTGAAATAAGGCAACTGGAAGCACCATTAGTCAGAAAAAAAAAAAAGAACTAAAATATGTTTAAAAGAAATATTTGATTATTTAATGTCGTAAGCCTGGATGGAGAAAACTCCAAGAATGAAATAGCTTGTTAATTCTTGAGTATTAAATTAAGATAAATATTAATTTTGGAAAAAAATCTGTTAGTTTTGCTGAGATTTGAAATTTGAATAGATCAACTGATTTTGTTTAATTTACACTTAAGCCGTTTTTAGCTTCAAAGATAAACGAAAAAAGTGGACAGACATGTAAAAAAAAAAAAAAACGGAAGTAAACGAACAAAAAATCTGCTCGATGAATATTGGAGCATTATATAATATGCGTATTTTAGAATTTGCCGAAATCAAATCATCAAATCAATGATAATTGCGATATTCCAGATGTTAGCGAAAGTAACGAAAATGAGCGGTTTCTTTCAAAAAGTTGAAAAATTCGAGATTGCTTTCTAGTAACAAGTATTTCTCGAAAAATTAGCAAAAGAAATAAATAAATGAAATTAGTATGGATAAAATATCGGGAAAAATCAGGAGCAATTTATCGAGAATATCATTAATCCTGGATGATCGATGAGATGAATTACGAAAAATTGCCGTTTTCCAGCTTATTTTTATGATTCTTAAATTGAACAGTTAATTAGAATAGGACAAAGATTAAGCATCATTATGAAATAGACCGAATCAACTGTAAGTTACAGAATACCCCTTAACAGTTACACAGTATTTAAGTATCATATGACCGTTTCTCCAATGATGTTACTGTAGTAATAAAAAATTACAAGAAAGGGTTTTAGTGAAAAATCTAATCAGTGATAATGATTATAAAATAATCGAGAACTAAATCATTACTATATTGAAAGAAATTCCGATAAATTTTGCTAATAAATAAATCAAATTTGTTTGATTTATTAAACATAGTTTACTGGAATTTAACAAGTTTTATTTATTAACATTAATTTACCGGAATTTCTTTCAATCTAGTGATATAATTCTGTGACATAGATCAAAAATCACGTCATTTTGTTAACTTTAAAAAAAAGAAAAAAAAAGAAGAAAAAAAACAGTACTAGTAGATATTTCTGTGCCAATGTTTGTCATCCAACTTGCAATATTTCTATCAACATAATCTCATTTAAATTTTTAATTAAAAAATTTGGTTGCATGAAAAAGATTGGAAAGAAAAAAGAAAGCAACGGAAGAAGAAAAGATAATTATAGTACTAATTTGAAATATTTTTTTTCAGAAAAAAAAAAAAAACAAAAAATAAAATGAGAGAAAAGGCAATATGCACAGCTGCATTACATTAAATGTAAAAAAATTCAAAAAAATGAAAAGAAAAATCAGAAAATGTATAATAAATTGGAAATATTCAAGTACCACGATTTATTTTCTTCTTCCCTTGAACGAATGATTAAGAACAGCTGCGTTTAAAACAATTTCCAATATATATGTATTTTCATAAAGTTGGCAATTCTCTCATGTAAAAATGATGAAATTTGAAAAAGAAAAAAGAAAAAAAAGAGAAAGAAATTGAAATTTGCAAAAAAGTTACCCTTTTCGGTGATTAAAAAAAATCCTCTATTACTTTCTGGAAAATTATATATCTCATAAAATTTTTTATTTCATATATTTTATGAAAATAGTAGAACTCTTGATATGAATTTTAAAATAATTTTATTTTTGAACAAAACCATCCGCACAAGTTATTGAAAAAAAGTTAAAATTTGTTAAAAAGTCGTTTTTTTTTTTTTTTTTTTGGTGATTAAAAAATCGCTATTATTTTTTGGAAAATTGATTCGCTAATAAATATTCTAATAAAAATTTTTTTTTTCATATTTTAGATTTTTGTAAATATTAAAATTCTTAAAATGATTTTTAAAATTGAAAGTAGTTGAATGCTGAAAAATATTGAAATTTTTTTATGAAATTTTGATGTATCAAATTAGAATTCGTTTAAATTTTCTGGCAATCTTAATGCAAATATTTTAAAAGTTAAATTATGTAAACAATTCAAAAGTTTTCCATTTCCTAAGGGTTTTGATATAGGCTTCAAATGATATGGGCTTTGTTGGTCTAAAATCTAGAGATTCGTTGATATCAAAGCAATTATTTGCTTGAAGATTCGAAATTTTTGACAATAGTCTTTTGAAGATTTTTGAATAAATCTATAGGCTAATCAAATAAGTCAAATTGCTTAAACTTCAATCCATGTCACATAGGAGGATGACATTCTTTGCATGATTCATCAGACTAGTAATATATAAGCAAGAAAGAGTGATTAATTATCATAATTCTCTGTTATTTTTCTCAAATCACTCATTATGACACATTTGAATAAATTAACTTGTAATTAAACTTACCAATCAAAAATTACAAGTTAAGCTAATAAACTTTAATAATCCTTCAAATGTAATACATGAAAAGATTGGATGAAAATTTTAACAAAACGATTAAATAAGTTTTAAAATGTGACTAAATTCTTTCTTTTTTTTTTTTTTCACGAACATTTTAAAAACTTTACTAAAACGTGCAAAAAATGATTGAAAATTTTTTTAGGAGAAATGGGATCATATCATTGAAAATGAAAATATCGATGAAAATGGTTGATGGAAAAGTACGGAACAATTGATTTATTGTAGTGATTGTGATTCAAAAAAAAAAAAAAAGAATTTGACAAAATAGTATTTGAAGCAAAATTTCGTACTTTTTCAAGATTTTTATGCAAACAAAATTTCACTTTAATACCAGAATTTTTGTGGAAAAAAAAAGAAACATTACCAGTTATTTATTGCTGTTATATATGCATAAAAAATAAAACTAATTGTATATAATGAGGCTAGAATATCCTAAAAAAAAAATGACCTTTAATTTATAATATAATCAATTTCCTGGATAAATGAGGAAATAAATCAATGCAAAATGTAAACAAAAAAAAAAAAAAAATAGGGAGCAATAAGTAAACATGTGAATATGTCATATCCTATAGAACAAATGTCATCATCAATTTGGCTACTTTATTCTCAATTTTTGCTAATTCTCTTATCAGTATTAATTGATAAAGCAATAATATCAACTGATATGAATCTCATTAATTTTGCAATTGCATTTTCTTCAGGCATTCAGTCTTGAAAATACGAATCGTTATTGTTCTTATTTATAGATAAAAAATTCTATAAAATGAGCCAAGAATTCCTTAAAAAGTGATAAGTTTCATTCTTGGCAGATTAAAAAAAATCCTATCATCTAAATTATATATTAAATACGAAATTAAGCTTAAAATCTTGCAGCAATTTTCATTAAATGATAGGCGACATTCGTTGATTGCTTAAATAAACAATACCATAAACAAATGAAATAGTTAGGAAAGAGGGCCAAAACTTTTGGCCAAGGCTTATCTTTTGAATCTTTATCAATTTTTAATTTCCTTCAAAATCAAATTACCCAACCAACTCAGTGCTTTGTCCAAATATATCACGTAAATATTTACATATGCATATACGAAATAAGGGACAGATTATATTGATATAGATAGAATGCGCATTTTTTGGCTAGAAGATTTTGTCTAGGCTTCTCTTCTAAACTTCTATAAGGCCTTAATTTCCTCCAAAATCAAATTACTTAACCTTGACAAAATATATCACATAAATATTTGCATATATAAATATATACAGAGAGAGAGAGAGAGAGAGAGAGAGAGAGAGAGAGAGAGATTGCACAAGGAAATAGCCATATCTTTCCTGTTTTGGTGTTTTAAAATCGGAAATATTGTATTTCAGTTTTGTCTGAGAAAAATTTGCAACATTTAATTCCAGATGATGCTTAATTTAAATGAACTTTAAATGACCTTTGAAAATACACAAAGTTAGTTTTTTTTTTTTTTGCAATGTTTTTATACGTAAAATATTTGCTAATATATGAATTATAACGGAAATGTAGCATAATTTTTTAACTAAATCAAAAAAAAAGCGCAAAAAAAGCACGAAAAAGTCAATTTAAAAAAAAGTTTAAAAAAGCATAAAATTAATTTGAAAAATTAAGTGATGATTGACTATTTAACGTCAAATTTTTCAATATGTAAAAAAATTCAAAATTTTTACTCAATTCTAGCATTATTCTTAATCAAGATAAGTCATAGGGAGTACCTTTGGGAATTTTAATAATCATAACTATTTGTTTATTTCGAATAAATTGAGGAAAATTCAAAGCTCAAATTAAACTTTTCCTAAATCATCAATGTGGAAAAATGATGAAAAAGTGTGAATTCTGAGATAGCACAAATTGACCTTGAAAATTAATCCATTTTTATTCTCAAGAGAGAATAAAACAAGGTCGATAAAAGAAGTGGGAAAAGTTTGCTAACCGAATTGAGAAGAAAAGTAAACAATTTCAATGTAGAAGGAGGAAAAAATAAACTAAAGAGAAGTGCATAGAATGATGCAAACAAAAAAAGGTATTGGTGGAAACAAAATTTGAATAAAAGAAATATAAATTGCAATATTTAATCATCCAAGAAAGCAGAGGTTAAAAAGTAAATAGAATTATTGATAAATAGGTAAAGATGTAAAATAGGTACTACTGATAAATAAATAATGATATAATAATAGCTTGAAAAACGAAAAGTAAGAAATATTTTGGCAAATAATTAATTACTGATAATTAATGAATGAGTAAATGCAATTAATTGATTGGACAAAAGGACAATTTATTGTTTGTAAATAGGCAGTAATTAATTTTAATTTGAAAAAAACTAAATTTGTATTATTTTATTGATTTTAGTGTCATCTGATTTTAAAGTTCGATAGAAATGTGACAGAAATATGTCATCCGATTGTATTTCCTTTTCTAGCATAATTACTTTACTCTCCACTTTTTTAACATAATATTTGAAGTGCAAATATGGTAATGCGACTGCTTGATCAATATTGTATTTATAATTCTGGGTAACAGTTACGAATAAATTTGCAAGTCAAATAAGATATTCTCAGTTTATGGCAAAATATTAAAGAATGAAAACGGAAATTCAAATCTCGCAATTCCATTCAACAATGATTTCCTGAATTGTGGTAAAGTGCTAAATCTTAACAAAAGATAGCAATTAAGTTTGCCGTGAAGCAGTGAAAATAGCGCTCATTTATGATTGATTTGCATGCAAATTACATGAACACTATCTTAAAGTAGTAAATAAATGAGTGTTCCAGACCTAAATTGTAATTTTCAAGTACCACTTCAGGATGAATAAATGGTATAAAGGGCTTCAGTAAATTAATTAACAATTCTATTTCTGAAGCTTTTCTTTAAATAGCTTGGATTCACAAGTAGCATGCATTCATTTGCTATCCTAGAACAAACTATAAGCAACATTCAGAATAGCTGGAATACGCAATGAAGCTGTTATATTCGGCAAAGCGAATGATTAGAGGAATTGTGAGACGAAACGTTTTCAATCTTTTTTCAAATTTTCAATGAGAATGACGTCTTGCTTGCTTGAATGAAGCGTAGATATTGAAATGTGTATTCCACGTAGGCCATTTTGATAAGCAGGATTGACGCTGTAGGATGAACGAAACATTGAGCCATAACGGCTTCAATATTGGTCCTTCTAGAAGATTTACATGCATCTAGTTGGTCCTTCTAGAACAAATCATAAAAAACATGCATCCACTGATCCTTTTAAAACGAACATGAGTAATGCACATATGTTCATTGGTCCTTCTAGAATGAGCAGTAATATAATCGACTGATGCAAAAATCGAAATATATCGAAAGAAACAAAAAAAGGAATACATTTCTTCATTTCTATTGAAAAGTCAGAAAAAGAAGAAAAAATAAAGGCCTGCTGTAGCGAAAAAGTCAATTTTTATCAAATGAACCAAAGAAGCATCATTCATCCATCGGTTACATATAAATAATGTCCAAATATAAGCGTATTATCAATGCAAAGGCTTATTCAGCGTATATTCATCTTTTTTTTTTGACAGATGACATGCACTTAGGCATGTGCATGCACATGCAAACACACACGCACACACACGAATATTGAAGTACACAAATCAATTACAATTTGATTTATTTAAAGGTACAATCCAATCTGAATGATATTATTATCAACGACATTTGCAAGTCTCGTTCTCATTTACGCAAACTTATCCAACGTGAAGGCGAAAAGCTGCAATTGTGGAAATGATTCATAAGTTGGTAAAACGCATATCACGTCTATAAGTGTAACTTTTCTTATATACTTTCATACTATACGTTAACGTACGTCATTAGAAATACCTGTGCTTAGATATAATAACATCAAATATCGATGAATAAAATAAAAGGAAATAGAATGAAATATTAAAATGACGAGAAAAGCTATTAGATTCAATAAACGCATGGAAGAGATCGTATGATGAGATATTAGTGAGGGCTGTAGTAAAATTCCGCCATAACATGCCTAATTTTAATTCATAAAATGGCTCAAATTTGAAAAATGGCAATTGCTGCAATACTATGATAAGTGACAAATTTTGACTCTTATCGGGCATATAAGATCTTTGAAGTGAAAGAGATTAAATTAAGAGGAAAATCTTTGTCTACTAATCCTTTACCAGGATCTTCTCATGATGATGAACCTATTTATTATCAAAATTCATATAAAACTACGATTCTGATTATCATGATTTATAAGCAGATAGGCGTGTTATCATTATTTATAAACATGCTAGAATGTTTTTGTGATTTATTAGTAGATAAGAATATTATCAATGATTTGTTGTCAGATAAAAATGCTATCCTGATTTCTTAGTATTATGATTATCACTTATAACCACATAAGAATGTTAGTATCATTTATTATCGGATAAAAATGTCACCATAATTCGTAAGCCAGGTAAAAATATTTCTTATTACGATTATGAATTATAAGCAGGTAAGCATTTTATCATGATTTATAAGTAAATACGAATATCATCATGATTTCTAAACAAATAAAAATGACAGCTGTTAGCATTTTATAAATCAAACGGCAAGAATTCAGAAATCAACAGCATGAACTGCAAATGTACTATGTACATGTTAAACAGGTTTGAAATTAACAATGTAAATTATTGCAAATATACAACATGCACAGCATGCAATCGTTTTAATGCAAAATATTCAATCATTCTGCACTTCCTATCTGTACAAATTGTGATTAATAATTATTTAATTATAATAAGAAGTGATTTACATATTATTAATTAAATTGGAAATTATAATAAAGTTACATTAAAACTACTCAGATTAACAGATACGATACGTCTCTATCCATTAATTTAATCAATGACAATTTATGAAATCACCGTTAAATGATGATATAAATTATAATGAACATTGTAATTGAGTATTTTATTATTGGTTCTATATTTGCAAAATTAATTTTACCTATTTAAAAATCCAAGGCTCATATTTACTGAGCGAATAAGGCTGAACTAATAAATGCTTAAAAATAACTAATTTACGCTACATTTAGGCCAATTTAATATCAACAACATTTTCATCAATGTCATGGATATGTATATAAAGATAATGTTAATTAAGTACTCGCACTCATCATCCTTCTTTTCAACTGTTATTCATATAATTTGCATATTAAGCATTTGGCAATTAACGAACTATCTCAACAACAAAATATTGTTGTTGAGATAGTTCTAATATACAATCATCGTTTAACGATTGTTCCATTCATATTCAAGTTATCGTAGATCAAATCAATCGATAAATTATTATCAAATCATAAGATAATCCACATCGTGAAATTCGTAAAATCTTTTTCGCTCTTTTAATTACTTCGATCAAATTCTCTAATTGATTTAAAATTACACACACAAAAAAGAGAATTTATAAGATCGCTTTAATGCAAAACATCGATCATTCTGTATTTTCTGTCAACGGTTGGAAATGTTTATCATACTTGGGCAAAATACTTAGGTAGACTTGAGCAGATAATACTTGAAAGAGTTCTTCCTATAAATATTTTACCTAAGCTATTTTTATTTTTTAATTTTATTAAAAATTTCGAAAAAAAAAAGAATGTTGATCCACGTGAGTATTAAATTTTAATGAATTAATTTTATTTTGTAATATTGAGAAATTAATTTATTGCAGCAAACGGATGAATGAAACCGAAGATTCATCCGCAACAGATAAATATTTTCTAAATAAATAGTACAATAAAATAAAAAATACTTTTTTCCCACAGAAAAATTTATCACAATTTTTCTTGGAAAAATTATGTTATTTCTTGAATTGAGATTGATTTTTGAATAGAAAATTTTAAAATTTTTGTTAGTTTATCATGGTATAGTAAAATTAATAAAACACAATAAATTTTAACTTGAATTAATTGATCAATCCATAATAGTTTAATTATTCATTTCAAAGGTCGCTTTTCCTAAATGTTATACTTAATTTTATACTCATTAACTTTTATCCATCTGTCGCAATGCATACCTTACTTTCTCAAATAAGTTTATTAAAATTTTTATGCTTGAAAGCAAAAAATAGTAAAACTTATTAGTACTGAGATATTCAAATGTAACCAACTGATGACTGTTTTAAAATTTTGTTGTGAAAACTTTAAAAAAGAAAAAAAAAGAAATTTCTAAATTACCGGAAAATTATTATAAAATATACAAAGACGAAATGATAGCATCTGAATCCATTTTCTTTTTTCTTCATAGAAAGATAGTTGCGACATAGCTAGTTGAAATTAGTAATAATATCTTCAAATTTTAATGAAATTTCCAGAAAAGCTTCTTATATTGTGAGTTTTTATAGTTTATAGGATTTTTGGATGATTCAAGTTACACTTCAACATTGTTAATAAATTAGGTTAATGAAAGATCAATTTAACTGAATCATTATAGTATTTTAGGAATTTAATGAGTGTTATTTAATTTTTCGCAAATCAGATGATGTAGAATTTTTAATAATAGATTATAAAAAAAATCAAAAAATTATTTAAGAATTGCTTATGATGTTCATTGAAATTGCAAGTAAAAATCGAATAAAACCGTAACTTAAATTTAAAAAAAAAAAAAAAAAAAATACACTGGAATTGAGCAAGCGTGAAAGTAATTTTAGATAATTTATAATAACCTATAAATCTAAAAAGCATTCGTATAAAAATTTAAAATTTTTCAAGTTAAAAAAAAAAAACTAAATGAAAAGAAATCTAAACTTCGCTGGAAATTGTCTTCAAAATAACTTAGAGAAAGTAATTCTTAGTTAATTTTGTACATTTAAAAAATATTCGGTCAAAAATTTCAAACTTTTTAAAATTATAAAAAATCTGGCTGAAAAAAGTTTGCTTAAATCCTGCCGGGAACTTAAAAAGAAGTCTGACTAAGTCTTGTCAAAAATTATTTTAAAATAGTTCGAAAATTATCAGATGGTTGAGTCATCGAAAAGGCTTAAGCAATCGAACAATTATTGTCTCTTCTATTATAAATTACTCTTTCTTCAATATGATAAATGACATTTATTGAATCATTCCATTGAAATGAAATGCCAACATCTGGATTTTTAAAATCTTTAAAAATTTCAAAAAATCCATTCGTGATTTCTGTAATCTTTAATAGACAAAGATTAACTCATTAAAAATACATATTTATGTATGTTATTTCTTTTTTCCCAAGAAAAATTCTAGAATTCTAGCTTTTTCTTTTCAAATGACTAATCTATCTGCCGAAGTTTGTTTTTTTTTTTTTTTTTTTCAAATGAATAATTTTCAAATTACTAATTCAACCAGCTAAGAGCGAAATTGTAGATATTCTAAGAGAAGAAATTTAGCATTTCAAATTAAACTGACAATAGTAATTTGCCGATAGAAATAATTTAAAATAGTATTAATCTATCAAAAAAATCTCTTTCATTAATAAAAAGTTTATAAAAATGAAATTCATCGTAGCAAGTAGAGCAAAAATCGATTGCATGGACGAAATGAATGATGTTAAAATTGATTTTAAATTTATGCAAAAATGTTTCAAAGAAGAAGAAAGCTTTAAAAATGCATTCTCAAAAATTTATTGGCATAGAAATTAGCAATTTGACAAAGATAAATTATTGTCTTTTTGTTTAGCAAAAAAGAAAAAAAAAAAAAAAGAGGATATTATTTAGGAAAAGGGAAAGGAAAGGAAAAGGCAAAAATTTCAAGCCAGAAGAAACAGTTTTTAGAAAAAAAAAAAGAAATGCATCTAATCCTATCTTTTTGTTTGCTCTAACTTTATTTTATTTTGCAACTTTGATGGCAAAAAAAAAAGTTGAATAAGTGAAATAATACAGATGAAGCCGAGCAAACAGGTTGGAAGAAGTGCATTTTCCCATCTTGCCTAATATAATATGCATGATTGAACGGTTTCAAAAAAAAAAAAAAAAAAAGGAAAATCAAAAATATATGAATAATTTGTATATGAAAAGAGGTATGAAGAGGTAAAAAAAGTATACGAATCTACAGGTATGAACAGGTAAAAAAAAATATTTGAATCTAACATCTGTTGTTTTTCAATGAATTATTTGAAAGAAGCGAACAAAAGGATTACTGTATGATATAGTCGATGATACTATTTGCATACTGTTTTGGAATGGAAATAAATCATTGGTGTTTTAGAAGCAAAAAAAATTTTCATTCAAATTGAATAATTTGAAATTTAATAAATAATTCGTATAATTTCAAGTTCTATAATGTAAAAGCTTTTTCGTAAGATTGAAATGAAACGAATCTCCTATCATTTTTAGCAGAAATGAATTTATGATTTTGAATTTGAATAAAAAAATTTACGATTTTATAGTTAAACGAAAAAAAAAAAAAAATTTGAAATTCATGATGAAATTGAACAATGGAATTTAGTACTCACTGTAATTAATTTAATGAAAAAATTGGGAAAAAATTTAAAAATTCCCACCATATTCTGAATTTATGATTTTGAACTGTGATAAAAAAAAACTTATAAATTTGAATTTAAACGAGAAACAAAAAATTTGGGATTCGAAAAAAAAAAATTTGGACAACAAAACTAAAAATTCAGAATAAATAATTAATCCAAAATTTAATAAAAATAGAAAAAGAAATTAGGATGAGATAAAAATGAAAACATATGATAATAAAATAAATGAAATATGAAATTTACCGACTACTAAATGGTTTTATTTTAATTCTATATAACTCAAACGATCGATGATGATAGTAATCGGAAGAAAAGAAGAAATTGAGAATAACAGATGCTAACTTTTTCTGCACTTTGAATATTTTCAAAATTGTTCAAAATGGATAATGCTATTTTCCGGAAAGAAAAGTACGAAAGTTAAAAAAAAATATATATATATATATATATAACAGAATGAAGAAATAAAAAATGAGAATGAGAAAGGATGATTTGCATTTCTGAAATTTTATTCATCACATTCCTTAAAGAATGCACATTGACAAATTGATAAATGATAAGCATACACATACATATAAGTTTACTCTTTCTATCAATATTATTGTTAAAAAAAAAATAAAAATTTGATTTCTACGTGCTGAAAAGTAGAAAGAAATGCTTTTCCTTATTTTAGTTAAATTTCGGAATAATAAAATGTGCTTCTTGAATAAATCCATTCCATTTTCAATGTCATTTTATCTAAAATTTTATCATCCTATTTTCGCTCTTTTTTCTTTTTATTCTTTTTCAAACTAACTTCCATCTAAATTTGTCTCATTCTCTTGCTTTATCCAATTACTAATCCATAATTTCTTGCTTATTTAGCTTTGAATTAATTTGATTTAATTAATTTAAATCCTATTTTAATTTCAATTTAAGTCAGTAAAATAATTCGAAGCAAAGCAGACTAAAAAAATATTATATATTGTCGATTTGCGACAGATTATTTTGGGATGATGCAAAAGAAAGAGAAAGTAGAAATTATTAAAATGTTCATTTCAACTAAGGAAGAAGAAGGTTGAAATTCGTGATGGAACGGATGATTAAGCAAAATTTGATTCAAAAAAAAAAAAAAAAAAATCAATGAAAAAGTGCTAGGTGTAGAAGAAACATTTCCCCATAAAAAGACAAAATAGATAAGAGAAATATGCATAAAAATTTATTTTCTAAGCATTCTACGTTTAAATTATTTCAATTATTTATTTGATAAAATAAAATTGTACCGTCAAAATGATATATGATAATTTAAGAAATTAGGCACGCAAAGATTTCAATCATGATGACATTTGGAATCAATTGAAATAATTCGAACAAAATCTTCTTAGGATGCCAGTTATTATTATATTTCAGCATAATTTTCAATAATTCCTATTTATGTCAGCGATTTAATATTCAATTCATTCTTAAATTTCATGAATTCGTAAAAAGGTAGACTTAAATGAACATAAATAATGGTAGAAATTATAATACTGAAAAATATATCAAAAAAAGTAAAAGATCGAAAAGATCTCCTAAAATTACTGAAAAATAAATCAACAAAAAGTGAAAAATCAGAAATATCATCTAAAAATTGAACAAATGAATCAACAAAAAAGTGAAAAATCAAAAAAATAGCTTAAAATTCTGAAAAATTGAAATAGATTTGTCTCAAACTTCTTTTTATACATCTTTAAAACCTTATATATAAGATGTCCCATTTCGATGTTAATCCACTAAATCCACTAAATCTAATTTGCATATGTTTATAAAAATTATACGAGTAAAGCGTAAACAATGTAAATAAACGATATGAATTTAAAAAAAAGTTTAGTGAAAATTTGAAAGCAAAAGTGATGACTGCGTATATCTGTTAATTATTGAAAAAGTTTATTAGGAAAGATGAACTGTCAGACAAATAGTAAATATTTACGAAACAATGCAAAATTAAAATAAACGAAGAAACACTCTCTTTCAATCGTTACAAATTTTTAAGCAATTTGAGAAAGATGCAAATGATGAAATAAACTGAAAAAAAGATGAAAAGCAAACTTAGGAAAAGCGATAAGGCGTTCGATGAAAGAAGCAATGATAAAGCTGATAAGGTAGAATGAACGAAAATTGATAAATTATCGCTTTTAAAATTTGTTGTGGCTTTTACAATTTGTGCCAATTGTGCCTTGAACAGCTGGTCAAAAAGTCTTGGGATTCTTTGCACGATGCCCATGTCTCATAGCAGAAAAGAGGATTCGAGCCAATAAACTGAATAAGTGTTACTTTTGGAAAGTCGTTCACTAAGCTGTAAATCGCAAAAGCACAAATGTTGTTGATATATTTAAATAGGCGTGGCAAAAGCTAATAATTGCTTTTATTTATTAAATATATGAAAATTGGCATTTACTTGAAGTAGAAGTGCGATCACGTAAAATTGAAAAAGCCTAATAATAGAAAAAATTTATTTGAGCCCAAAGTTTGGTATAATTTAGCCAAGTTTTAAACAGCAAATGCAATGCTATTTTAGATGTGCTAATTGTTTGTTAGGAAGAATGGCATTAGTATTTGATGGTTAATCGAGAAATTTTTTTTTTTTGTGGAAAAAGAATTCTATGATGAATCAAAAAAGCTTGGATTAATTGAGACAAAAATAAAATTAAAGAAGAAACTGAGCGACTTTCTTGCTGAAAAAAAAGTTATTAAATTCATTCGAATCATATACTTTATTGCATGGCAACAATATTACATTTAAATGAAATATTTTGTGAACAGTGCAAAGGAAATGAAATGGAAGAATGAAAGAGAGATTTAAAAAAAGATTTTAACAAAAGTAAAAAATTGAGCTCTCTCGCGACTTTTTTTTTTCGGGTATACTTCCAAAATCGATCGTTTTGTGATGCAATTCATATTTCAGATTATGGGATTTAAATCTGAATCAAAAGTTAACAATTATAAAGCAAAAACTGAAAAATTAATGATAGTACTTGGCAATACGATTCTTCAAAAAAAAAATTTTAATTTGTCATTAAATTAAAAATAACATTTCCATTCGAAAAAAAAAAACCATTTCAAATTATTTTTACGCTTTTGATAAGATAACAATTTATCTGAAGCCGAAAACTCCTATCAGACGATTCGTGGCATTTTATCCGAATAAAATATTTTGTTATAAATATGGCTTACAATAGTCAGTAGGAAATCTGCAAGACGATTCATCCTTATAATCGTTGTGAATTTTGAATTGATCAATTTGGAACAAAGTGAGACTTACAATGAATGGATCCACATTTCAATAGATAAAGTAAGTCATCAAGTTTAATTTACATTATTCATTCGAAATTCCATTTTGTCTTCATCATTTTAATATGTCACGATGTTCGTTGGTGACAATAACATGTCTTATCCCTTCCTTTCATTCCATTTCTGTCATCTTTATCCATAATTATTATCTTCATTTCGAAATCCATTTCAAGATTTAATAATTATTGACAGTGAAGAAATGCATGCATAAAACTTAGAAATTAAAACTATGCGACTTGTCTTTCACGAAAACATTATTAGATTGATTCACGAAGCTTCAAATTAATTCGATTATAATAAATAAAAATTACGCAATCTTTAATCATGAATAGATTTTTTCTCTATTTCTTTAGAAATGACTCGACGTTTGATTCATTCCACTCAATGTTTGGTTCATCACATAATAAGGTTGCCAAAAAGGGCTTCGTTTGGGGCAAAGTAACAGAGTGAATAAGCTAGATGTTCCAATTTACTATGATTGAATTGATTTGCGATTCATAAACCCCCTGTTGCGTGTTCGCAAATAATAAGTCGCATAACTTTAATTACTAAGCTTTATACATGAATTATCCGGGATATAAAATAAATGAGTCCTCGAGAGAGATTAGAAAGTTTGCTTGGTTCATTCGTCCAAAAAGTTTTGAATTTTTCCAGGCCACTTTTTTTTCTTTCAGGCTATTTTTTTTTTTACTTATATTATTATCATAATGAGGATTATTCAAAATAATATTCCATGCAATTTTGAAATTTTCCGTTAAAAAAACTTCAGATAGTTAACTGACTAAAATTAACAATCAAGCAATGAGGTGAATAAAATCTTGTAACTCTGTAAATAAGGAAATGGCTCAAATAAGTACGCAACAATTAGACGTAGATCGATAAATATGCTTTAAATTTTAGTACCATAAGGGCAAATTAAAGCACGGCAAATTAGGTGAACCGTTACAAATGAAATGTATATTGCTTTCATAGCTTCAATAACCATACTATAATTATTGCTTTCCAACATGTAAAATATATTCATCAATCTTTTATTCCATTTTCTTCCCTTAAATTCTTGCATCTGTCATCCCAAAATCTCGAGATATGAGGGATCACTATTAAAATTTTAAGTTGTTATTTACCAAATTTGTTTTCTAAGACTGAGTTATTATCTATAGGTAGAATCAAATTATTATTTGAATTATGAAATTTCTGCAAAATACAGAAAAATTGACAAAAAAAAAGAAGACTAAAAAAATTATTATAATCACATTTAAAAAGATAGAAATGATGCGAAGTTCAGAGATGGGTTAGAAGCAAAAATATGAAATTAGTAATTATTTCTGGTTGAAATGATTTATTATCTATACTTCTATCCGGAATTTAAATTAGTAGTTTAAGATTAAAGTTATCAGTTTAGACGAAATGATAAATAATCCTGATTAGCTGTACGATCACGCAAATGAAAATTTCAATTATTTGTTGAATCCGGTCATATTCTGAAAAACTTTGCAAATCTAGATTAATGATTTGTTTTTTTGTACTAAAAGCGGTACAAAAAAAAAAAATCATTTTAAGCAATTGTGAGTTAATTTAATTAATTTGGAGACTTTAATTATCTACTAAAAAATAGCACAGATGTAGTTACTAGAAAAGAAGATTTGAAGCAATCGCTTATTATTGTTCTCATTAGCTGTATCGAGTATCTGCAATTTAGGAAATAAATGCATAAAATAAATAATTAGTAAGGCATGGTTATAGTCTAGCTTTTAGGTCATTTGCATATATCGTACGGGTCAGTTGTAATTACAAATTCAATTAATTTCAATTATTCCATTTAGTTCCATATATAAATCTAAGTAGCTATGGAAATCATAATATCATAATGCAAGTATTTAAGTAAAGGAAACAATGACTTTTTCTGATTGATTCAATTTTCGATATTTGTTACTTCACTCTATTCATTATTCAAATCAATTGTCTAATTATTAGAATTTAATAAATTGAAATTTTAGAGATTTAATTTCAATTTTGAACAAATATTGGCTACCAATTGCATGGGACAGTTACTAAATTGAAAATAACATTTTTTTTTTTTCAATTAAATGCAATGTGAAATTCGTTAGCAATTGTCATATATAGCGACAAATGGGACATTCAATGAAATTTCAGAAATAATGGAAAATAGAGGAATCCAAATTAATAAGCTAACAGAATCTGTCGTATCTATCAAGCAGCCATATAAATGATGTCACTAGATTGATAAGATTGATAGATTGATAAGGACTGCGATATCCACATGATAAGGATTGCGATATTCATATGATCGAGACATTCAAGAACTCTTTTGTGTAAATAGATGTCTTCGAAGCAAAAGAAGTAAATCGATGCCTTTTAAGTAAACATAGTTAATTGCACGGTAAACAATGTAGTCATCAATGAAATATAATAAGCTATTTCAAGCAAAATTGTAATCACTTCGAAGCTTATAGGAAAAAGATTTATGTAGTAGGACACTTGATGATGCATCTAACATTCTAAAATATATTTAATTAAAAAAAAAAAATTTAGCTTTTTGAAAAGCTGTTGATTAGTGTGCCGTATTTTCGAGACTGTGTCTATTGTTCACATGGCAAGTTGTGACATCATGTTTTTCTTTAGAAACTTTTCAATTTTATAAGTAGTTTTAGCTTTTAAACATGCTGTTTTCATCATCATTGAGGATAAATAGGGTAAAATAACGTGATGAGAAAAGGAGCTAAAAAAGCCGAAATTATTCATGGAATTATGAAGTTTTCAAATAGAAACACAAATGTCATATCATGTCACCTGAACATACAGATTCGAACGTGCAACATACTATTTAGTAGTTTCTAAGAAAATTAAATATATTTTAAACGAAGAAAGCGAAAAACCAGAAGAAGAGGAATTACAAAGTTTCTGGAAAGAAATATAATATGACAGCATGGCTACTTATTCAAATTTTAATTCTTAATTTCGCTTTAAAAGATCTGAATTTCAAAAATAAAAGTTTATAAATTTGCTTGAGTTTTTATAATTTCCGATCAAAAAACAATTCTTCATCTTAAAACAAAGTGATAGTTTCTTTTATGAATAAATATAAGTAGTCCCAAAAAAGATTGAAATTGGTTAGCAAATTCGGAATTATCGATTAGATATCGCCGCATTTACTGGTCATTAGATGTTGATATCCTCCATTTTGAATGGTCATTAGATGACCATACAAATGAATTCTTCCAATTTTGGTCAAAGCAATTTGTTTTATGTTGTGGAAGCATTCAATCTTCATGTTATATGTAATTTGATGAATTCAATTTTTTTCTTTTTTTTTTTGCTTTTGATTTTACTATACCACCAAAATCACATTAGGTTTCACTTTTTTTTAGTAAAATTTAATTTAAAAATTTTATTACTCTTCCAGAGATCTGATTCGAGAAAATCTTAGCAACTATTGGAATAAAGACAAAAAATTCGTTGCTTTTCATGTGATTGCCCTAGAATTTCCAAAAAATGTAAATTTTTTCATAAATTTTTCATAAATATTTCATTTTTTCATTGATTTTCTACATAGATATTTGCGTTACAACAGGGAGAGCATTGTAAAAAAAGATCCAAAAATTTAACGAGAAATTCTCTGAAGTTTATCTTTCAGTATTTCTCGAAAAGATAGTAAGGAATAAGTTGCTGATGAAATTTGAGTAAATTCTCCACAACAAAATATTTAAACAAATGAAGTATTGAAAGTACTTCAACTTGAAATACGCCATATTCTAAGTGTTATTTGCTTATTCAGATCGAGAAGTTTGATAGCGAAAATAAGTGGCAAATTGCAATGATAAATTTTATGATGAAATCCTTCAAAATATCAAGGAAATTTGAAACCTAAAAATAGAAAGATTTCGGATTAATTTTCAGCTATTAATTGATGAAGCAAAATATTTCATTTCTTCTGGTTTATGGTTCTTTTTTTTTTTTTTTTTTTTTTTTGCAATAAAAAGAATTTCAACGAAATTTTGTGTGTTCAATCCCTTCCAATTTAACGATCTCATATGTGTTGGTAGCTCATTAGGATTTATTGGTCAGTTGGCTAACATAAAACCAACTAATAATGCAAATTTCGAATATTTCGAAAGTGTTGACCAGTGCCGGAAAAGATGATTGATTGATGAGCGAACAAATCCCCAAGCTCTTTTAGCACAAAATCCCGTAATGAATTTTGCAATATTATTGTGCTTTTTAATTTCAAACATATTTTTCAACAATGGAATTTACAAACAGACTAGTGACTTGATTGACTATGGAATCAAAAAGTTTGATGAATGTTAGAATAAAATGAAAAAGAAAATCTTTTAAGAGAAAGAAATTTCTGCTCCAAAAATTATCGAATAAGCTAATATTGTGTTTTAGTTCAAATATCTGGATTAGAAAGGGTTTTTTTAAATTAAGTAAATCTTCTCGTATAGGAAGAACATGATCGAAAAGTCATTAATTAAATTAATCACCTTAACTTGTCTACTAATTGAAACTATTAATTAAATCATTAATTTTTCAAGAAAGAGAAAACAAACCATTTTTCGCCAGCTTCTAAATCTTCGTCGCTATCAATTTCACTTTCATCATCATCATCATCCATATCATTTGTATCATCACTACAGCTACTATCATAGTTTGAATTCTTATTAATCGAATCTCGAAGTACCATTCCTTATTCTGTAGAAAAAAAAATTTTTTTTTCCTGGAAAAATATAAATTAAAATGACATTTAATGTCCCGAGATTATTCATTAAAAGTTATAATATCTTTCAATAAATTCATGTAAATTCGCATAGACTGAAATCATTTCAGTCTACGCGAAATTTAATATTTAAAGATTTTAAGATTATAACATTTAATATTTCCAGATAAATATTAAACATAAAAACAAATATTTAAAACAATGAATTTGAATGATAATTACGGCCGGAAAATATAAGGAATGTTAAGAAAGAAAATGAATGAATTAGTTTGTAAGTAAAAGGAACCATTTCAGAAATAATTATGAGCATTCCTAAATATAGCACTTATCGTTTAAGATGCATCGCAAAATCGTTTCGATATCTGAGATGAATTCCGATGAAAAGGTCAAAGGTCCAGGATGACAAGTTAGAGAGATAAGTAAATAAATAAATAAAGTCAGTTTGCAGTGCGTGAAACTTATTAGAGTAAACATTAATTCGTAGTAATAGTAGCAGTAAGAAATATTTAGTAATGCAAGTAAATCTTGTAATTCTGAATTCCATTTCAACATTTTTATTTTCTTCAAAAGACAAAAAACATTTGTTATAAAAATTGTCGATTTCTGGTTTATCATTCATTTCGTTCAAATATCATAAATAAAAATTCAGCAACAAGAAATGATTTTCTCGTATTATTCAACATTAATCCATAATAATTTAGAAATGTGTATGGTACTTAAAATTATCGTTTATTCTAAAGAATTAATCTCATTTTAACGCTTACTCAGAAATGAATAACTTTTCAAATTTTAATTCAAATTTCATTACTGCATTCTACATTGCCTGTTCAACGAATCCCATTATCTTAACTGATTAGTATCTTAGTCGAAATACGAAATAGCTTTATCTCCATTTGAATGTTATTTAAGTTTTTGAATTAAAATATTCAAATAAGAAAAATGTGAAAAAAATTTCGATTTGCTATTTTTTTCACGAAGAGATGAATGGAGATAAATAAAAATATGTTTTTTTCTTTTTCTTTTTTTTTTTTTTTTTTTTTTGTTAAAACTTGTGAGGAAGTTTGGACGAGATGAATTTGAATTCTTTCTCAGAAGGAACTCATAAATACATCGAAATCGTTATGACATATGAGTATCTGTTTGTTGTGCTACTTGCAATCACTACATGTAATTAATCTTTTCTTCCTAAATATTAATTATCATATTATATTTTTTTTTTCATATTATTATAAGAATATAATAAAATCATATCAGATTTATTAGATGTATTAGTTTGTTTTGCGTTAATGATAACGTAAACTTGTGAAAATTATCCTTTAAGTTATTTCCTATTCCTGAGGAACTAAAAAATTATTATAGAGAGAGTGATAAGAACAAAAATCATTTCTGGGCTCGTACTGATAGTTTTATAAATAGAAATACGTACTGATAATTTAATCAGTAGCAACAATATAAACTGTATTATAATTATTCACAATATAAATTATATAAAGATGTGAAGAACCAACATTGTAATAAGACAGTATTGATATCTAAAAATACAAATCACTGATATCTTATCATTGATATCTGTGTGAATAATAATGAATGTGAAAGTGTTCGTAAAATTTCAAGCATTCCAATAAGACAATTGTCAATGTTTGAAAGTAGAAATCACTGATATCTAATCACCAATATCTATGTGAATACTAATTAAATTAAAATTAGCTTCATGAATCATTTTCAGATCATAGTTGTGATTAGCGATGGCAAGATGATAAGCTACGCTAAAAGACGATTTTTATTTATCGATTGATAATCAGGAAGTATTTTTTTTGTTTATCTGCTTATTTTATCAATCAATCGGACAGTCACAGTGAAATAAAGTAATTAAAGTAAGTGTAATAAAACGGGAAAAAAAAAATCTTTCCATTAATGAGTTATTAAAATCTACTTTCATAAAATCTTTCTTGTTTAAAATCATTAAAAATCTACTTTCCTGCTTATTTTATGAAGCACAAATTTATTTTTAGCATGTATTTTAAATCTATGCTCAAAGCCTCGAATATTAAGAAAATCGTTTAAATCATTAAAAAAGCATACCATTAATCGATTTAATAAGAATTTAAAATGACTAATAAATATATAAGTTATTTCAGGAATTAAAAATTCTATTACGATACAATTACTAATCTAAATCGACTAAAACATGATAAAAAAAGGAATTAAAAAAGGAATATAATAATAAAAAGGAACGGAATTATCAATCTTTTTTGTCATGTTTTAGCTGATTTGGGATTAATTATTGTGTCATAAATGAAATTTTTAATTCCTAAGTGAAGAAAAAGATTAATGAACAGTTCTGTGATTTAAATAAAAAATTCAAATGAGAAATTGCTCTTTTGAATTCAAATTCATTGTTCAAAATCAAAAGTAGTGCAAATTACAATTTAATTATAATGAAACGTGAACAAACAGAATTACGTAAATACGTCCAAATTATGTAAAAATACGTCTAAATTACGTAAAAATACGTCTAAATTATTTCTATTTTACATATTTTATTGCTTCGAAGATCATATTAATATCTTCCTATCAATTTTTACTTAATTTTAACAAAAATACTCTTAAGAACTGAAAGTAACAATTCTGAAAAATTCTGAAAAAACAAATTTTCTACACAACACTGTATCACAAAATCGTTAAGCTAATAAAACTAGGAAAGTCAAAATAAGATGAAAAATAATGCAGGCAAACGATGAAAGAGTAAATATTGGTTTTCCTCTTCTTTTTTTTTTTTTTTCAAGTTGAAATTAAAGATAGGAAAAAGCGAAGTGAACAAATATGATTCATTCGATGAAGGTAAAACAGCAAACAAGTAAATAAATTAGTAATTACATAGAATTAAAAATTAGCAAATTTCTGACCATTTTTTCAAAAAAAATGAAAATTGAAATCACTCAAAAAAACAAAAACAAATAGTTAATGATTGAATCAACAATTAAGACAAAGATGATAGGAAGTATCCTAAAAGTCAGATGAGAAATCCAGAAAGGCTCTGTTCCGATCATCATCGTCAATCCGGTGGGAATAACAGATGGTGTATGTGTTGTCATGTCATAGTGATGTAACAGAAATGATCCATCATCTTTTCATCTGGCTACTTATTTCTGTCATTTAACAAAGTGACAGCTTAATAAGAGCAAAGATTATAAAAACTCATAAAATTAAAATATTTCATCAAAATTTATTTCAATATTTTGGAGATTTACTTTGTATTATAGTATTAAAATTTTTTGAAAAGTAAATTTTCGTAATAAAATATTATTGTTGATGACGAATTCTGTCAATGAATTAGACGTTGCAACGATAATTACGACATAACATTTTGTCCCTTCTTCTTCTTCTTCTTTCCCTTTCGTCATTTTGTGAATATTTCAAATTTTAGATTTAAATTATAATTCAAACTTTAAAAGAATCATTTTTAAGCAAAAAGAAATTTGAAGAATAAATTTCCACCTTTGACGACTAATTCTATGCGAAAACATGTCGGTATAATTGTACAAGGAAAACTGTTGCGATTGCGATCGCATGGAAATTTATTTCCTCCTTCAATTGATTTAATAATTTCCAATTCGAAAGTCATAATTATGAATTATGATTGAAATAAAAGTGTGAAATGTTTTGGAAATTTCATTCAGGAAAGAAATTTCGAAATTTTAATCAAAATTAAATTTTTATAGCACCTATTTATTGTTTTTGAAAATAATATGATAGAATATGATGGAAATAATTATACATAAGCTGTATTGGAAAGGTTTACGAACAACAGTTTACACATGATTTATTATATCGATATTTATATTTGAAACAAAATTTTTCGTCAAAGTGATATTTTAATGATTATAATACTTAGATTCAATCTAATAAATATCTTCTAGCAAGTGTAAAATTAATTTTTTTTTTCAATCAATTTGATTTTATCAAAATTTCATCTCAAAATTATATTCGTCTAGATCATTTGTGTAATATAAGATGTATAAGAGAGCATGATTTGGACATTATCTTATCTCTTATGTGATAAGAAGCATAAAATTTCTTGCTATAAATAATTCCTAAGATATCTTTGGAAGATCTCAAGTTTTCTTTTTTTTTT